>CM058236.1:46152946-46744269 GCA_030180135.1 Orychophragmus violaceus | reverse complement strand
TTATTCCTCCTCTCCTAACAACTCGTCGGTCTCCTCTTCACCGGAGATCTCACCGGAGAAATCCACCATCGTCGGTGGATCACGCCACCGGTGTAGCCTTGCCGGATCTCTCTCTCTTCGTGAGTTATCCTTTCCGGAGTCACTCTCTCACGCCGGGATTCTCCACCGGCGACCTCTTTACAGCTGGTCATCTCTTCGGCAGTCTCCTCTCACCGATGGTCGCCGCCGGTCAACACTGCCAGTCGACTCCTTCCTCGCTGTGGTCAACGTCTCCTCTTGCCGGTCAACTATTGGTTAAGTGGGTCAAAGCTTCGGTTAAGGGTCGGGTCAACATTCAGTTAAGTTCGGGTCAAGCTTGGGTTGCAGTTAGTTCAGTTCAGGAAGGGTTCAGGATATCATCGGTTCGGTCTCAGGGTTTGTAGATCTGTCAGTCCGTCCATATGTCACTTATCGACTGTGAGTTGGTTAAACTGTGTGTGATGCATTTAGAATAAGATCATATAGACCCATAATTATGGAACTGTAGTATTAGGATTGCATACATGTATAATTGAATCTGATAAAACGGTTATGTTGAATTGATAACAAAAATTAATTAACTAAAACGGATAAGGATTATTACTTGGCATGATAGATAGAATTTACCGGTGAATGATTGATCATACTGTTGACTGTTAATTGATTGATGCATTCATTTAGAGCGGCATGCTAGGACGCATATGCATATATATATAAAAAACGTAATGAATGAATATATATATGAAAATTAAGAGTTAATTAAAATATTGTCTAAAACACATAACATACTTATAATATGATAACAGGTTGGGTTAATTAATCGGTAATTCAGGGTTATCAGGTGTAGGTAATTTATTATTCAATTTATAAAAATTCAGGAGATTAGTAAACTTACTAATCTCAATATGACGGATCGAGGAGATTAAAACATAGAAATTATTGAAATAAGATTTAAAAGATATAATCTGGGATTTGAGCCGTCTACGGGATTACTAGGTTTACTAATCCCAAGGGAGCGGAGTAATTAAAGTAAGATAATGAAATGAACGGATAGTTGAACTTAAAAAGTTATATGATTGATGTTGTGTGATTATCGATGCTTGTTTGACTGTTTGTCTACTCCGGTGTTGGACCGAGTAGATTGTTGATTGTGTGGATATTAGTCTACTCGGGTGTTGGGCCGGGTAGACGGATTGATTTTTTTGACGGTTTATCTATTACGGTGTTGGGCCGGGTAGACTATATTGATAGATACTTACTTCGGTACATGACCGAGTAAATCTGGTTTCAGATGCCTATTCTGGTACGGGACCAGGTAGGTTAAGAGTGTTGATGAATGGTGATAGGACTTGCAGAATATACTGAGTATTGGGATTGAGTTAATATTTTATTTGAACTTATTGTCTGGTGTGATGTTAGAAAGTCCTTGTGAGTCTGCATGTTTACTTTATCGTTGATAGGACTCTATAGGGTGCGTTAGATTCCGCAAGTCTAGTGATGGCGTTCCGTTACATCATTCCCGATTGGATCCTTGGGTAGTTCATGATCGGTTTACGTACCTTCGGGTAGTGTTTCTGGTTATGGTGTTAACCTACTGAGTTACGTCAGTAAGTGTGTAGTCCGGAGAAACGGGGTCATTTCCTAGGGCCGGACTGCATGGAAACTTTTATCTAAGGGGTAGCCCGAGTCACCGCGTATCGATGTACTGAGAATGGTGTCCTAGGTTGTTAGACTTTGTGTTTACGTCTAGGAGTCAACGATTGTTTTAGTTACCATGGGGTAGCTAAGTGTTCCGGTCGAAGTTACCGAGTTCGCATTTGGGGCCCAATGGTATAAAGTTCGTGTTAGAGACGCGATAGATAGATCGAGTCTAATCGAGGACATGTAACGCAGTGATCCCAATTTCGTTGTCACTTTATTTGATAGAGAATGCTTGTGTGTTGTGGAGCTCATCACGTTGTGGTGACACGTGATCAACTATTTGTATTATGTTTCTTATACTTGATTGTTATTTTGGGTTTTGGACAGGGATTATTACTCTAGCATGTTTAGCAGCCTATTTAGTGGGAGCCAACTCACTGAATAATCTTATATTGATTATTAGACCATATTTGTGTTTTTCAGGATTGAGGATTAGCTCAGCGGACGCGGGAGGACCTCAAAGTAAATTTGGGTTCGCATTTGACCACAATTTGATTTCAAATCATTTTTATTTAGTTTGGATTTTTATGGACGCCTTAAAAGATTTGAAAACCCTTTTGAACTATTTTAATAGGTTAAAGGATTTAAAAAGACTTAAAACACTTTGAAAATGGAATTATTCCTTGCTATGCGGTTTAGTCCGAACCGAACATAACTCGAGGAAGCAGTACGGGTTGAAAATCCTTGTATCATGGAAACAAGGTAAACGGGGACAAGGATGGTTTAGTTCGAGCCATTGACTCAAACCGAACCATCTCTGTCTTTGTATTGTGACGAACTCTTTTCGTTTGGCCTGCTCGAGTTTGATTGGTCATGTTTTTGTTTAATTGTTGATGCCAGCTCGTCGGTCAGTGGATAACAGGAATGGGGCATTAGAAAAAAGTGGTATCAGAGCATGATTCGTCATGGGTTTGAAAATTTCAATTTTAAAGTTTTTTTCAATGTTTTATCAAGTCAAAATGAGTCGCCAATGCAACCATTAGGAATCCGAGCTGCGTCCGTCAAACCGGGGAAATGGGTAAGTTACTTTATTAGGATTGTACTAACCGTTTTGTGCTTTTGTTTCAGTCACACAACAGAGTGCCCCGTAAGGGTGTGATCGTGGCGGGTGTGGTTAGCGGTCCGTGATGAGCGATCACGAGTCTATAGGTTCCTTACCGGTCAGCCCAGGGACACATGACTTTCCGTCAGCCGAGTGCTCTCGCATACCGGTCCTGATTCCGGCCCCAACCCTTGTCCTTGCTGATGCAGCTGTTCTAGCACCTGCTCTTGCTGTCACTGGTGAAGCCATGGCACTTGCATCGCCTCTTCCCGCAACACTCCAGGACGATGCCGCATCCGGTGTCCCATACTTTGGGTACATGGATATCTTTTAGGCTTCCGATAGCGGTCTCCCTCCGTTGCCGACTCTAGCACCATCGCCTGCACCTCTCTCACTGCCTCAACCAACATCTCTCCCCGAGGTCCCTGCCTTACCGGAGCTATACAGTCTGGGTGACATCTTGCTCTCTTCACTCCCGAACTTCAGCCTTCCTATGGAGCCGATCGACTCAGCTCAATACCATACTTGAGAAGAGAAAGTGGCTGAGCAGGCCAACTGGCTAGCTGAGATACTGGAGCAGCCAGCCGATGACCCACAACAGCCGCCTCCTCAGGCTACTCATCTACTTTGGTCGGACGCCAGTATCATGGTCATCCAAAAAACAATCAAGTGTCACGCGATCCTCCACGGAAGCAGAGTATAGGTCAGGTATCAACTATTCATCCGAAATTCAATGGATATGCAACTTCCTCACACAAATCTGCATCAAATTAAGGGAGAAGCGAGTGATCTATTGTGAAAATCTATGAGCAACATTTCTGAATGCAAATATAGTCTTTCATTTGAGAATGAAACATGTCTCCCTATCCTACCACTTCATCTGTGGTCAAATACAACAAAGCAAGCTAAGAGTGGCACATGTTGATACAAAAGATCAATTGGCTGACACACTCACTAAACCTCTATTTCGGGCTTGGTTCGTTGACCAACGAAACAAGATTGGAGTGATAATACCCTCTCCATCTTAAGGGGGCGTGTTAAGGATATGAAAATCTCAATCATATCTCTAGTTAATAGCATAATATATCTCTAGTTAATAGCATAATATTCTATTGCTGTAAATAGCTTCTTCTAGCTCCTTCTATTTTATGTATATATTTGTAATATTTGAGAACATTACTCAATCAATATACGATCCTTCCTTAGAGTGCCATCATGTATTTTCTATATCTTTTACAGGAACAACCTCTAGGTCATAAGTAGACCTTGGGCCTAAGAGTTCAAACTTCACAGTATAGGCCACCTGATTTTAAGTTATCATTCCAGGTAGTATGGCCACATTGTCAAATACGAGTTGAATTAGAGATTGAATGGTCAAAAAAGAGTTGAGAGGCCATCTTCTATGGTATTGTACTCATGCTAGTCATATGGAGTAAGAGAGACTAGTGAGAAGTGGTTTATACATGGTCATGTTTGTTTCCCAGTCGTTAGCGATCATCGATAACGACCAACGACTATCGCTTTGTTGTTAGTTTTAATGTCGTTGCGACTGTCACTGATTTTTTTATACCGTCGCACTATCACTGATAAAACCAGGGATCGAAATAAAAGTCGCTACTCTCTAATTTTGAGTCGCTGCGAAGGTTGTTGTCGCCAGCGACAGTCAAACATACACCTTTGGAATCAATGTCGTTATCGCTGTCGCCAACGACTCCAAAACGAACAAGGTCTAACATTGACAACATAGCAACTAGAAAATGACCATGATGGCCCGATACATAGTATCAAGATCGGACGGTTCCCAAAATCCTCTTCTCACTTCAGAACATTATTTGGTCATTTTGGACCATGATTCTCATCCTCAATTTTTTTTTTCATCGTCGTGTTTTACCGCACTATCGTGTTTTCTAACATCACTTCTCGAAGAATCCCGTAAAGAGAAAAAGAAGAAGATAAATCTTTAAAACAACTGCCACGATGCATACTTAATTATCAGTAAGCTTGTTTTCTGGTGGTTTTTAAAGGTACTTGATTGCTATGTGTTTTTCTTAAAGGGAGTATGTAAAGTTATCTACACATGAAAAAGTATTTGGGTCCAATTGGTGAACAAAAGCATATCGGTTATATTAGCTGTTAGCGAAAGTGTTAAGCGGTTGAATAGTACAAAACTGTGAAAAAACTATTAGTGAAACCTGTTAGTGAAAGCGTTAACAAAAAGCTGAAAGAACCAGCTTTATTGTAGCTTTTTATATCATTTTGTGATTAGTAACAATTAAATCAGTATATTTCTAACCGCATCAATTAGAGGTTACCAATCAAAACTTTTGTAAACTAGTATAGATCACGCATCCCCAAACCTTTCGTATCCTTTTGATGTATTTTTATCGTTTGCATATCCAAAACTCAAGAATTCAGAAGATCACAGAAATTTTGTTCGCTGTAATCAATGTCGAATATCGTACAATATCATAACTTAACTCAAAAAATTCGGTATAATTCCTTTTTAATCTGCCAAACACGGTCAATGGAACATGTTTTGTTTGTGAAGTGGGCTTACTCCCAAAAATAAAGCCATCACCTACAAAACATTAAACATCACCCCCAGCCCCAAAAATAAAGCCATCACCTAAATTAGTTTGTGAAGTGGGCTTACATCCGATATATGTGCCCATTGAAAAAATGAAATCATGCATCATGAATAACCCTGCGAGCCAATGCTAAATCATTAGTAGATGTATCCACTGCAGATTGTACGATGCGCGACCGTCTTCTTTTATTCCCAACTTCAAGCTCAAGCTCAAGGTCTATTTCTTTGCTGCAGCTTTACTTCTATCTCCCCCCTTTGTAATCTATTTTCTTTCTAGTTATTGTCATCTTGTGTAATAAGTTGTTCAAAAACAACATTGTAAACTCTTCAGAAAATGATATAAATTTAACATTCATAAAAAAATATATGTATAGAGAAATAAAAGAACGAGAAAGATTAAAACCCTATATGTTAACCACATGCATTACACATAGAAAAAACAAACATATATATTATTTAACTACTCTCTTTCTAGAGATTTTTTTTTAAAAAAACCCTCTCATATAGTGGTTAAAAGTTTTTATGTTCTCTCCCATAATGAGAAGAGAAAACAGTAGTTTTACCGGTTTTAACCATGTTCCGACGGTTTCTCACCCGAATTTCTATTTTCATATTTTTCTCCTTCTTTGTTTCAATCATCACTTCTGAGTTTGGTAAATTTCTCCTCCAAATATAAGTTTTAGCAAAAGAAAAAGATATTTTTTGTGGAAGATAAAAAAGAATGAGAATATTCAGAATCGGATCCGAACACATTCTTACAAAACATTTAAATGTGCTCCGCCTTTTTATAAGGGCCTCACAATTTATAATTTTTTATTTTTACATATTAATCTATGAAACTATATATTTTTGTATGTTTATTATAGAAAATATACTATATTCTGAAATATATATAATAAATAAAAGTTATGTAAACTATAACTGTACAAATTATACCTTTTAAAGTTTTTTGTTTTTGTTTTAGTTTTTTTTTATTATGTTTAGTTTTTTCTCTTTGTTTTGTATAATTTTAGATATAGTTAAAAGACATCGTCTCTCTCTCCTTCGCCCGAAAGGGCAAATTTTTTTTGACGGTTTCTTAAGAGACCCTTCCTTGTTTCTTCCTCCGGCCGGCGTCGCTTCCCGGCGCTGGCTGTCCCTCCTTTGTACTTTCGTTGTTTGTACTTTAGATAATAGATTCTCATCAGATAATGATTTCATTCCACTAACCGATATTTCATATTTTTATTGGGTTTTTATCTTTTTCTGGATGAGATTGATGTCCAACGATGAAATCATCTCTGCAATTATTTGGGTGCTCTTCTTAATGATCCTATGGTGGCTTTTACATTACCTTGCGATGAAGATTGTAAATGGATGCACACGGATTTTACATTTTCAATGGTCTTTAGATATATCGGCATGGAATCTGAAGGTATGGGTGATGGAATTTCAAAATAAAAAGGGATCAATGAGGATTAGTTATGCAGCCTTGCTTCGTGACTTTTCGTTTATCAAGAGGAAACAATTATGTTTCCGGCTTCTTCCTCCATTTTTGGGGTCGATTCAACCATGGTTTGTTGTTAAGGTGTGTTGGTGCTATGTTTTCACCCGTGATGAGCCCGTTATCTCCATGAAAGGTTTTTATTTTTATTTTTCATGATGCTCGATTTCTACAATTCCGATCAATCCGAAGAATTAGGTATAAATTTTAACAAGTCATTTGGTTTGGTTATCATATTTGGGATCCGGGTATAATATGTTCATGGAGTATTGATAAACTACCAATGAAACTATGGGAACCACCATGGATGAGACGCCAGTTTAGAGTGGAAGATGTAGTATTTTTGTTGTATGTCGATGTTCGTATAATCGCTGAAAATTGGTCGTTCTAATTTTATTTCTTGCAGTTAAATCAATAGATTTGGTTCTAAACCGAAGAATATCTATATAACTAAATTGGAAGAGGATCAATGTAATACAACGAAGAGAACAAATATTTATGATGCGACGAAGATTTCAAGTTCGCAAGAAAATTAACTGAGTTGATATTCTGTTAATTAAGAAGACCTCTCAAGGAATAACATCCTCAAATTTTACTTCATTTGATTCATTGTTGTTTTTTCATCATTTCAATTATGCCAGTTGTTTTTATTATTCTATGTATTGTTTATGTATTTGTGAACATTCATCTTACATTATATAATAATAAAACAAGATGTTAGAAATTTTTTTTTTTAGATATAGTTTTTGTTAATAGAAAAAATAAAATTATAAATTTGTTTACCGAATAAAGCCATGATTATCTCAAGTTCAGCTCTGAGAATATTATAAGTTATTTCCGAAGAAGAACAAAAGTAAGAAGGAATATGAGGAGAATAAAATTGTAATTGATTCTCAACAACTACATTAATTTTGTTTGGATTATCTGGTTGATTAGTACTTTTCTAGATAGATTTAACAAAACTACCAGTTCTACAAGCGGACAATAACCTGATTGATGTCTGAAGTTGAGAAGTTCTCTTTGGTTCACCAGTTCATGGTAGAGAGCCTTGCAATCCCCATAGAGATGTCAATTTTGGTGTAGTGCTCTTCAAACTTCACATAAGGATGATCCTCGAGAGGTAAATTTTCCTCATATGTCGATTCCAAGCCTTGAGCTGACTCTTTAACCGGATCGTGTCTGCGCGCAGGTGGAGGAAACATGGTCGGTTCTTTTCTAGAATGCATAGAACGACGCGTGTTTCTTTCTGGAGTTAAGTCGAGAATAACATGAGGGGTCAAGGAACGATTTTACCTATGACACTACCGATCAGCTTCAAATGCATCAGCCATCAGCTTGGTTTCTTGAGATCGAGTGATTTTCCGCGGAGGAGATGAAATTTTGTGAGAACATGAATTGAGAGAGAGAATCGGTGATTTAGGGTTATACATTCCCGCGGCTGAGTGAAACACAATTGCAACTCCCTCTTCTCTTTAAATGCGTGCTCATTGATAGCTAGTTTCTCCTCAACTAGATCTCTAACCAAGCGATGTCTTATGTAACATATTTAGTTATAGAGTGTTGCACAATATTTTTTGATATGTCAATGGCATTTTTATTGTCACACAACACAAAGAAGGAATCAGTATGAATACCATACTCATTGAGCATTTGCTTCATCCACAACAACCGAGTGCAGCAGCTTCCAGAGATATATACTCAGCTTCCAGAGATATATACTCAGCTTCAGCAGTTGAGTGACACACAATTTTACTTCTTACTGTGTCAGAACACCATGTTGTTACCAAGGAAAAAACAACCACCATAGTTACTTTTATGATCGTCTAGACATCCTACCCAAGCAGCATCAAAGAATCCTGCAAGATTTGTGTTATTGTCTAACATATACTTTATTCTATAATTTTATTACCTTTAACTTATTTGATGATCCAATTTACTGACACCAAATGAGATGTTCTCGGATAAGCTTGATAGCGAGCACACAGTCCCACACTCAAGCATATGTCTTGTCAAAATGCAGTCAAGTAAAAGAGACTCCCGATCATTGCCTTATATAATCTCTTTTCAACCTTATGTCCCTCCAAACATTGGAAAGCTTATTCGTTGTGTTCATATGAGTCTTAGTTGTTTTCGAAGTCTCCATATCAAATAACCAATTTTCGAGCATATGTGCTTTGAAACACAAAATACTGTCTTTAGTTTGCATAACTTGAAGACACAAAATACCATCTCCAATTCTTGCGTAAGCTGCTCACGGGTCGCACCAAAGATAATATCGTTGATGGAGATTTTCACAATGAGCATGTCGTGACCATCCACAAAAATAAACAGTCTTATCCACACTTCTTATGTTGAAACCTTTGTTAAGGAGAAACTGAGTCAAGTGCTCATACCATGCTCGTGGTGCTTCTTTCAATCCATAAAGCGCTTGTTTTAACTTGGAAACATGGTCATGCTACTTAGGATCTTCAAAACCTTTATGTGTTGCAACATAGAATTCCTCTTGTAGTAATCCATTCAGAAACACACTTTTAACATCCATTTGATAGAGCTTGATCCTCAACTTGCAAGCTATCTCAAGGAGCAACCGAGTTGACTCAAGTCCAACAACATGAGTGAAAGTCTCATCAGAATAATTTCCTTCAAATTTTGAATAACCTTGTACAACTAACCTCACTTTGTTTCTAATTACATTCTCTTCTTAATCAACCTTTTTATTACAGACTCGTTTCGTCCCAACAATATTGACATCTTTGGGACACATAACCAAGTTCCAAACCTCTAATCTGGTAAATTGTTCCAGTTCTTCATGCATATCTTTTGTCCTGTATTCATCTTCCAGAGCCTAAAGTACATTCTTGGATTCAATAAAGGATATGAAACATGCTAGTTTAACCATTTCTTTGAAGTCAATCAGCCTATCACGAGTTCTCCTTTCATCTCGAACATCACCTATCACATTAGATGATGAATGATCTGATGGAATGTTTAGTGTTAATCCAGATTCAATTCTCAGATTCAACAGTCCTAAACATGCAGATCTAGGTTCTCTTGATTAGAAACTTAATGGATCTCACCTTATACCTGTTTTATGCAGCGGAATGAAGGTACAGGTCATAGATCAGCAGAACCACCAAGGGATGGATCCTCCAAAGGCTCACACACGCACACCGAAGGAAACTGGCTGCTAGACCGAGAGGAGGGAGGCCGCGCAGGGAGAGAGAGTTGGCGCAGGGGATTAGGGTTAGGGAGAAAGAATTAGGCTTGGTTTTATTTATAAAACCCTTCTCTAATTCTTTTGGGCTTTAGGGCCCAATTCCCAATCTGATTAAATCCTTTAGATTTAATCAGACCCATTAGTCTCTCTAAGTCCGGTAAATGCCTAGCACTTTTACCGTACTTCTGCCAAACCGTTCCTACACTTTTTCCTGTTAGCTTAGGCGTGTGACCCATATGGGATCATATAGTAAAGGCAATAAGTCCACGACTTATAGATCATGAGCGGACTCTAGCAAGCCATCATGACCCCCAGTATTATATGACTTATGTCTGATCTTTGACATACTCTTACTTTCTAGAGACAGTACCGAGATTACTGGACACAATTCCAACAATCTCCCACTTGTACTGGAATCTCTGTATTCATAATCCTTTTGTCACAATATCTCGATTAGTCATAAGGCAAGATTAGTGTCATCCTTATAAAGCCTAATCTTGTTCATCGGACTCTGATTTGATACTGACAATCCAAACGACTCGGGAAAGTCCGTTTGAGCATGGCCATGCATTTTCCAGTATTCAAATCTCCGATTGGCCTAGAGATATTCACTCCATTTATATTGGAGGGACAAATCCCGTCTTATTCCATCACTGTAAACTACTCATTTCATAATACACCCAAACAAGGTCCTTATAACTATCGCTTAACGACAGCATTAGACAATGATCAAAGCGCATTAGTTCATGTGCAGTCACATGCATGCGAACTCAGGTCTAAGGACTATACTCTATAGTCGTAGTAAGAATCTCTTATGACACAGATATAAATATCCTGAAGAGTTCTTATAATCGGGTCTTGTCCGGTCGTATGTACCCCACATACACCTATGTACTGACTTTGATGCCGCGTATCAATGACACACTGAGACTTTGTCATAAGTCACATACCAATCTAGTCTCACACGGTTGTTGGTGTTCTAATTTCAACAACCTTCGACTAGGGACATGATGATATGAGCCATCTATCAAATATAGGGTCTCATGATCAAGCTAAATGACTTTGATAACTCTAGATCAGGTCACTTACTTCGATGACCTATAAAATGGTTCATATCACTTTGGAACGATTATTTCATCACAGTTAAAATAATCTTGAAATAATAATTTTATTAAACATAAAATGTTTTACAAGAACAGATCAAATAACTAAATAAAGCCCTCAAACTCCCACTCAAATTTAGATTACATTTCAATGTTTCTAATGCCTACAGCTTCAGTCAGGAACTCGAGCTTAGGTCTTGGGAGTGGCTTTGTCAATGGATCAGCGACGTTATCATCTGTCTGAACTCGGCTGATCTTGACTTCCTTTCTATTAATGATGTCACGTATCAAGTGAAATCTTCTTAGAACATGCTTCGATTTCTGGTGTGATCTTGGTTCCTTTGCCTGAGCAATAGCACCATTGTTATCACAAAACAGTGCCAGAGGCTCAGCCGCATCTGGTATCACACCTAGTTCAATAATGAACTTTCGTATCCAAACAGCTTCCTTCGCTGCTTCTGAGGCGGCGATATATTCAGCTTCTGTAGTGGAATCAGCAACGGTGTCTTGCTTGGAGCTTCTCCAACTGATTGCACCGCCATTCAGACAAAAGATATAACCGGACTGTGACCGGAAATCATCTTGGTCTGTCTGGAAACTTGCGTCCGTGAATCCACTGACTTTAAGCACATCACTTCCACCGTATACCAAGAACTTGTCCTTAGTATGTCTTAGATACTTCAGGATATTCTTGACGGCAATCCAATGGTTTTCACCTGGATTTGACTGGTATCTACTCGTCATGCTCAATGCATAAGCAACATCAGGACGAGTACAGATCATGGCATACATGATTGATCCTATTGCAGATGCATAAGGAATATTCTTCATGCGCTCAAGCTCAGCAGCCGTCGTAGGGCTCTGCTTCTTGCTTAGCGTTGTGCCATGTACCATTGGCGTGAAGCCCTTCTTGGAATCTTTCATGCTGAATCTTTGTAGGACTTTGTCAATGTATGAATCTTGACACAAGCCTATCAGCCTTCTAGATCTATCCCGGTAGATCCTGATTCCAAGAACGTATGCGGATTCACCCATGTCTTTCATGGAAAAACAACTTCCAAGCCAGTCCTTTACAGACTTCAGCATTGGAACGTCGTTTCCGAGAAGCAGTATGTCATCGACATACAGAATAAGAAATACTATCTTGCTCCCACTAGTTTTCTTATACACACATTGTTCTTCTTCGTTTCTGATGAAGTCAAATTGCTTGATCGCTTCATCAAAACGAAGATTCCAGCTCCTCGATGCTTGCTTCAATCCATAAATGGATTTATGAAGCTTGCATACTTTCCCAGCATTCTTTGGATCTATGTAACCGTCAGGTTGTGTCATATACACATCCTCTTCCAGAATTCCATTCAGGAAGGCGGTTTTTACGTCCATCTGCCAAATTTCATAATCATGAAAAGCTGCAGTTGCTAGTAGAATCCGAATAGATTTCATCATAGCCACTGGTGAATAGGTTTCATCGTAATCCACACCGTGAACTTGTCTGAAACCTTTTGCCACCAACCTGGCTTTATAAATCTGGACATTTCCATCCACGTCAATCTTCTTCTTGAAGATCCATTTGCACTCGATGGCTTTTACACCAGCGGGTAAGTCAACCAACGAAAACACTTGGTTGACCGACATGGAGTCCATTTCGGAATCAGTGGCCTTACGCCACTTTGAGGAATCTGGGCCCATCATGGCTTGATTGAAGTTCGATGGTTCATCACCATCAATGATCAGAAGATCATGACAGTTAGTCACGAGGAATCCTTGATATCTCTCGGGTTCGTGACGGATCCTCCCGGATCTTCGAACTTCAGGTACTACAGGTTCAGGCTCTACAATTTCTTGTAGGTCCTCCTGCTGCTCTTCCTCATTAGGTTGAGCAGTATCCTGTTCATCTTGAATTTCTTCAAGCAGTACCTTACTCCCACTGTCTTTCTTAGAGAGAAACTCCCTCTCAAGAAAGTTACAATCCCGGGCAACAAAAATCTTGTTCTCGGAACGTAGATAGAAGTAATAAGCCTTGGTTTCTTTCGGATAACCAATGAAGTAGCATTTATCAGACTTTGGTGTAAGCTTGTCTGAGATTAATCTCTTGACATAGGCTTCACAACCCCAAATTCTAAGATAAGACAACACTGGAGCCACTCCAGTCCATAATTCATATGGTGTCTTTGCTACTGCTTTCGATGGCGCTCTATTTAGAGTGAACACTGCTGTTAGCAGAGCATATCCCCAAAGGGATATTGGAAGGTCTGTGTGACTCATCATAGATCGAACCATATCCAATAAGGTCCGATTTCTCCTCTCAGACACACCATTCCATTGAGGTGTTCCGGGAGGAGTGAGTTGGGATACGATCCCACACTCTCTTAGATGATCACTGAATTCTTGGCTTAAGTATTCTCCTCCTCGGTCGGACCGAAGAGCCTTAATGCTTTTGCCAAGTTGGTTATGTACTTCATTTTGGAATTCTCTGAACTTCTCAAAAGATTCAGACTTATGTTTCATTAAATAAACATATCCATACCTACTGAAATCATCAGTGAAGGTAATGAAGTACTGATAGTTTCCTCTTGCATTTGTGGACATTGGGCCACACACGTCAGTGTGTATCAGGCCCAATAAGTCACTGGCCCTCTCGTTAGGTTTATTAAAGGGGGCCCGTGTCATTTTGCCCATCATGCAGGATTCGCATTTCTCACATGACTCAAAGTCAAATGAGCCAAGAAGTCCATTCGAATGGAGCCTCTTGATGCGTTTCTCGCTGATGTGCCCTAAACGACAATGCCATAGAAACGTTCGGTTCTCCTCATTAGGTTTGAACCGTTTGGTATCAATGTTATAAATTGGCGCGGATTGATCAAGTATGTAAAGCCCATTCGTAAGAGGGGAACAACCATAGAACAAATTGTTGCGATTGAAGGAACATAATTTATTCTTAACTGAAAAATCATAACCTTCCAAATCCAACAAAGAAATTGAAATAATATTTCTGCTTATCGCAGGTACAAAATAACAATTATTGAGTTCTAAAATCAATCCCGAAGGTAAAGACAAGAAGTATGTGCCTACAGCTAGTGCAGGAACTTTCGCTCCATTCCCAACTCGTAGCTCCACTTGTCCTTGCTTCAGCCTCCTACTGTTGCTGAGTGCCTGCATATTAGTACAAATATGAGCCCCACAACCAGTATCCATAACCCATGAGGTATTATCAGAAGTAGTTGTATTAACTTCTATAACAAAAATACCTGATGAAGAAGTCTCGAGAGTCTTCTTCTTCAATTCCTTTAGACCTTCTTGGAATTTCTTACATTCTCTCCTCCAATGCCCTGGTTCTTTACAGAACCTGCAGATGTCAGTAGGCCCAGCCTTAGACTTGGGCTTGGGCTTTGGCGTGTCCTTGTCCGAGACTTGGACAGCCTTAGCCTTTCCCTTATCCTTAGCAGAGGATTTCTTAAACCCCTTGCCCTTTTGCACCATAAGCACATTGGGGTCCTTGGCGGTTTTCCTCAAGTTGGGCTCTGCAGTCTTGAGCATTCCGTGAAGCTCAGGCAATGTCTTACTCAAGCCATGCATATTAAAGTTCAGAATGAACTGATCATAGCTTGCAGGTAAAGACTGCAGAACGATGTCGCAGGCAAGTTCCTGGCTGATAGGGCAGTCGAGTTTCTGAAGATGATCGAGATAACCCATCATCTTCAAGACATGAGGACTCACTGCCGCATTTGCAGCCAACTTACAGTCTAAGAGGTTCTTAACTGTCTGAAACCTCTCAGTCCTTGCTTGCTCCTGAAAAAGCGATTTCAGGCTTGCCATTATCTCGATGGGTGACAACACACTCTCGAACTGCATTTGCAGCTCAGCAGTCATTGTCGCCAACATCAGGCAATAGACATCATTTTCATCTGACGAATGCTTTTCCCAAGCATTATGCAGAGTCCTGGCGGCATTGGCAGGAGGCCTCTCGGGGAGGGGATCACGAAGGACATAATCCTTCTTCTCCTGCTTGAGGACCAGCCTCAAGTTCCTTGACCACGTCAGGAAGTTCGTTCCAGTCAGCTTCTCCTTCTCGAGAACAGACCGGATTGAGAATGTGTTTTGAGTGCTTGTAGTAGTCATAGCTGAAATATATAAGATAAAAAGAATTTTAGTTAATATGTTCAATATGATTAATCTCGTATTAAATTTAATATGATTAATCACGCATTATATTCAATAACATAAGTTACCCTCAATAGAACATAAGGATTCCAAGATCCACATATAACTAAGATCAAAGTGGGCCACTGGCCGTCACCCAACCTTAGCTTATATCGGTAAGCCCTATGTCGGCTAATTATATCCGTGATATAACTCTTGGTTCTGAATCTGGGCCCGAGGCCCAATCCACTCTGATGTCTCAAGGCCCGGGACTCCCGATGGCCCAGTCAAGAAAACCAGACTATACAGTCATGTAATCATTAATGTCTGGGACTCCCAATGACATTTATGAATCACAAACCGTCTTATCCACGCAAAAGTAGACACCCTCACACTGTAAGGCCATGAATACAATTGAATGGGCTTCGACAGCTGACATAGACTGGACAAGACATCCAACGCTTGATATTGTTTGAGGTTTGTAGGTTTATTAAAAATTCATCCCAAAATAGAAGATTACTATTTTAGGAAACTTTCCTTTTTGGGAAACCTACTAATTTTGGAAACTTTCTAAAATTGGAAACTTCCTAAACTTGGAAACTTTCTAAAATTGGAAATTTCCTAAAATCCAAAACATGCAAATCTAGAAACTTCTAATTTAAGAAACTTTCTAATTTCAAAATTTCGGAAACTTATTAATTTAAAACGATTTTATAATTATATAAAAATAAATTTTAAATTAATCTGATGAAAAGACTCAAATAATTGGCCCAATTGTTTTAACTTCTTGGCCCGAGGCCCAAGAATTGGTTCATGTCCAAGACATAACCCAATTGCCCAATTAAATGACATAACCGGTCTGGTTCATTAAAATTGGTCTAACCAAATTTTAATTACTACGATGACCACAATTGTCAACCGGTTATTTACTAAACCGGATTTTCTCAATTTATTTGGTCCAACCAAATCAAATTAGAAAACCACTGGTTTAGGCACTAAATCCAATAATTATTTCGACATTGGATTTCTTATCCCGGTTTAACCAGAACTTAATAAATTTATTAAGTCTGTTTATTAAACCAAGACGATTAAGTTTTTAATTGTCTTAAACCGAACCACCACAAGCCTAACCGAAACCGGTTCGAGCCAAACCGAAAACGACCAATTAGGTCACGGCCGCAAGCATGACCGCGATCGTGCATGATCCGGACAGCCGCAAGCCTCATGATCGGGACGGGCTCGGCTTGTGATCGGGACGGGACGGGACGATCGCGGGTCGATAGCGGGACGATCGCAGCGATCGCTCCATGCGATCAGCTCGGTCAATCCACGCGATCGGGATGTGATCCATCCGCTGATCGGGACGCATGACGCGATCCATGCGATTCCTTGCGGATCCATGCGATGCTTGCGCCTCACGGTCGATCGATCCAACCGGCCAACGCGATCCATGCTATCGATCCGTGATCGATACATGCGATTGGCTTGGCCGATCGGTTTAACACTCGGCCGATCGCAATCCAAATCATATAGTTTGGGTTTTGCGATTTCATTAGTTTAGGTTTCAATTCTTGTTTCTTAAGTGTTTTGCTCTTATCAGTAGATTGATTCAAAAACACCTCTTTAAACAATCCTAAACATGATTCTAAACAAGAAAAACCACAGAACCAATAGCTCTGATACCACTGATGGAATGTTTAGTGTTAATCCAGATTCAATTCTCAGATTCAACAGTCCTAAACATGCAGATCTAGGTTCTCTTGATTAGAAACTTAATGGATCTCACCTTATACCTATTTTATGCAGCGGAATGAAGGTACAGGTCAGAGATCAGCAGAACCACCAAGGGATGGATCCTCCAAAGGCTCACACACGCACACCGAAGGAAACTGGCTGCTAGACCGAGAGGAGGGACGCCGCGCAGGGAGAGAGAGTTGGCGCAGGGGATTAGGGTTAGGGAGAAAGAATTAGGCTTGGTTTTATTTATAAAACCCTTCTCTAATTCTTTTGGGCTTTAGGGCCCAATTCCCAATCTGATTAAATCCTTTAGATTTAATCAGACCCATTAGTCTCTCTAAGTCCGGTAAATGCCTAGCACTTTTACCGTACTTCTGCCAAACCGTTCCTACACTTTTTCCTGTTAGCTTAGGCGTGTGACCCATATGGGATCATATAGTAAAGGCAATAAGTCCACGACTTATAGATCATGAGCGGACTCTAGCAAGCCATCATGACCCCCAGTATTATATGACTTATGTCTGATCTTTGACATACTCTTACTTTCTAGAGACAGTACCGAGATTACTGGACACAATTCCAACATGATCACGGTTGACTTGTCCAAAGATAGTCCTCTTTGCATTAATATTCAAGTCCTCTTTGCATTAATATTCACAGCCGTAACTTCATCCTCTATTTGCAAAAATTCATCAGTTGATTGTGTAACACGACTTGATGCATGTGTTACTTATTCCTGAAAATAGCTATTTCTGTCATCAAACACATCATTCACTTATTCACCTATCATCCGAGTCCTTCGATTGTAAACCCTGAAGGCGGTGCTGTTAGTTGCATATCATAACAAGATTCTTTCATAACTTGTGGAATCAAACTTTCCAAGTTGATCCTTATCATACAAGATGTAGCATGTGCTTCTAGAAACATGGAAGTAACATAGGTTGGGAGTTTTTCCTTTCCAAATTTCACAAGGAGTCGTCTTAGTGCATGGTTTTACACAGAATCTGTTGATTATGTGATAGAGATGCGAAAGCTATATGAAGAAGAAGCCGGCCAAATCGTGACTGATTCGATCGATTTCGTACTCGACAAGAAGATACTCTCTTCTTTGACAAGTTATGTTAAATATTTCTCATCTTTGGCTTGTAAAAGCTGTAATTCAATTGCTTAAAAATATCAATGACTGAATGATACAAAAATGACCTAATCTCTAATATAAGAGAAGCTAATAAACGACGGGAAACTAGCTAAGATCTCTTGAGAGATTCTAGTAAATCCCAAAACCAAATAACACAAAAACCGTTAAAGATAAGTTACGTACAAGCCACATAATCTTATCCAAAACCAAAGCCCATTAAACCTTGTATCCGCTACATCAGGTCCCACTAGGGGACAAAGGATTCGCCCTCGAATCCGGATCGTCTTTGTCACCAAGGAAGGGAGTCAAATGTAAATGTTAAACACATTCGAAGTTTGTATAGGTAATGTAAAACGAACACGGTACACATGCGGGTTAATGTCTTCAAGGATCTCAACCGGTCCAATCTTCTTTGCCTTCAACTTGTTGTATTCTCGCAAGGGTAAGCGCTCCTTTGTAAAATATAACCAAACCAAGTCGCCTGCAACAAATAACACTTCCCTCCGCTTAACATCCGTAGCTTGTTTATACTTGGCCACTGAAGCTTCCAAATGCAGCTTTGTCTGATCATGAATCCGTTGCATGTCTGTGATGAAATCAACAGCTTTATCATTCAGTCGAGTCTTATCAGGTGAGGTTGACAAATCGATAGGACAGCGTGGGATTATGCCATATACGAAATGAAATGGACAGTACCCCATATTTCGATTCAGAGCATGATTGTGAGCAAAATATGCTTGACAAAGCTTTGTATCCCAAGATTTGATATTGTCATCAACCAGGCAACACAGTAAGTTCCATAGTGGCCTGTTAGTGACCTCCATCTGACCATCCGTTCACTACAAGAAATTTGATCACTAATAGCATAACCAGATAGCGTTTTTGATGTTTATGCTATCTTTGACTGAACCGTGAATTAAAGATAGCGTTTGGTTATATTTAAACGCTATTAATGCTTTGAACGGGACAAAAAATTCACGCGGGCCAAATTTTTATTACTTGGTGCCAATGAATTAACTCTAAACCACTATGAATTCGTTAAGCTGCAAAAATATACCACACACACATCGACCTCTATACCCCAATTACTCTGTTTCTCTCTTTGTCCAATCTGTTCATGAGCTAGAAATCTCTATATCCCTCTCGATTTCTCACTCTGACACTCAATTTCGGGTTTCTACTATCACGATTTAGCATCTTCTTTAACCCAATTTTAGCTTAAAATCTCAAATCACCTTCTTCGATTAATCTTGGTCACTCTTTCTTCTCCGTTCTTGCATGTACATCATCTTGGCTGGATTTCGCACTTTTCACTCAATTACTCAGTTTATCGCCAAATCGAAACCCTAATTTGACTCTTAGTTGCCTAGGAATCTTGGGTTCTCAATAATTTCTCAAACGAAGGAAAATCAGACATCAAAGGTAAATCTGAGTTAGAATATGTATTGATACGAAGTAGATAAATATCGATTATGCTGACTCTATCCGTTTATTTTGTTGTTTTACAGAGAGATATCACGGCTGAAATCTGCTAAAGATATGTGAAATTTAAAGGGTAGTACTTTGAATTTGTGTTTGGTTATATTGTTTACAATCTTAAATCGAAGCTGGGTTTTTTTGTAGAGAACTTTGGGGTTCAGAACTTGAGATCGTAATAGACGCAAGTGATACGGATTTGAACATAACATATTGACTGGTATTGTTGAATCATGGGAGTCTTTGACTGCTGGAATGATGCAGCTTCTTAAAGGGGCATCAATCAGTGGCGGAGCCACGTTATGTGGGAAGGGGGCATATGCCCCCAATGTTTTTTTATTATTTTTATATAAATCCTATATAAATGTAATAGTATACATTAGTTTTCTTTAAAACTATATCCCTAAGTCTTTAGATAAATTCACTTTGCCCCCATGAAATAATTTTTTACCTCCGCTACTGGCATCAATTTACATTGTTGGAGATTCAACTGAGATTAACCAAAAGGTGTCTCGGAAGCTAGCTGTTGGACTCGGGTATTTTGCTATTCAGACTTGTGATCAAGAGCTCAATATGAATGTTATTATGAAAGCTTTTTTTAAGAGTCTTATACAGTTGATAAAATCTGCAAGTATAGTCCTCTAGACTCCAAGGAATCGCCTTATTCTGTAGCTGAAGCATAGAATACACAACAGTTGGACTGAGAAAACCAATCCGCATAACCTTATCCAGGTTAGATACATCTAAGTTTTCTAACAGTTCTATATGAAACAGAAAACTAAAGACAAAACATAAATTAAAAACAAACAACCATACATAATTAAAGATCCGAAACAAGATAATAAAAGAGATACGTTCAACAACACATCATGTTTAAGTTAAAGAGAGAGAGAAGAGACATAAGGCAGATAAAACTCAGGTCTTAGAGAGGCACAATAGCACCGTGTCTGGCAACATACAAGTCACTATTTGCTAGCTCTCTCCTAAAATCATCAACCTCTACCATCCGGGGGTTGAATCTGAAATCAGATAAGCCTCTATGGGTTTCCAGCCATACCTCATCATCACCGCGTAAGTGCTTATGGATCCTCCACATCTTTAACACCAAAATCACCACTCCAAGACCCCTAGTGTTTTCCCACTCACCCTTGATTGCAAAAGCAGTGTCCCCATTTGCAACACATTTACTTTGATGGTCTCTGTCATGCAAAAAAACCTTCTGTCATAACAGACTTGTGAATATAGTAAACTTGTGATTATAAATTCTCTTGAATTACATGTTATCTCTTATGTGGAACACAAGCCGTGACCTTTTACGGTCTGCCCAACAGATTGCAAGGGGTTCCACGTTGAAGACCACACCCATTATATCTACAAGATAAGTTTCTCAAATCTGGTTACTTATATTTTATTCATGATTTTGGATTATGTGTTAGTTAGTGTTTAGCAATCATACCTATAGGAGTGTCGATGTTGATGTGAGGTATATGCCCCATACATTTGAAATCCATGTAGTGATAGTTGTTGAGAGGGTCGATGCGTTTGATCTGAGTCCCGTCCATGACACTAAGTCTGAAGGGAGAGTTTACAGGCTTGAAACCTGCAAACGCCTTCTCAACATGAACCCTGAAAATATCGACCCACTTGCCCTCTTGTTATCTTCTTGCAAGCAAGGAAATGAGCCATTTTGGAGAACCGATCCACCACCACGAAGATTGAATCATTGCCACGTTGTGTCCTCAGAAGTCCAAGCACGAAGTCTATGCTAATGTCATTCCACGGCTGTGTAGGGACATGAAGAGGGAGGTAGAGGCCAGCATTCAACTCCTTACCTTTTCCTTGTTGGCAAATATGGCATCTCTGGACAAAACGAGAGACATCGCGTCGTAGAGTTGGCCAAAAATATGAGTTTGCCACCAATTGAATAGTACGATCACGCCCCACATGCCCTTATTTGTGCAGCTCTCGGATTATCTGTAACCTGAGACTGCAATCAGCTATGCACAAAAAAAGTCCACGAAACCATTCTGGACGGTATACTCACGCGATAGACCGGCCATCACATATCCAAAAATATGTGAAAAATAAGCATCAAACGGATAAAGGTCAGCTAGAGCTTCAAATCCCACGACCGAGACATGCATTGTCGACATCAACGCAAGACGACTGAGAGCATCCACCACTTTGTTTGATTTACCAGATTGATGAGGAATTGCAAATATAAATTGCTGAAGGTATGAAATCCAACCTGCATGTATAGCCGATACTTTTGCTTGGATGTCTAAGTGGCGAAGTGCATCAGGGTCTGTGAAGAGGACAAACTCGCGTGGACCAGGTAATGACGCCCGTGTTTTATGGTTTGAACGATTTCATAAAACTCGACGTCGTAGATGCTGTAACGTCCACGTGCTCATGCCCACTTCTTATTATAAAAGCGATGGGTCGTCCTTTTTGGCTCAAAACCGCCCTGATCCCCAATTTGGAAGCATCGAAATGGAGTTCAAACGTCTCAGAGAAGTCGGGGAGAATGAGAATTGGCGCCGTAGGGAGCTTAGTTTTTATGAGCTCAAAGGCAAAAGTTGCATCTTCAGACCAAGAAAACTTGTCATCACGCATGCAGTTTGTTACTGGCGCCATGATGGAGCTAAAATGGCTGACAAAACGTATGTAAAATGATGCCAACCCATGTAAGATTTGCACTTCCGTGACTGTTGTAGGTGTAGGCCACGAGCGTAAAGCATCCACTTTAGATTGATCCACCGTAAGATTCAGATTCACTCTTCATCTAGAACACCACTGCCTTTTCTTTTCTGAGACACCAAAGCAACAAAGTTTAGCATGAGGTCTCCTTCTTCACTCTTATTATTAGATTTAATATTGCTGAAACAGAGGAGTGACTTCTCTTATACTTTAGCAACACTTGGGCATTCAGTACATGTGTCTAGAACTGTTGCACTCACCACATTTAAGCTCTCTTATCATAACCAACATACATTTACTCTTGAAGTGACCATATAATTCGCATTCATGGCATTGCATATTCTTCTTCTTAGACATTTTATCTCCATGAAAACACATTGTCCTAGAACCAAATCTTTTAGATTCATTTGTTTGAGTTAGACAAAAATTCATGTTCTGTCTCTTTTCAATCCGTTTGAGCATTTTGTTAAAATACCTAACTATTATACCCATGTTGTCTTCCAAATTCTTGAAATGTTCATCTTCATGATTTGCAAAAGCTATGCCATGACCTGATTTGGGAACTTGCTCAGTGACTTTCATTTCCTGTGATTTAAGCATTCCCATAAGCTTATCGAATTTAATTTCATCAGTGTTCATAGAACATTGCAAGATTGCCTTGTGACCAGAAAATTTGGCAGGAAGCCATCGGATGAGTTTCTTCTCTTGAAACTCGTTTCTTAGAACTTACGCCTTATTAGCAACCGTGCTTATTTTTTATGTGAAACTGCTTATGGATTCATCTTGCTCCATTCGGAGGTTCTCAAACTTTGATGCTAGATGAACCAGGCGAGTTCTCTTAACACTAAGATCTCTTTCAAAGTGATTGACCAGAGTATCCCAAGCTTCCATAGCGGACTCACATCCATGTATGTGTTGGGAATGTCCTGAAATCAATTGTACATACTCTTGGTTAAGTCGTAACTTCGAGGTTCGACAATCGTATAATATTATATGGTTATAATGTTTTGCTAGAAACCACTTATAATCTACGGATTGAGAATTCATTACTAATATTATATGATCTTACAGGATCACACACCTAAATAAACTAGATTAAATATATATATATTTGGGTTTAGATAATTATTTATATATTAGATATATAAATAAATACAAGTACACATATATTGATATGTGTATACGTACATATATGCACGTACGTTAGTTGGTTTTATTGAATGGGCTCAGCCCAATTTTACCCTAAAAGTGGTTAGGTTAAAATCATTCGTTATATATATATATATATATATATATATATAACGATGATTGCTTAATAAGACATAACTCGCCGCTTGCATAGACCCATATAGAGACGAATTGTTCGTTGATTTTGAGATCTGATCTCGACGGCACTAGCATCCCGTTTCGATCCAGTTTGTGTGCGTGTGGATACCAGTAGAGGCACTACACTTGGAGTGCTCAATAATCTCGGTTCATTTTTGTTGATCATTCCGTTGCAGAATATCCAGGTATATTCGAAACCGTAGATCTAGATTTATTTCAGTATTTGCATGAGATCTTGGCTAGTATATTTATAGGTTGATTTATAAAATTATTTTATAAACCGATAGGAATTCCAACAGTGGTATTAGAGCCTACTTGCTTAATACTGAAATTAAATTTAATTTGGTCTATATTGGATATAGAAAATTATTTTGATTTACTTGATTGATTTCGTTGACGATTGAATTTTTTGATGATCGTGTTGTTATAAATAATTTGATTAAACATGAGATCACATAGGCTATAAGCGCATGAACTGTCACAGAATATCATATGTATATTTCCATGCACGATTTGATAAGTCTGATTCATACTTGTGAATGCATGGTTATTTGTTTTGTTTGATGTGTCAAATAATAAAATAAATAATAATATGTCTGATTATGTCAAGTTGTTGGCATGGGCTTAATTTGATTGATTCGGTAATATCCAGTTTTTGGAAGTTACGTTTCAATATTATATGATGTGTTCTAATTTGAATAGAACTTAATAATCAAATTATTGATATATATAATAATTAACAATTTTAATAAGATTAAAATTTACTTAATTATTTATCCAATTATGTACATATGAGATATGTATTTTTTATATTTAATTATTTCTATGAGATATAAAATTTTTAAATTTAAATTAAAATTGAATTAAAATCAGTTTCTCATCTAATATCAAGTATTTTGATATCTCTCCAATCTTATCAACTATCAAGGCTTATTTCATTGTGTGATGGGCTTGCCAAAGCAAGGTGTCCACAATTACATAAGTGAGATAGATGGTAATGGTTACCATGTGAAACAAGATTGGTTTACTTGACTAAGCTATCAAAACGGTTTTGGGCTTAGAGGCATATGTTGGATAAGACATAAGATGTCATCTAACAACCAAGAGTTATAGTTGATATAATTTACAAGGTGTTGTTTACCTAAATAACTAGACATTCGGGGGTTGAGCCAAAGCTCACTCGAATTCTAGTGAAATATGGATCTTGGATCATTATATTTAATTTGAGGAAATTGTTATTTGAATATAATGTGAGTTTTCTTAATAGTTAAGATTTCTCTTATTCCCGAACATCATATTAACATTTGCTATTCTTTATCTCCAGCAATGTCAACTCCCCACAACTCGTTCTCATTGAGATCCTTCCTTGAGAAGGATAAACTCAATGGATCGAATTTCCTCAAATGGTATCGAAACTTGAGAATTGTTCTCAGACAGGAGAAAAAGGACTATGTCCTTGAAAAGGTTCTTCCTGAAAAACCTAAGACCAATGCACAGCATGCAGAGAAAAATGCTTATGACGAGCATGTCAATGATAGGGTCACTACAAGAAATTTGAGCATATATAGCAATAGAATATAGCGTTTCAACATAGTCTGCTATAGTAAATACAAACCTTTTTTATTATAGCGTTTTTAAAAAAAAAAACGCTATGTATAGGTTTTCTTAATTTTTATTTTGGTTACGCTTTTGGGTAACTTTGTTTGCATAGCATTTTTATCTTCGAAAACGCTATGCATTATTTTGGCGGAGAAAACTAAAAATTGTCCGCTACTTAGACAAATTTTGGCTCTCTTTTTTCGCTTAATCCTTTTGGGTAACTTTGTTTACATAGCACTTTTACAAATAAGATGCGTACAAATTAAGACATAACAGATTTAAAACGCTATAAAATTTTATAAAACGCTATGTATAACTGACGCTGGAAAATGAGCGCCCAAAAGTTCTACTTCCCTCCTTTGTTTTTTTAGCTTCCCTTTCTCTACTTTTTGTTCCCTCCAATTTTTTTTTAGTTTCCCTCTCTCTACTTTGTTCCCTCCAACTTTTTTTTTCTTTAACAAAATAAGATTTCTGTTTTTTCCTTTAATATTAACAAAAAAAAAATTAATATTTTTATATAAATTAATGAGTATTTAATTATATACAAATGTAAAAAAAAAATTGAAAAAATTTATAATTATTTTTTAAATCTTAATCTAAACCTAAAACCTTAACCCTAAACCCTAAACTTTTAATCTTAATCATAAACACTATATTTTAAACTCGAAAACCTTAACTCTATACCCTAAACCCTAAAGTTTTAATCTTTAATCATAAACACTATATTTTAAAACTCTAAAACCTTAACTCTATACCCTAAACACAAACCCTAAACCCTAAACTTTTAATCTTAATCATAAACACTATATTTTAAACTCTAAAACCTTAACTCTATACCCTAAACCCTAAAGTTTTAATCTTTAATCATAAACACTACATTTTAAAACTCTACAACCTTAACTCTATACCCTAAACACAAACCCTAAACCCTAAACTTTTAATCTTAATCATAAACACTATATTTTAAACTCTAAAACCTTAACTCTATACCCTAAACCCTAAAGTTTTAATCTTTAATCATAAACACTACATTTTAAAACTCTACAACCTTAACTCTATACCCTAAACACAAACCCTAAACCCTAAACTTTTAATCTTAATCATAAACACTATATTTTAAACTCTAAAACCTTAACTCTATACCCTAAACCCTAAACTTTTAATCTTAATCATAAACACTACATATAATAACCAAAACTCTAGATATTATAATATATCCAATATTATGATTCAAAATTTATAAAAATAATTTTTTTCTTCTATATCTACCATTTCAAACTTTAAATTAAAACTTTCAAGTCATATATTCTAAACCATAATCAAACTTTAAACTTTAAACAAAAATATAATTAATAAACTTTTAATTACTTAAATTCTAAACACAAACCACAAACCCTATCCACCAAACTCTAACTTGAAATTGTAAATCCTATATTTATAAATCCAAACCTTTTTACTTATATATTAACTAATTGGATATTTTAGTTGAAATATTTATGCACTATAAATTTTATTCCTTAAATCTTACATTTAAACATAAAATTAATTCTTATTTGCTGTAAAATGATTTTGCAAATAACTAAATTCCTATTGGTTGTAAGTAGAAGACAAGGATTATGCTATTTTTTAATATCAACCATTGAATGAATTTAGATCTAATGGACAGAAATAAATCTCCTTAAACCTAATTGTTTAACATTCATCAAACATACGTGCCGCCGTATTCATCTTCAATTTTTTTATCCTTCTTCAACTATACTCCACGATCTCCTCACCTCATCTCTTCTTCTCCCTTAGCGATTTTTCTGATCATCTCGTAATCTCTCCTCTTCTCATCTTGTCTTCTCTCCTCTTCTCATCTTGTCATCATCTTGTTTTCTAATCTGAATCCAGTTTGTTTGAGAGAGAAGAAAAATGGTTGATGGTGGAAATAGGAGAGACCACCTTCATGACGAAGCCACCGATCTCATAGCCGGATGAAGCTGAAGAGGAAGACCAAATGACTGATCTCGTCGCCGGAATCGAAGCCGTCATTCTCTGCCGCCGCTTCTTCACGAACCAAACCGAAGTCGTCGCTATCTTTCACGGACCAAACAGAAACCCATTTGCGATTTGTTTCTCATCTCTCTCCCAAATCCATTTAGTTTCAAGCTCGATTCGTCATCATCCATGGCCTTCTCCTTCAGAATCAACTCACAGGTAAGCACATCGATTCGTCATCATCTCTTTATCAATCTGATTTCTGTTGGTCTCTGTTTCAGATCTCCGTACGCGCGGGTTTATGAGGTACGACAGAAGCAGAGCCCGTGACTCGGCGGCACGGCGGAGGCAGATCGGCACGGCTATGGTAGTGGCGGTCTGTAAAAGGAGAAGGTGGTGGTTTGGCTATGGTGGTGGTCTGTAAAAGGAGAAGGTGGTGGTGAATCGTCTATGGTGAGCGGGCTATGGTGAGCGTTACGGAGACGGAGGATGGATTCAATCATTAATTCCCATTTTGTACATTATTTTTGTTCATAATGTGTTGTATTTTCTGGAAAAATTGTAATTGTATATTCAGTTTTAATTTAATTAATTATTTATATAATTTTTTTTTTTGTAATTTTATTTTTAATTTTTTTTTCATGTAGTGTTAAGTCATAACAGATTTAAAACGCTATAAATGATATATATGAAATATACAATGACGGAAATAAAACGCTATTACATTATTTATTATTGCATTAACATAAGCGCTGTTTTAAATATTACAATAATAGCATAATGAAAAACCGCTATGTAAAGTGTCTAACCTATTATAACGGCCGCAGATAGAGCGTTTAACAAACCGCTATGATAGTAATAAATAGCGTTTTTCGGACGCTATATATATTGAAATTTCTTGTAGTGGGTGGATGTGTGTTGTCTTATGTTGGCTACCATGAACTCAGACTTGCAATAGCAATATGAGAACGTGGATTCGCCAATTGACATGATCACTAGCCTGAAAGGAATGTTTCAGGAGCAAGCACGAACTGAGAGATACCAAACGGTTAAGACTCTCATTGAGTGCAAGCTACCGAAAGATGATCCAGTTAGCCCACATGTCATTAAGATGATGAGTTATATTGATAACTTGGCAAAACTGGATTGTCCTATTAGCCAAGAGTTGGCTACTGATCTCATTCTGCAGTCATTGCCGTCAAGCTATGATCAGTTTGTTATGAACTACAACATGAACAACTTGACAAAGACTTTGACTGAGTTGCATGGGATGCTCAAAACTTCTGAACCTAACATCAAGAAGGACACCCCAAATGTCCTTATGGTACAAAAGGGTAAAAAGTTTAAGAAACATGGTAAGAACAAAGGTGATGGCAAGACAAGCTCGATTGTGAATCCAAGCGAGTCTAACCATGCTCCTAAGGTTAAACCTGGTCCTTCTAAAGATGATAAGTGTCATTATTGTAATGGTTATGGGCATTGGAAAAGAAACTGCAATAAATTCCTGGAAGATCTGAAAAAGAAGAAGAAGAAGACTTTCGAGACATCATCTTCAGGTATTTATGTTATAGAAGTAAATGTTACTACTTCTGGTTCTACTTCTTGGGTATTAGATACCGGCTGTGGTGCTCATATTTGTACGAATATGCAGGGCCTAAGCAACAGTAGAACTTTGGAGAAAGGACAAGTGGACCTGCGCGTGGGAATGGAGCAAGAGTTGTTGCATTAGCCGTAGGAAATTTTCATTTGTCTTTACCTTCTGGTATGGTTTTATAACTTAAGAATTGCTACTATGTACCTGCTATAAGCAGAAATATTATTTCTATTCCTTGTTTGGATTTGGAAGGATATCAGTTTTCAATTAAGAACAAGTGTTGTTCATTTGATTACAATGATATATTTTATGGTAGCGGTCCATTAAAGAATGGACTTTATGTTCTAAACCAAAGCGTGCCTATCTATAACATTACTACCAAGAGAGTCAAGTCAAATGACACGAATCAAACTTTTCTTTGGCATTGTCGTTTGGGCCACATAAATGAGAAGCACATTCAAAAGCTTCATAGTGATGGACTTTTGAGCTCATTTGATTTTGAATCATATGAGAAATGTGAATCTTGTTTATTGGGTAAAATGACTAAGGCTCCTTTTACTGGACACAGTGATAGAGCTAAAGACTTATTGGAACTTATACATACTGATGTATGTGGACCGATGAGCATAAATGCTAGAGGAAACTACCAGTACTTCATCACATTTACTGACGACTTCAGTAGATATGGTTATGTTTATCTAATGAAACATAAGTCTGAATCTTTTGAAAAGTTCAAAGAATTTCAGAATGAAGTACAAAACCAGCTTGGCAAGACAATCAAAGAACTTCGATCAGATCGAGGTGGTGAATATTTGAGTTTAGATAATTATTCATATATTAGATATATAAATAAATACAAGTACACATATATTGATATGTGTATACGAACATATATGCACGTACATTAGTTGGTTTTATTGAATGGGCTCAGCCCAATTTTACCCTAAAAGTGGTTAGGTTAAAATCATTCGTTATATATATATAACGATGATTGCTTAATAAGACATAACTCACCGCTTGCATACACCCATATAGAGACGAATTGTTCGTTGATTTTGAGATCTGATCTCGACGGCACTAGCATCCCGTTTCGATCAAGTTTGTGTGCGTGTGGATACCGGTAGAGTCACTACACTTGGAGTGCTCAATAACCTCGGTTCGTTTTTGTTCATCATTCCGGTGCAGAATATCTAGGTATATTCGAAACCGTAGATCTAGATTTATTTCAGTATTTGCATGAGCTCTTGGCTAGTATATTCATAGGTTGATTTATAAAATTATTTTATAAACCGATATGAATTCCAACAGTATGATCTAAAACGGATCAGTATCCACATACGACATGATCGTAGAGATAGCTTATGAATTGAACTTAGAAGAAATCCTTTCCTCTTGAGTCCATTGATCAATTGGTTTAGCAATTTTGGTGAATGATGAAAGGTTGTCCATCTGTTACCACTGCATGCCACACAACTTCATCTATAGTTTGAATAACATGTCTAATCCAAACTTTCCAATGACCGAAGTTTCTTTCATCCAACATGCGATGAGTTCCTTAATCTCCATGTTTCCTTCCCAGATCTCAACATGTGACTAGAAAACTCTATTCCAGATATATTGTCCACTCTAATACCAAATGAAAAGTCAGAGACCACACCACATAAGCAAGAACAAACATATTCAAAAACAAAAATTTCTTTATTAGAAATCTCTTGAATAAATTACAACTTGATTTATCCAATCACTATTACAAGATTTCAGAGCAGTGAATCTAGACTCACCAACTCCTAATCTACCCAAGTCCTTACCATACAACAAAAATGCACACGCTTGTTTGGTCACTCACCAAGATCTCTTTATCACACCTATTTTTGTGTAGCTCACAATCTCTCTCAAAACGGCTAACCTAAAACCCGTCGCATGTCATCTTAATATATACTTCTCTTTAGGACTCAAGAGTAGATGTTCTTCCTTGATTCTCTTGTCTTCTGATATATAAATCTTTTAATATTTTTTCGAAGCCTTTCCTTATCCTTCAATATCTCCTATATCTTCTCGATATCAAAACGTCAGCAACTGATTTGTTTTCCATGTATTGTCTTTGTGTAGAACACATCATCATATGAGTCACCTACTAGTTTACTCAAAACTTTGAGCTTTCAGACGCTTAAAAATATTCCTTTGATCTCGCGATGTTCTCTTTCTGTTCCAACCTTATGTTCTCTCTAATCTTTCATCTTTCTAGTTCTTCCTTTCATATTCATTGTGATGGCTAATGCCACACAATCATTTGTCTCATCCGAGAAACAATTTGGCATTAGCCAAATTCGACTATACATTCCAATCGTACGCGATCCTGATAAGATGAATTATGACGTGTGGATATAACTCTTTGAAACACACTATCTTACTTTCAGAGTTCTCGATCACCTTGACGACACAAGTGTCGCGACACAAATGTCGTGACACCTGAACCTTAAAAAGTGTGGAAGGAGCGTGATGGTCTCTTTAAAACGTGGATTTACAGAACCATCACTGAATTGTTTACGGAGACTATCCGCAAGCCGAATAGAACATCTCATAAACTATGGCTTGTGTTGAAGAATATGTTCGAGAGAATAGGGCGCTGCAACTGGAGAATGAGCTTCATAAAATAACGATCGGTGATATCACTGTTAAATAATAATAATGTCGCACGCTCAAATCCCTCTCTGATTTTCTGGCCAATGTTAACACTTTGATCATTGATCGTGCGATGTTGATGCACTGCCTTAATGGTTTTAATGAAAAATTTGAAGACATTCACTATGTCTTTCACCATCGCTCACCTTTCCCAAGCTTCCATACATACGGATCTATGCTTCTGTCTGAAGAGGAACACCTTAAAAATCAGGTTCATACCTATGTTTCTCATAACGCAAACTCGTCCTCTCATAATATCCTCTATGTTGGCGATCAATCATAAGCCCCATCAACTTATAACAACCAGCGAGGCAACCACACAAAAAGGGATCGTGGTGGAGGACAAGGTAATCGCAGAATGGGTCGCTACAACAAATCAAACTAAATGTATTACGACAACTCAAGGCTGGTGGGATTTGGATGTCCGTAGTGTCCTTATAGACCTCCTAAATGGCCTTATCCATACTTTCATGGTGGAAACCTGATGGTACCTCTAAAAAAGCCATACTTGTTGCCACTGATCACATCACCGAACCAAGGTAATCTCACTTCTATTTTTAATTTGAGCATAACTCCATTGGTGTTAGTCCATAATGGATATGTTACGCCTGTCACAAAATCTTGTTATGGCTTTCTCTCACTTATTTTTCTCCTTCTCTTCGCCTCAATAATGTTCTTGTATGTATGTATGTCATTAGAAATATTGTTTTTGTTCGTATATTTTTCACTGATAACCAATGATCTATGGAATTTGACTGTTTGTTTTCTCTTTTAAGGAAATTCGAACCAAGAAAATCCTCTTCCGATGTGATAGCCCAAGCTCTTTATACTCGGTTACTGCGTCAACATTGCCGCCTTCTCTTTTTCTCTTGTCTCGGGTGGCTCTATTTGGCATCACATGCTGAATCACCGAGTTCTTCTATTCAACGTTATTTGCATTCTTCGTGTTTGTTTTTGAGTAATGAGGCCAACTTGACAAATTTGTGTCATACTTGCCAATTGGGTAAACTTGTTTGACTTCCATTTTTCTCTTCTACAACTGTTGTTACCAAACTTTTTCAGATCATTATCTCAGAAATTTGGACTTCCCTTGTTTTAAGTAATAGTGGTTTCTTGAGCTATCTCTGATTTCTTGACCATTAAACTTATTATATTTGGGTTTATCCTTTACAAAATAAAAGTAAAACTTTCGGGAAATGTCTTCGATTCTCAGATTTTGTTAAAATTCAATTCAACAAATCTATTTGTGATTTTCAGTGTGATAACGGCGGAGAATATGTAAGTCAAGAATTCTAGACCATTTGGGAGCTTTTGGAACTGAAATATGCCTCTCGTACCCTCACACGTCTTAAAAAAATGGTCATGCTGAATGGATGCTTCACACTATCAATAATTTGGTGTGTACGCTCATGGTTCAAGCCACATGCAATATTTTTTTTTGGGTCGAGGCACTCTTCACATCGGTTAACACTCTCAATCTCCTTCCTTCCTATTCAGACAATAATGAATTTTCATACACTCGTTGTTTTAAAAAGCCAGTCATATATTATCATCTTTGTGTCTTTGGTTTCTTATGTTATCCCAATTGACTATCTACTTCTTCTCACAAACTTTCTCCTCGTTCTACAACTTTTGTGTTCTTGGGTTATCCTGCTAATCACAGAGGCTATCGGTGTATGTAGATTGCAACGAGGAAGATTATTATCTAGAAACATGTCACTTTTGTTAAAGATAATTTTCCTTTCTCTACTATGCCACTTTGTTCCTCGCATCCACCACCACATCCTCTTCCTCCACCTCTATTGCCACCTCCACTTACTCCTTCTCCTCATGCTTGTATTCATCCACCGGCAGCTCCTCTTCCTGTTCAAAATAAACATACAATGACCAATCAAAGCAAAAATGAGATTACCAAACTGCATACCCCTTTGTCTTCACACATAACACTATTTGTCTTCTTCCTCTTTCTCATGTGTAGCTTGTAAAAGATCCTTACTGGAATAATTCTATGCAAGTGGAACATAATTCTCTTATTAAATGCAAAACATGAGACATGGTTCCGCGATCTCCTGCTACTAACTCTATTCGTTCAGTGTGGCTCTTTCGTCATAAGTTTGATGCAAATGGCAAGCTTCAAAGATACAAAGTATGCTTGGCGGTTAATGGCAAATCTCAACAACCTGGAATTGATTGTGATGAAACTTTTAGTCCCATGGTTAAACCAGCTTCCATACAAAATGTGCTTCATGTTGCTCTTGCTCGAATTTGGCCTCTTAATTAACTAGATGTGAAGAATGTTTTACTCCATGATGATATAAAGGAAATTTTGTATAAGCACCAACCACCATGTTTTATTGGCAAGTGAAAGCCAAATCATGTGTGCTTACTCTGGTGATCTCTTTACAGTTTTAAACATTACCTAAGAACATGGTATCATTAGTTTATTACAGTTGCTCGCAAGATAAAGTTCAAACAAAGTCTCTTTGACAACTCCATGTTTATTCTTGGACGCGAATCACCTCAGGTGTCGATGAAATCGTACTTATAGCTTCCTCACCAGCTTTGTTTGACTGAATTATCTCTAAGCTCTGTTTTGCATTTGATCTAATTGCTCTCAAGAAATTAAATCACTCTCTTGGCATTGTAGTCACTTATAATGATGCATGTATCCCAGCTCATCGTGCATCAACGACATGTTGCAATCCCAGCTCAAATCATGCGTATACAAATACGAAACTTGATGAAAATGATAACTCCCATGTTTCTGATCCATCATTATATTAAAGTCATTTAGTATCTCATATTTACACGTCCATTCATTGCATTTTCAGTACAACATATGTGCTTGATCATGTATGACCCTCAGGAAAGCTATTTCACTGCCCTCAAAAGAATCTTATGGTATGTGAGTGAGACTATATCGCATGGTCTTTAACTCAAAAAATCGTTAATTGCGGACTTGGTAGCCTACAATCATACAATCTCTCGCTCAAGTGTAGAAGCAGAGTACCGTGGAAAGGCTAATGCATTTGGTGAGAGATCTTTGATACCCACCTTTCTATTGGAGATTGGTTGTCCCTTGTCCAAGGCAACCAATGTCTATTGCGACAATATATTTTCGGTCATCTCTCTTGAAATCCGGTACATCATTAGCGTACCAAACATGTGGAGATCAACCTTCATTTGTTCGAGAACGCATCACCCTTGGTCAATTGTGCATTCTTCTCATCCCTTCTTCATCACAATATGCATATATCTTCAATAATTACCTTCTCCATTGTTCACAGAATTTTGATCCAGTCTAAACGTTCGCAAACCTACAGTTAGTCTCCAAGGGAGTGTTAGTTAAAATATTTTCATATATGTTAATTATCATATTCTGATATATTTTTATCGATACAATATCGATAGATATCATCCTCAAGTATATCTACGTGTCTATACTCAATGGAAAGATCATCAAGTGTTCTACACTTACAAACACTTACGAATGGAACCTCTTCTTTAGAGATTGTGTATGTTATTTTTGTGGAACTATATGTAAAGTAGTTTTATGTTTTATCAACTTTGGATATGTTCCAGAAAAGACAAAAAGTTATTTTTACCTAATATTTGGAGATTTTCTTTCCATGTTGACTAAATTGCAAAGCCTTTTTATAAAACTTTTGCCAAGAGTAAACAATTAAGTTTTATAAACTGATTTTGAAAAGGGCCATTGTGTGGCTTTGTGCAATATTACATATTAAGTTTCCAGGTTTATAGTATTTTCATCGATTAGTTTCTTTCTTGCTTAGTACTTCGTTTGTTTGTGTTGTTTTCTGAATAATTCCAGCACCTCTTTGTTTGGTCTGTTGGTTCAGAATTTTTTATTTTATTTTAGACGGCTTTGTTTCTCGTAAAATGTTTGAGCTAAATTTTCCAGTACAAAAGAAGATTTGTTGGAAAAATAGTTCGCCTTAGGAAGTTGTCCTTCCTGATCCCGAGGTGCCGCCACCTAGTCAAATAATGTGAGCTCCGCCGTTGAGCTCCACCGTTCGTGCTGCCGGACTCTCAGCCTCTCCTCCTCTTCGGTTATCACCATGTTTGCCGAGAGTCCGCTGGTTTCTGCTTCCACTGAACCTCCCGATTTGCCACCTCCGTCGATTGTCTCTCTGCTGCCCTTCCCCGCAGCATCGTTGTCATCGCGCGCCGCCCCTCTGCTTGTTTCCCTTTGGATTTCGTCGCTTCTGGATTTTTTTTGCATTTCCACTTCCACCTCATCGTTCGCTTCTAGTCCTTAAGTCTCTCTCTCTCTCTCTCTCTCTCTCTCCCTCTCTCTCTCTCTCTCTCTCTCTCTCTCTATCTCTCTCTCTGTCTCTCTCTCTCTTTCTATCTCTCTTTCTCTCTCTCTCTCTCTCTCCGATGTATCATCTGCTCATCTCCCAACTTCCGTTGTCGCTGTCTCTTTCATATCTGCCTCTGAAGTTTGTGTCTTTCACTCCTCTCTCATTCAAGTCTTCGTTATCTCCCCTGAATCCTATGTTTTCAGATTTGTATCTTGGGTAGTGGGGAGCCGTCTCGCTGGGTGATCTTAGATCGCTCATTAGACTCTTTTGTGTTTTTCATGTTTAGCAGCGACAGACGCGGGAGGTCCTTACTGTAGTTTCGGGATCGCTTGTGGCGGGGTTTTGGTTCGATGATTTTGTGTTTTATCGGTTCGGCTTTGGCACCATTTTTTAATTGTAATTTGGATGTTGTATTTGAATGGAAAAGATTGTTTTGTAATTCGGTAAACGTTTTGTAGACGTTTAGTTACTCAGTAATGAACATGCTTCCCAGATATATTGGTTAAGTCCGAACCGACACAACTCACGGAAGCAGTATAGGTTGTGAAGCTTTGTACCGTGGAAGTGAGGATAGCAGAGTCAAGGACGGGTTAGTGCGAGCCTTTGTCTCAAATCGATCTGTCTCTGGCTTTGTTTTGTGACGTACTTTTCCCGTTTGACTTGCTCGGGCTCGCCTTGGTCATGTTCTTGTTTGATTGTTGACCGGTCAGCTCGTCGGTCAGCGGATAATGGGAAAGGGGCGTTACAAAAAGGTGGTATCAGAGCATGGTTCGTCATGGGCGGAACCAGTTCATTTATGAGTGTTTTCCGTGTTTTATCGAGTCAAATTGTGTCATCCAAGCATCCATTAGAAAACCGAGCCGTATCTGTGAAACCCGGGGTTGGGATGGAAACTAGGATTTCATATTATTTGTACTAACAATCTTTGTGTTTTTGATTGCAGTCGTATAGCAGTGTGTCCGAGGACGCGTGGAGTGGAGGAGTGTGTGCAGTGCCGGTTACTTCAGTGGAGCATCATGAGTCGACATGGATCAATGGGATCTCATCAGAGTCAGTTGGAGAAGTATCAGGGTTATCCGGGATCGCCAGGCCATTCACGAGGTTCGCGTACATCGGACCGTCCACTGGTTCCTTTACGGACGTTACAGGATGCTAGGGCAGCAGAGGTGGACTGGTCGCTTTTCCTGATCCATTACATGCTTCCATGGAGGATGATGCGGGTAATCCGGACCGATATGCGGGGATGATGGGTTACCTGGGAGGAGCAGATGTCGAGTTACCACCATTACCGCCACATTTGCAGGAGCCAGCCGTTCCGCAGATACTACTGGAGTCAGACGTACCGCATATGTTCCAGGAGCCGATTCTTGAGGCGCCCGAGGTTCCTTTGCCACTCAGTGTGGAGGATTACCTACTTAGCCTGTTGCCTATGGGTTTTGATCTTGACATGGAGCCTATTGACCCATACCAGCATTTGCAGTGGGAGCAGCACGTTGTCGAGCAGATAGTTATGCTCGCCGACACACTAGAGCAGCATGTCGGACCACATCATCAGCCGCCCCAACAGTCTAAGACACTATCTACGCCATTGGATATGTCTATATCACCATCTTCAGGATCGCCATCAGAGTCCGAGCAGCCGACCGAGCCATCCGTACCGCCGACCCCAGAGATGCCAGTGTATCAGGCGTGCAGTGCATGTGGAGTGAGAGGCTTCCATCTTTACTGGTGTCCTCGTCCAGTGGATCCACAGTACAGGGAGCCATACCAGCCGGTTCTAGTGCCAGACTACTGCCAGGTGTGTGGCAACGATGGCCACCTCGCCCCGATTTGCCCGACTGTCGGACCCGGACCACGCATGTCAGACGCCGAGCCTTACTGCACGCCAGTACCGGAGCCATAACGAGCCGGACCTAGCCGACGTGATCCAAAGCCTAGTCAGCCACCAGTAGTTCAGCCGCCTCGACCGTTTGTGATTTGTCAGCTCTGTGGTGACGATGGTCACCAAGCATCAGGTTGCTCTCGTAGGCCGCGCCCAGCGCTTACCGTCATCTGTCAGTTATGTGACCGTGAGGGGCATACCTCTCGTCTGTGCCCGATGGCCGAGCCGCAGCTTGTCAGCGCACCGACTCGCGACGCACACCCACCACACCCTCCCGGCGCACATGCCAGTGGATACCTATGCGAGCCGTCTTGACGTCTATGTTGGGCATTTCAGTCTTGTTGGAGGCGTTAGGTTAGGATTAGTTAGGCAAGGTAAGTTTGGGGCACTAACCTTGTTTTGCTTGTAGATAGATCGGCAGATATGTGTGTCGTCTTTGACATATCTAGGATTATGGCGGTGCAGTTTTGGGGTTTTGGGTTATGACAGCGGCCGTCTTGTAGTAACTCTCATCAGACTCTTGTAGTAAAACTTTTATTTGTATGATATATCGTTTATGTATGTGGTGTGTGCAGAGTGTTCGGCTAATCATTTCAAGTAGCATAATAACTATTTTCATGATTGTGACGGTTATGAATGCAAATAAATTACCATGTGAAACCAAATGATGAGTAGAACTGACGGTCGTTCAACATGACCAAAACCCAGACTGACGATGTATCCGGATCGATCTTGTGCTTGCATGATTATGTGTGTGGTAATTGCTTGCCGTTTTTATTGCTTGCACGCTTTCGTTCCTTGTGTGTGTGTTTTAGTTAATGATGTGATTGGTGCATTAGATGGTTAGAGTTGCGTTCTGTTGGCCAGAGTGGCCCCGTTAAGTTGCTAGTTTTGTTTCGTTGGTTTGAGTGGTATTGGTAATCACTATTTATGTTTTGTTGAGATCGTTAAGTTGCTAGCATAGAACTTGATTAGAAGCCTTTATTAAGTGATGAGCTAACTCGAGAATGATTGTATTCGGCCGTCGATTCAAGAAAGAGCGGAATTATAGAGTATCATTACTTAATCATGGGTAACCAATGGGTACATGATTAACTAACTATAATTCTATGAGGATGTGATGTCGGGAATAGATTGGAATGAATTTAACCGCTCCAGTGAAAGTTGTTGAATTAAGTGCATGACGTAATGGACGATGTGATATGAATACGAGACCGAACCCGAACCCGAAAGCGATATGGAGTATGAAGAAGCCGCGAGACAGTTGATTCGGACCGTGAAGAAGTCGGTACAAGGTGTCAGTGGAAAATGTATCTGTGTGAAACAACCCATAAAACGAAACCGTCAGAACGATGAGTTAGCAAAAGGATGTGAAGAAACGTTAGCAACATTGTGAAGATCAGAGTGAAGTGATCGGTACGAATTTAGTGGAGTCTCAGTGAAGCTAGATTTGAAGGTCAGATTCTTTAAGAGTGTCCCAGGAAGACGAATCAGTATCGGGTGGATGTGGAAGTCGAAGCAAAGTGGGGAAGCCAGAAGTGAGAATCAGAGCAAAGTAGTCAACGGCGGATGAGTCCAGAGTTCGAGACAGATTGATTCAGTTAAGAGCAAAAGGAAGTAGTACAGAGAAGATCAAGGATCGAGAATGGGAGTAGTCGTCGGGTAAGCAGTGTGAAGACCAGTCAGATGGAATGAGTTGGAAGGAGCGTCAGTAAACGTCGTAAGTGGGTATGTGCAGCAGTGTTCGAATAAGAAGACATTGGAGTTGGGTAACGGAGACCCTTGCAGGGTTTGGTGTCGATTCAAAGTCTGTTAGTGATGAAGAATTCGGGGACCGAATTCCTGTAAGTGGGGAAGAATGTAATATCTTGTTTCCAAAATATGGTCAACGGGCAGAAGAAAAGTCAACATGGGCAAAATTATAATTTTGCCAAAGTCTAGGGAAAAATGGTAATTTTGCCAAAATATGAGACAGAAGCCGAGACAGGCCAAATATTCTTGTTTTTAAAAATAAAGAACATTTACAAGATCAGAAGTAGAAGAAACAGAGCTTAAACGAGTTTTCGGCTTATCGGGAATGGAAACCGACTAAACCGACAAAACTTCAAAAATTCATAACCGGAGCTACGGAACTCCAAATCAAGTGATTCAAGTTGCTAAATTCATCTAAAATCAGGAAGAATCCTTTTTGGAGGTTTTAGGATTTATGAGAGCAATGAAGAGAATTCTAAAGTAATAACTCCGAAAAGGCTAAAACCAAAGCATCGGGAAGAACGGGTTTAAAAGTTGGTTTAAATCGGTTTAGAAAAGGGTTTTTGTTCGGAATGAACCCGGCATGGACAGGTGTCTCAGCTTGGAAGGTGCCACCACATCTCTCTCCATGCAAAAAGTGATTTTTGGGTTCATGAACATGGTTTGCATGGCATCTTCCATCATATCACTCTCATTTCACTCAATTCAACCTCTCTCTAGCCTCTCCCACGAGCTCTCTCTCTCTCTCTCTCTCTCTCTCTCTCTCTCTCTCTCTCTCTCTCTCTCTCTCTCTCTCTCTCTCTCTCTCTCTCTCTCTCTCTCTCTCTCTCTCTCTCTCTCTATATATATATATATATATATATATATATATATATATATATATATATTCATCCTTATTCATCCCATTCAACCAGATTTACAGAAGTTCTTTGAAGATTCAAAGAAAAACCCAAGAACATCTTGAGTGTTCATCATGCCTTAAGCCACAAGAAAGCTCTTATCTCTTAGACCATAGAACCAATCTTCACACCACTTATACCATTGGATTCCTCTTGATCTCCTCTACAACCACGACCTCTCCCTTGACGTCGACGTCGCCAGAGGTCGTCGGAATCTCGCCGGAGAACCGCCGCCGGCGAGGTTCTCCTCCTCTCTCTCTTCCTCTAGTGTTTCAAGCCTCTCTCCTCCTCTCCAGTAGCTTCAGATCATCATGGAAGACAAGTTCAGGAGCTAGATCTCTCTTTGGACCGCCGGAAAAGCCTCCGTCGGTCAACGCCACGCCAGCGTGGTTAACGCCGGAGCTCCGCCGCCGGAAAGCTCCTCCGCCTTCAAATCTTCAGCCGGTTCAGCCAGGAGTGGTTTAGCAGTGATCTGAGTTGGTTTTGGACTGCTTAAGCATAGAAATTGGTTTAGGTTAACCGGTCAACCCTCTGTCAATAGTTAACCCTAAGCCGGTTTCCCTAAACCGGCCAATTGGAGATTGGTTCAGCTATTCAGTCGGTTCAGTGGTTTAGTTTGGTCAACCAAGTCGGTCAACCGGTCAATGCCGCCGGTCAACGCCTGAAACCGAGCCGGTCAACGGTCATTCAGTGATTCGGAAGTGTTCGGGATTTGTATCGAGGTGTTCGGGGTTTAGCTCGGATTCTCGGGACTCGTACCATGTCGGATCCATCATTCCGCGCCAATTCACTGTGAGTTGGCTCAATCCGTAGAGTAGTTAAATGCATAAAGACCGGGAACCGAGAGACCGTAGATCTAGGGTTTGCATACCCGTACTTGAATTTGATTAATTGAGTGTTGATTGAGCGGATTGGTTAACTATAAACCGGTTAGGGTTCGGAGATGCATGCTAGGACTTTAGGCTTAAGGATTAAACCGTTGATTGCCGTTAGGTTGTTAGAACGTTGATTGATGCATTCATATAAACATTGAATGGTTAGGACCGTATATGCATATATACATATTAAAGAACGATATTGAATGAGACTATATACGGGAATTAAGACGACTTAAATACGGAAGTAAACCTAAACAAACGAATAAAGTATGTAACGGGGTTTGGATTAGGTTTAGTAATGAGTTGAGGGTTAAGGGTTATTTAATGAATGGATTAAGTTAATCATGAGACGTCGGAGAGTTTAGTAAGCTACTAACTCTAAACCGATGGATCGATGAGTTATTAAAAGATACTTAGGGAAAGATTGATTAAGAAATTGGTTGAGTTATGTGCCGTCTACGGGTTAGCAATCCGCTAATCCAAAGTAGCGGACGGGAATGAATTATGAGCCGTCTACGGGTTAGCAATCCGCTAATCCAAGGTAGCGGACATGAACGGATTAAATGATGATTGATAGTGATTGGACCCATTGAAATCAAATTAGGTTTTCCGTTTTATTTTGATCAAACCGGACGGTATAGTATATGAAGAAAGAGATTGTCGACGTTATGTTAGTAGACTCGATCCTTCCCAGTAAAACGCGGCGTGTTCGAATTCTGATCGCTTTTACGCGAGAAAGGGGGACCACTCTCTAAGAAACAACCAGCAGGTTTGAATCTCATCCTACTCATGTCTGTCTCCTAAATCCCTCTTAATCATGGAAAAATAAATAATTAGTAATTTTTAGCCTAAGTATGATAGAAGGATAATAATATTGAAATTTAATCGAAGGAGATTAGCATATTGACTGCTATTTGATTGTGATAATGAGTTTAATAGAAAAAATATTCCTTCCGTAATGAATCACTATTTTATTCTCGGAATTGAAATGTATACTTATTTAATATGTTTTTAGTAATAAAATTAATGTAAATTCATTTAGGTAGATAATTAGATATTTGATTTTGATTTAAAAGTATATTTTTAAAAAATAATGATTTTTAATAGATGTTAAATTTTTATATTAATATATTTTGTTGGTTTAACATAATATATATATATATATATATATATATATATATATATATATATATATATATATATATATATATATATATATATATATATATATTGATGATATGAACATTCTAGATAAAAAAGAAAAGTATAGTAAATTAGAAAATATGTAAATTAGAAAGTATGTAAAATTAACTCTAATAGGTTTGCTTGCGTGGTTGATTGTGATAATGTGTTGTTGTGATTGAGCTTTCTGTGCAGGGCTGTTAGATTGTCTCGGTGTTGGGCTGAGCGGTCTTTGTGGTTACTTAATTCGGTCACGGGTCCTGTTAAGTTCGTAGCGGCAGACTCGACATGACGTTGAGTCGGCATGGTGTTTGGCCTGTGTATGTTAGGCTTGCGGGATAGTGTGTTGTACTATTTCTGTTGTTGATCATTGTGATCGGTGCTAGAGTCCCAGCGAGTCTGCATGTTTACATTTCTGCACTAGGACTCTAGGGTGTGTTAGATCCCGCAAGTCTAGGTTTTGAATATGTTCTGGTACTTCTGACCCGATTGGATACTTGGGTAGCTGCCTAATCGGATTGTGGGCCTTCGGGTGGTGATTCCGGTTATGGCGTTAACCTAATGAGTGACTCCGATAGGTGTGTGGTTCGTAGAATACGGGGTCATTTCCTAGGGCCGAATCGCATGGAAATTTAGGTTACCATGGGGTAGCCCGAGTCACTGTGTATCGATGGACTAAGAGCAGTGTCCTAGGTCATGATACTTCGTGTTTACATCTGGGAGTCGAGGGTTAGTTACCATGTCGGTGACTATGTAAACCCGTGGAAATTACCGAGATCGTGAAAGGTCCCGTGTGTGTGTGTTTTCGTGTTGCGTGATAGATAGATCGACTTCCAATCGAGAGCATGTGCCGCAGTGCTCTCAATTTTCTTAACCGTTTCTCTTTCTTTTGGCAAGTGCTTGTGTGTTGTGGGTTTATCAGGTCGTGGTAGCACGTGATCGATCATTTGTGTTGTGTTTGTTATTTTGGGGTTTTTGGGCGGGAAGTTGTAGATATTAGATAGACTATAAGCCGTATTGGGGAGCCGTCTCGCTTAGTGATCTTAGATCACACATTAGACTCTTTTGTGTTTTTCAGGTTTAGCAGCGACGGACGCGGGAGGTCCTCAGTGTAGTTTCAGGATCACTTGTGGCGGGGTTTTGATTCGATGATTTTGTGTTTTATCGGTTCGGCTTTGGCGCCATTTTTATTGTGATTTAGATGTTGTATTTGAATGGCAAAGATTGTTTTGTAATTCGGTAAACGTTTTGTAGACGTTTAGTTACTCAGAAATGAACATGTTTCCCTGATATATTGGTTAAGTCCAAACCGATACAACTCACGGAAGCGGTACAGGCTGTGAAGCTTTGTACCGTGGAAGTGAGGATAGCGGAGTCAAGGACGGGTCAGTGCGAGTCTTTGTCTCAAACCGATCTGTCTCTGGCTTCGTCTTGTGACGTACTTTTCCCGTTTGACTTGCTCGGGCTCGACTTGGTCATGTTCTTGTTTGATTTTTGACCAGTCAGCTCGTCGGTCAGCGGATAATGGGAAAGGGGCGTTACATAGCAACTGTCCCAAACTACTCTACAATCCAACTAAACCATCCAAAATTCACCATACTAACCTGCATAAACAGCCAGCCAAACAATCGCCGAGCATAACATGCCTTTGATCTATCGAGTCAATCTCCTTTGTCTCGCTTTTCGTCGTACGCTTGGGATAGCTTGGCAAGACTCAGGAGCTAAACTGAAGTTACACAACAATACTCCTCTCCATGTTGATATCTTCTTAGACGCACGGTCTCCGTTCGGATGCGCAATCTCTGCTCGGCACACGGAAAACTCGGCGCACGACCGTGATTATTATATACCGTGCAGAACTCTCGACAATCGCTTCTCTGCAACACGCCAGAATCCTAGCATAATCTGTTCGTATAATATTTTCTCGGCATGCTGACTATCCCGCAACGATGACCACCGCGGCAAAATTCTCTTTCGCGATTGTCTCACCACTCGCACATAATCTGCTCGGATCCACCATTTCCCACGGTCAGAATGCGATTCCTTCGGTCTGCGACGATTGGATAATCGAACTCAGTGGACACAAAACGTCCTGCTCTGAGGACTTGATCATGCGACGAAGTAATCTTTGTGAACATTTTCTCTGCGTGCGATTATCAAACTTACGGTACGCATGACGAACAGAGGGGTGTCGGTTGATGTTCTTGTCGAATATTTTTGAAGGGGGTCAATCATCTAACAAGACTTTCAAAAATAAAGAGGAGCTGTTGAGCAAGAGAAGAACATGCCTGACTAGAAAGGACATGTAAATAAATCCGATCGTCGCACGGGTAGAATGCAAGAGACGATCGTCATACAACCATATGGTTCAGCTAACCCCCTTCCTAAAAAAAAAGAAGAAGGGGGGGGGGGGGAGTGGGGTATGTATACTCTTATTTTTATTCGCACATTTCTTTCATCTTTTCGTCGTCCCATACTTTTTAGCTAGCCTCTCATCAAGTCCTATACATCTTGGCTCGCATCTTGTCATATTTAATACATCTTAGCACACATATTTTCTCATCTATTCTCTCGCTTTTCGCACTCCAAACCTTTAAAAAAAAATCAATTTTTACAAGTACAACACGATTTTTCGATACTTTGGTTTTCACACAACTCTTTCAACATTCACCATATCGTTTATTTTTGGACACAATAGATGAACTATTACATCTTTTAATCATATGGTATATATGGAAAGCACGTAATGATAAAGTTTTCAATGGCATTGAGAGATCTCCAAGAGACACTCTCCAACATGCTAGTCTTGAAGCGGAAAGTTGGAGGATAGCAAACCAAAAAGAATGTGAGGTAGATGTGGATATCTCTCCACAACAGACCTTGACGGAACATCCCACTTTGACTCGTTCTATCCATACATGCCATATTGATGCCTCTTGGATTGATAATAGTTTTGTTAGTGAATTAGGATGGTGTTTACGAGGTAATATGAGTTGGGTGAAGGAATTTCTAGCAGTTCTAATCAGATTAGCAACCCTAGTCTGAATTCCGTAGCCTAGGATCTAGGGTTCATGTTATATTGAATCTACAGATCTCGAAGTTACCTGGTGATTGGCAGCGGAAGGTTTGCAAGTAATCGAGATCTAGAGCGCCTCAATTGCTGCGTCTCTACTGGTATCCACACACACACAAACTGAACAGAAGGGATGCTAGTGCCTTTTAGAGATCAGATCTCTCGAGAGGTTTCTCTTACCTTTATGGTGGTTGTGAATTAGGTTAGAAGTGTGTTAAGGTCGACCATATATCTTATATAAGTCGACTTATACCACGACCAAATTAACCAACGATTAAACCGAATTTAATTTGGTCATTCACGATCTGTGTCGACCGACACACTTACTGTGTCGATCGACACTGCCCCAGAAACTCGGTATTGAATGCATATCAAATATGCATTCACCAGATCATTACATTAATGATCAACCTCATCTTCTATGTCCAGTTTGCTTAGTTGTGTGACCATGTAGGATCATATAACACTGGCAATGAGTTCCAAACTCATTGATCACAAGTGGCTTCTAGCAAAGCATTATGACTGCCCAGTGTCATATGATTGTCTCATCTCGACAATACAACTATCACCTTGAGTAAGTACAATAGATTTCAGGACATTCCCAACAATCTCCCACTTGTATTGGAATCATTTATTCCTTTAATACCTTAGTCTCTATATCTCGATCTGGCATAAGGCAAGATCCGTGTCATCCTTATTAAGCCAAAATCATGTTCATCGAACTCCGATTTATACTGACAAGACAAACGACTGACAATCACCTCGTTTGAGTGTGGCCACACATTTCTCAGTATCAAATCTTTGACTGAGATATTTATCTCCTGTTATATAGGAGGGACAAATCCCATCTTGTTCCATCCATGTTTCTTCACACACTTCATGATACGCCCAATCAATGCCTTTATAATCACCAGTTACGGCTGACGTTTGACAAAGTTAAAGCGGACCAATTCATATGTAAGAAAACATGATGAACTCAGGTCTAAGGACTATACTCTATAGTCGTAATGAAAACTCTCATGACACTTATATAACTATCCTGTAGAGCTCTCATTTGCGGGTCATGTCCGATCCTGTGTTCTCCAACACATATCTATGTGATTGACTTTAATACTCTTATTAATGACTCCATGAAACTTAGTCATCAGTCACCTCACATACTAGTCTCACGCGGTTGTTAATGTCCCATTTTAACAACCTCGACCAGGGACCAACATAATTTATGTCATTTATTATCTATAGGGTTTCATGATCAAGTTACATACTTGATGACCTATAAAATGTCATAAATTACTTTGGGACTATTATTTAATAACATAATTAAATAATACTGATGTCAGAATTCATTAACATAATCAAATTATGTTTACACAAACATCATATCATAACTAAAATCAACAACAACAACTCCCACTAAAATTAAGATCACATCTTAAGACATCTAATGCCTGCAGCAGTTGTCTGAACCTCATTCGCTCTTGCTCAGCGTGTGTCGAAAGACACTGCGTCTTGCTAAGAGTAATGCCAAGCGTCATTTGCATGAAGCCCTTCTTGGAATCGTGCATATTGGACATGTGCAAGACGTTATCACCATAAGTATCTTGACACAATCCAATTAGCTTGTCCAATCTATCTCTATAGATTCTTATTCCAAGAATGTATACGGTTTCTCCCATATTTTTCATCGAAAAACAACTTTCGAGTCAAGTCTTAACAGACTGAAACAATGGAACTTCATTTCCGAGAAGTAGTATGTTATCAACATACAATACTAGAAATGCAACTGCGCTCCCACTAGTCCTCTTGTAAACACACGGTTCCTCTTCGTTCCTGACGAAGTCAAACCTTTTGACCGCTTTATCAAAACGAAGATTCCAACTCCGAGATGCTTGCTTCAATCCATAAATGGATTGACGAAGCTTGCATATCTTCCTAGCTTCATTAGGATCAATGAAAACTTTAGGTTGTGTCATGTACACATCTTTTTCCAGAATTCCATTAAGGAAAACTGTTTTCACATCCATCTGTCAGATTTCATAACCATTATGAGTGGCGGTTGCTAGGAGAATCCGAATGGACTTAAGCATGTTGACTGGGGAATAGGTTTCTTCATAGTCAATACCATGAATTTCCTTGAAACCTTTTGCCACCAACCTAGCTTTGTATATCTGAATATAACCATCCATATCAACTTTTCCTTTTGAAAATCCATTTACTCACAATCGTTTCTACACCATTGGGTATAACCCAATTCATACTTGGTTCTGTGACATGGATCCCATTTCAGATTCAGCGGCTTTCAGCCATTTTTCGGAGTCAGGGCCCATTATTGCTTCTTCAAAATTTGCAGGCCCGTCACATTCAATGATCAATAGATCACGACAATTGGTTACGAGAAATCCACATTTCTCGGGTTCGTGACGGATCCTTTCGGATCTGCGAGCTTCAGTTTTGTGTAAAAATCGCGCACATTTCTTATACGCAGACTTTTACCACGACCTAATTAACCAAGATTTAAACCGTAGTTGATTAAGTCATAAACCAAAATCAATATTTTGGTTCGTGATCTGCGTCGATCGATACACCTTTGTGTCGATCGACACTTCCTTAGAAACTCGCCGTTTGAATATATATCGAATATACATTCACCAGATCCTTGCAAACTTTAGGCATCACAGGTGCAGGTTCAACAACTCTTTGTAGATCCAACTGCTGCTCTTCCTCATCAGGTTGAGCAGTCTCCTGTGATTCTCGAATTTCTTCGAGTTGTACTTTACTCCCACTCTTCTTCTTGGAAAGAAAGTCTTTCTTAAGAAAACATAGTTCTGAGCAACAAACAATTTGTTCTCGGACTGGTTGTAAAAGTAACATGCCTTGGTTTCGTTAGGACAACCAATGAAGTAGCACTTATCGGATTTGGGTGTGAGCTTATCAGAGATTAAACGTTTTATATAAGCCTCGCAACCCCAAATCTTCATGAAGGATAAATCAGGAACATTTCCATTCCACATCTCATGTGGTATCTCTGTAACTGATTTTGATAGAACCCTATTTAATGTAAGTGCAGACGTTTCTAGAGCGTATTCTTAGAAGGATAATGGAAGATCTAAGTGACTCATCATTGATCGAACCATATCTAATAAAGCCCGATTCAGGAGGAGTGAATTGTGAAACACTTTCACAATCTCTCAGATGATCACTAAATTCTTGACTCAAGTATTCACCTCCATGATCTCATCGTAGAGCTTTAATACTTTTGCCAAATTGATTCTGTACTTCATTCTGGAACTCTTTGAACTTTTTAAAGATTCTGACTTATGTCTCATTAATAAGACATAACCTTACCTACTGAAATCATCAGTAAAGGTATTGAAGTACTGAAAGTTTTCTCTAGCACTTGTGCTCATCGGGCCATACACATCTGTATGTACAAATCCCAATAAGTTACTGGCCCTTTCATTTTGTTCGTTCGCGACATGTGTCAACCGACGCGCCGTTTGTGTCGATCGACACTACCTTTTGTTGAAAGGGGCCTTTGTCGTTTTACCTAAATAAACAAGGTTCACATTTCTCAGATGACTCATAATCAAATGAGCCCAAAAGTCCATCACTATGGAGCTTCTGAATCCGCTCTTATTTATGTGGCCCAAACGACAATGCCAGAGAAAAGTTTGTTTCGTATCATTTGACTCGAATCTCTTGGTACTAATGTTATAGTTAGGCACGTTTTGGTTTAGAACATAAAGTCCATTCTCTAATGGATTGCTACTTATAAATATATCATTGTAATCAAATGAATAACACTTATTCTTAATTTGAAAACTGATATCCTTCCATATCCTAACAAGGAGTAGAAATAATATTTCTGCTCATAGCAGATACATAGTAGCATTTCTTAAGTTCTAAAAACATGCCATAAAGAAAACAAATGAAATACTCCTACGGCTAATGCAGCAACTCTTGCTCCATTTCCCACGCGTAGATCCACTTGTCCTTCCTCCATAGTCCTACTGTTGCTCAGGCCCTGCATATTTTCACAAAATATGAGCACCACAGCCGGTATTCAATCCCAATAAGTAGAACCATAAGAAGTAACATTTACTTCTATAACATAAATACCTGAAGAAGAAGTCTCGTACGTCTTCTTCAGCTTCTCATAATATTCCAGGAATTTCTTGCAGTTTCTCTTCAAATGCCCATAACCATTACAATAATGGCACTTAACATCTTCAGAAGGACCTGGTTTAACCTTAGGAGCATGGCTAGAATCGCTTGGATTCACAATCGAGCTCATCTTGCCATCACCTTTGTTCTTACCAAGTTTCTTAAACTTATTACCCTTTTGTACCATAAGGACATTTGGGGTGTCCTTCTTGATGTTGGGTTCAGCAGTTTTGAACATCCCATGCAACTCAGTCAAAGTTTTTGTCAAGTTGTTCATGTTATAGTTCATAACAAACTGATCATAGCTTGACGGCAGTGACTGCAGAATGATGTCAGTAGCCAACTCTTGGCTAATGGGACAATCCAGTTTCCTCAGGTTATCAATATAACCCATCATCTTAATGACATGAGGACTAACTGGTTCGTCCTTTGGTTGCTGGCATTCAATCAGAGACTTAACCGTCTGGTATCTCTGAGTTCGTGCCTGCTCCTGAAACATACTTTTCAGGCCATTGATCATCTCTATTGGTGACTCCACGTACTCATATTGCTTTTGCAAGTCCGAGTTCATGGTAGCCAACATTAGACAACACACATCGACCACATCATTAGAATGCTTGTCCCAAGCATCCTTATATGACTGCCAGGCATTTACTCGGTACTTCTTGGGGAGAACTTTCTCAAGGACATAGTCCTTCTTCTCCTGTTTGAGAACAATTCTCAAGTTCCGATACCATCTAAGAAAGTTTGATCCATTTAACTTGTCCTTCTCAAGGACGGATCGCAGGGAAAAAATGTTATGATGGTTTGTGCTAGACATAGCTGAAAAACAAGGGAAGTTTAGTTATGATGTTCAAGAAATGAGAAATCTTAACTATTAAGAAAACTCGCATTATATTCAAACAATGTTTCCTCAAATGAATATAATGATCCAAGACCCATACTTCACTAAACTTGAGTGAGCCACTGGCTATCACCCAAATTTTAGCTATCTAGATAAGCAACTCCTTGCTAGTTATATCTAATACAACTCTTGGTTGTGGACTGACAACTCATGTCCAATCCACCTGATGTCTCTGGGCCCAAAACGATTTTGATGGCCCATTCAAGTAAACCAATCTTTTGAGTCATGTAATTGTTGATGTCTTGCACTGCAAGTCCATCAACACGATTACTTCCTGTCTTACTCATGTAATTGTGGACATCTTGCACTGCAAATCTATCGCACAATGAAACAAGTCTTGACAGTTGACAAGATTGGGAAGACATCAAGTATTACTTGATATTTGGTTGAGGAACGGAACCTTTAAAACGTTCTGTTTTATTATGTTTTAATTCTTCTAATTAAAATTGATTTATCCTGGTTTGGTCATGTGATTTCAGGTTTAATAACCTAAATCAACGGATCTTGTGTCGACCGACACTACTTTAGTGTCGATCGATACAAACTAACCAAAACTAATTTGCGATAGCCGATCAACCCAAGTAATCCGGTTTTGTGATAACCGGTCTGCGTCGATCGACACTACATTAGTGTCGGTCAATGCTAACCTTATCAACTCAATCACAATAAATCGATTTAGCGGTTTAACCAAGTTAGCTAACCGGTCCAATCCAATTGAACCGATCAACTTGACCGAAAGGTCTGTGTCGACCGACACAACTCTTGTGTCGATCGTCATAGTTAGGTTAAACCTAAGCTTCATTCGGGTTATCCTTATGTGTCGATCGACACCGGATTGGTATCGATCGACACACAGCGATAAACCCTAATCGTTTTCAGCAAATAACCTAAACTAGGCTATCATGATCAAAACGAGTTTTAGCATGCTTGTATCAACTATACAGTGATCTAGATTCAACTAATCTAATCAACATGCAACTGATTCAATAGAACCGTAAGGCTCTGATACCACTGAAGGAATTTCTAGCAATTCTAATCAGATTAGCAACCCTAGTCTGAATTACGTAGCCTAAGATCTAGGGTTCATGTTATATTGAATCTACAGATCTCGAAGTTACCTGGTGATTGGCAGCGGAAGGTTTGCAAGTAATCAAGATCTAGAGCGCCTCAATTGCTGCGCCTCTATTGGTATCGACACGCACACAAACTGAACAGAAGGGATGCTAGTGCCTTTTAGAGATCAGATCTCTCGAGAGGTTTCTCTTACCTTTCTGGTGGCTGTGAATTAGGTTAGAAGTGTGTTAAGGTCAACCATATATCTTATATATGTCGACTTATACCACGACCGAATTAACCAACGATTAAACCAAATTTAATCTGGTCATTCGCGATCTGTGTCGACCGACACACTTACTGTGTCGATCGACACTGCCCCAGAAACTCGGTATTGAATGCATATCAAATATGCATTCACCAGATCATTACATTAATGATCAACCTCATCTTCTATGTCCAGTTTGCTTAGGTGTGTGACCCTGTAGGATCATATAACACTGGCAATGAGTTCCAAACTCATTGATTACAAGTGGCTTCTAGCAAAGCATTATGACTGTCCAGTGTCATATGATTGTCTCATCTCGACAATACAACTATCACCTTGAGTAAGTACAATAGATTTCAGGACATTCCCAACATTGGGTATTCTCCATTTGGGCTATGGAGAGTCTTTATGACAGGGGTATTCTCACTGTTAGATTCAAAACTGACTGCGCGAACCTCTTAAATATAATTGAAGATCAGATTGACTGACCGGGTTTTATTTTTTTTATTTGGATATCCTTTACGGATTTCGACCACTATATCCTATATGGATTAGATTTCTATTTCATCCTCCACTGATTAAAGCGCGTTATATAAATTCTGACTGAGTATACATTGGTCTATTATGTGCTAGATTTATCCTAGCCGGTATTCATATCAGTTTACTATCGAAAACGGGAATGTACTTCGAGACACCTCACAATCTAAACTCGAAGTACATATCTAAACCCATTTATTGCGTCTTAGCACACTGGTCTACGACATCTCGACTGAGTATACCCTGGTGAAACGTCCGCTAGGTATATCCTACCCGATATTCTTATCAGTTTACTATCGAAAACAGTAATGTAAGTCCAAACAACTCGAAATCCCTAAACTCGAAGTAAATCTCTAGACCCAGTAAATGCTTCTTAGCACACTGGTATACGATATTTTCATCGTCAAAACAGGAATTTAAGTCGAGACACCTCACAATCCCTAAACTCGAAGTAAATCTCTAAACCCAGTAAACACTTCTTAACACACTGGTCTATGACATCTCGACTGAGTAAACCTTGCTCTAACATCCCCTAGGTATATCCTAGTCGATATTCATATAAGTTTACTATCAAAATGGGAATGTAAGCCAAGACGCCTCGCAATACCTAAACTCGAATTAAATTTTTAAACCCAGTAAACGCTTCTTAGCACACCGGTCAATGACATTTTCATCGTCAAAACATGCATATAAGTCGAAACAAATTCAAGAGTCCTAAATCGACAACAAAGCACTCGAAACCCATTAAATGCTTCTTAGAACACTGGTCTTGAATACCTCGAAACATCAAAACAAAGTCTACGCTCCTCATGCTCATCTTAAAATCGAGTCGCAATCATATATGCTGAGCACATATAAGCCTCGCAACCATTTTCTCTATTTCAGAAAAAAAAACGAGCAACATGTCTCACACGATTTTAGATACATTCAAAAATATTTGTGCATCTATGCTTTAGAAGATTAATCTCACAGTCAGCAAACTTTTATGAAAAGCACCTAAGCAGCTCCTTACAACTAAACGGCTCGATCACTTTGTCAAAATGCCTCAAAAACTTCTTACGGCTAGACAAGTCACCAAACAGATCTATTTTACTTGCATCGCATTTCACAAGTATTACATCAATGTATCCGCTAGGTATCATAGCCAGTAAACGCTTCTTAGCACACTGGTCTACGACATGTTTATCGTCAATGCGGATATGTAAGTCGAAACAACAACACAACACTCGGAATCCAGTAAACGCTTCCTAGCACAATGGTCTATAACATCTCGAAAGACCAAAACAAGGACTATGAGAGCAACACTCTTTATGCTCGTATTAAAATTGAGCCACCACCTAATTATTGTTGTCAAAACCCACCTCGACAAAATCAATGGTCAAAAATAGTTAACTAACAAACTTAAACATAACCAAGACTCGACCGCCCTCAATCATGCATTGTCGCGCTAGATCGTGCATCGTCATACTCTCGTCTTGCTTGTGTTATGCTTGGCATGAAAACTTCCGCGCGTTGGACTGATCTCTGAGTCGAACAGATCTGCTCGGTGGACTAATATGCTCAGTGCACAATCATGCTCAGCATCGTGAAGGTCTGCTAGGCGAAAAATTATGCTCGGCTATTGCGTGTTCTGCTAGGCGTGTTTTCCTCTTGGACGATCGAGCACTGCTTAAATTATCGCGTACGTTTTGTTGGACGAACCACGATGGATCTTGCTCGACATGGTGTTCTGCTTTGTGCATCGTGATGTTCTTATCAGTGTAACATGATCGGCAATCACGATCAGTGCTGATAAGCAGTCGAAACTAATCATGCTCGGCTTGACGATGTCTAATCGGTGAACCGCATGATCGTCTTTCTCTGCGGTCAGATCATCATGTGATCTAATCGTCTTGTAATCAATCCAGCTCATCATTTCCACACCTATCATATCCACACGACGAAACCAATATCATTATATTGATTAAGTATGAAGATATCACAAAAAGAAAGCTTATTATCGCATACAAAGGGTTCAAAATTTTATGCGCAATCGAGAACTGTTTGGGACAGCTAAACAGTAGAACCCGATCGACGATTGAAGAACATACCACATCAAAAAGCTTATTCCCAGCTCGACATCACAATTAGATTGTAGAATGTCCTGCTCGGTAATTTTCTCTACTAGCCTTCTCTCCGTGATCACACTCGGTCTCCGAAACACGTCTTGTTTGGCACAACTAGTTCAAGCATCTGTCTTACTTGGTGTTGCAATCTATGTTCGGCACACACGCTCGAGATCATTGCGTACCGAGCAAAGCGGATGATCATCCTGTTATGCTCTGCTTGACGAAATTAGTTCGGCGAGTTGTGAAAAGTCATGATCGGCATGGTGTCATGATCGACAAACGCAACTAATATTGCTCGGCGTCTACGTGATCGGGTCTTCTTGCCATCCCGATCAGATCTACTCGGCGTCCACGTGTTGATCGGCTCGGGCAGACAGCTTCGACATACTGGTCGGATGGTCTGCTCGGTTTATTTCTCAATTAAACATGATCGGCGTCCGATCAGTCTCCACAGAGCAACAACAAAAAAAACACTTTAACAACTTTCGGCGAAAATGTCTCGACAAAATTACGTCAAAACAGCTCGAAAACAAGAACACCTTTCACAACTTATGACTATATAATGTTTAGTGAGGAATTAGTTTGACTACTCTCCGAGAGGAAACCAGCTTAACATATCATCTAAGAGAACTTACTTTGAAGCAATTCAATGACTTACGACACATAGGTCTGGCATATATAAGCCTCACAACCATTCCTTTTCTTTCGTAGAAAAATCTGAGCACCACGTCTTGCATGATTTCTGAAATTTAGTCATAAATCTTTATGCATCTCTACATCAAATTGTTCATCTCACATTTATCGACTTTTGAGTAAAAATACTGAAACAAATTCTCAAAGATAAACGGCTCCATAACGACGATAACCTCACCTAAACAGCTTCTTACATCTAGACGGAATTGAAACTTCTTCAAAAATGCCAAAACAGCCTTTCACGGCTAAAACGACTCGCTAGCATCGCAAGAAAATGCTTTGACAATTTTCGATGGGAGATTTCTTTTCAGAAAAACAAAATCCTAATGCTAACATGATTATTCCATCACAGCTAGGCAATCTTCGAAGAAAAGGAAATGCAGTCAAATTTTGTACAACTGATTTCGTCTCAAATACTTAAAACTCGTCATCATTACTAGAGTCTGACAAGCTAAGGGGCTAACTGTTGGGTCAAAATCCCCTCGATAATTGTTAGTGTCATGTTTTGGCTTAAATTCAGAAGCTACACGCTTTGGATAAACTGCACTTCATATAAACTGTGATTCATATAAATTGCGCTTCGTGTAAACAGTGCTTTATATAAACTACGCTTCGTATGAATCGTGTTTCATATAAGCTATTCCTCCCGCATAAACATGCTCGGATACATACATACTGCTCGGAGAAAACCGTCTCCACGAACTTGCCACAAAACAGAACCGACACATCCTGTGATCAGTCCATGCTCGAGCAAACATGCTCAGCATACTGATATGTATTGCTCGGATAATCCGAGAAGAACACACTGCTCGGATAATCCGAGAAGAACACACTGCTCGGACGATCCGACCATGGCCAACTGCTCAGACGATTCGAGAAGGGCACATTGCTCGGACAGTCCGAGCACGACCAAATGCTCGGACGATCTGAGCATGACACACTGCTCGGACTATTTGAGCATGGCACACTACTCAGACGATCTGAGCAGGACACACTGCTCGGACACTCGTCGATATCTTCCTTCGAACGCACGATTGACCGTAACCCATCTTCGTACAAACAACTTATACATACTTGCATGTCCCAAAGAAGGTTCAAATCTATTATTTGTTGACAGAAATTCCCAATGAGTTATATGAAACACGAATTTGGGCCAAACTAAGAAGACATATACTCTACGGACTCAGATCATCCTTTTCGGCCCATTCGAAAAATAAAACTAAGTTGCAGAAAGATAAATACGAAAGATAACTCCGAGCAAGAAAAGAGAAAAGGAAAATCCAAGTAGAAATGTAAATCCGAACAAAAATGGAAGATTCGATAATAGGAAGATCTCCAAAATGTTTCCTACGATAAAGACACGCTGAAAACCCTAGCAGGAACACTTATATTTTTTTGCTCTTACGTCTTTATCTTTTCTTTTTCCGTCAAACAATCATAAAACTATTCTTCGGATCTCTTTCTCTGTTATTTATTTAAAATCTTTTATTTTTTAAATTACAAACCTTACAAGAATCAACTGTTCGAGTTTCAACTTTCGGAATATATACTCTCTTAAAAAATAATACGAATATACGTCATAAACAAATAAAATCAATATGAATATATGTATATACAAATGAAAAACTTATCTATATATGTGTGCGTTAAGCATGCATTTAGGAGGTCTACAATAAAGCTGAAAACTTACCAATTTTAGGCAAAGACCAACTTTTTGGTTGGTCTGTCTTAATATAAAAAAAAAACTCAGACCTTTCACCAGTGTACGAATCAGTTGGAATTAAATAAAATTAATAATATAATAAGTATTACCAATTAATGAAAATAAGATGATTTTTTTAGTGTAATTGAAATTTGTTGGCGACGCACCATAGTACTATCGTACAGATCACACTCACAAATGCAAAGTCGACACGTGTCGCAAGAGGGTTTGGTTGTCGTTTTCACCTGACACCCTCCATACTCTCTGCTTGTTTTACAGCTCCCCGCCGATAAGTCTCAAAAACCTCTAAAACCATAAAGAGAGAAAGAGAGAGAGATCTCAAAAAGAGAAAGCACTAAAACCCTAAAAATCTAGAAAATACTCAGCCGCCTGCTTAATCATGCCGGTCTTGAACATCGGTCCCGTCCCTCAGTCTCACGGTTATATTCAACCCCATACTTATTCATCATTTCTTAAAATCTCTAATTAAGGTCGATTGATATATAATATATAGCTTTTGTGATGGCATCCAGATGGGTTTTACGCAACGAATAATCCGTATCAGGTGAATGGACCAAAAGGGTTTACGGAGTTCAAGTTCATGGAAGAGAGCGAGGATCTGTTCGTGAGGCTTGATTTCCCAGGAGTCTCAAAAGAGAGTGTTACGATCCTTCTCGAGTCATCGAAGAAGGCTATTTTCGTGTTCGCAGACGCACCGAAACAACTCAGACACGATTCTTCTCACAGGAAATACGGAACCGCCACTGGACTTATCTGCGACTGTTGTGAAATCAGTAACATTCAGTGTTTTGTTGGCGATGGTGTCGTCAGGCTTATCCTCTCCAAGAACAAGACCAATCCTCATGTCCCTTCCTCATGTTCCTGTAAGCTAATTTCTTGAATTTTTTTAAGCGTAATATAATTCTGACATTTTGTTTACGTATTGTCTCAGTTGGAGGTGCCACAATGCCTACTGATGTTCTTGGTATGTCTATTCGTGTTTAACCTCAAATCTTTGACTAAATGGTTTATTTTTCTTGTTTTCAAATTATCAGTTTGGACTGTTAAAGGCTTTTTCTTGTTATTTTGTCTTTTGGCAGCTCATATAATTCATGGGTATAACCCAGAAGGTATTGGATTTTATGTTATTTTTTCGTTAAAAAAATTCAAATATGATATGTCTTATCAATATTCCTCTTTAAGAAAATAGTCTTATTTTAATGATCATGCATATATAGTAACTGACATTTTTTTTCATGGGATGTGTGTTGATTCTATTGTTGCAGAAGCAGGAGGCCATCCTCTTGGTACGTTTATACAATATTAATATATATAATCGTCCGACTTACTTCTTTCCTTGATACGACTTGTATTTTAAATAAATCATCTATTTTATTCTTTGATTTGACAGCTCATCTTCGTGGACTTAACCAAGAAGGTATTTGATTAATAATCAAGCCTCAAGAAAACTATACAAAACTCAGGCGTTAATTCATTGATTTGTGTTCTTAAATCGCAGGTCGCCTTGGCACTGACCCTCTCGGTATGTACTTAATATGACCAAAGTATATATGAATACGTATGTGATATAGCACATTCGTATGCATGAATGCATGTTTCTTTATTCTATGTATATCAATTACACTACTGAAAAAGACAAAATACTTATCATTTAGGAATATAATATCGATCGATTTTTAATGTGATTAACGTTGGACAGATCCGGCGTTTACGGGTCCTGTCACAGTACCACACCCGTCAGTTTTGGAGGGATCCACGAGTGCGTACGAATCAAAGTGGCTCCCAAACGGCGGTCTCTTTCTGCGTATTGACATGCCTGGCGTTCCCAGCGACCATTTCACGGTGACTGTGGAAATGGATGGTGGCGTCACTGTCGTCGGACGAGCTCCTCCGGCAATGTACGACTCGAGTGGGCGTGAGTACAGAGGTAGAGTCGCCGTCCTCCCTCCAGAATATGACAACAGTCGGATCAAAATAATCGCTAAACATGGTGTTATCCGCCTTATTATCCCTCCTTCATAATTCGTCACCATCTTTGAGTCATGCTTATTATGGATATTATTATGTTTAACAATGGACTGTCATTGTACTCTTTTATGGATTATTTTTTAGTATTTCAAGAGAAACATGGATGTTTTGTAAAAAAAAAATATATATGGAGTTTTGTATACGTACAATATTAGGAAAGGATTTATTCAAATCCTTATATGATTGCATCGTATATTCTAGATTAGGAAATACTCCTCTTGTATAAACATGTACAATTGTGAATGAATCAATCAAGCTTTTCCAAAATATTTTATGGTATCAGAGCATTGATTCTTTGACCTAAAAGATTTTTTTTTTTTTTTTCTTCTCTAACTGCCGCCGTCGCCGTAGATCCATCTACCGCCACCGCCGCATCTGATCGCCGCGAAGCTCGCCGCCATCAATTCTCTCTACGATGACTGACGCTCCAACAAATCCGATGGCTACACCACCATCTCCTTACCTCCTTAATGCACAAGACAATCCCGGTGCTCTTATCACTGCCGTGATATTGAAGGAGAACAACTACCCGGAATGGTCAACCGAGCTACGTAACTCCCTTCAAGCAAAACAAAAATATGGATTCATTGACGGAACCATAACAAAACCAACGACAAAACCGGAGATTGCGGCCTGGCTTGCTGCAAACTCTATGATCATTGGATGGATACGAACCTCCATTGATCCAGTCATCCGCTCAACTGTTGCGTTCGTGTCTGAGGCATCTGTGTTGTGGGAAAATCTTCGACGGCAATTTTCTGTTGGAAATGGGGTCCGAAAGCAACTGTTGAAAGATGAAATCTCCAGCTGCAAACAAGATGGCCAACCTGTGCTCACATACTATGGTCGACTTGCAAAATTGTGGGAAGAGCTGCAAAACTATCAAACTGGAAAACAGTGTACGTGTGCTGCTGCTCCAGATATTGCAAAAGAACGCCAAGATGATCGAGTTCACCAGTTCTTATTTGGACTAGACGAACGCTTCCGCTCGATTCGATCATCCATCACCGATGAAGAGCCTCTACCGGATCTCTATCAAGTGTACTCTCGAGTTATACGAGAAGAACAAAACTTGAATGCGTCTCGCTCTAATGATACGACCAAAACTGATGCAATAGGTTTCTCTGTTAAATCTGTCTCGACACCACAAGCTGCTGCAGTGACCGCAAATCGCTTCCGTGAACGATCAACTCTCATGTGCACTCATTGCAACCGTCAAGGTCATGAGATAACGGACTGCTTTCTTCTACATGGCTATCCCGACTGGTACTATGAGCAGAATCGCAATGAAGGCATGAGCAAAGCAAGTGTGGGACGAGGCCGTGGGACAAATCAGGTACGAGGAGGACGACCACCACCAACGAATAACAGCCGCAGTCGTGGGAGAGCTAATGCATCGCGTGCTGCTGCATCCAACAGTGGCAGCAATGATCAAATAGCTCAGCTGATATCTCTCCTTCAGGCTCAACGCCCCAACACATCCTCGGAAAAGTTATCGGGTACCACTTGTCTTACTGATGTTATCATTGATACTGGTGCTTCGCATCATATGACAGGGGATATAGACTTGCTCATTGATGTCGTCGATATACTTCCGTCATCGATAACCTTTCCTGATGGTCGTACATCTCGTGTAAATAAAAGGGGCACACTTGTGTTAAACAAGGATTACTCTCTGCCTGATGTTTTATACGTACCTGATTTTGATTGCACCCTCATTTCTGTTTCCAAACTGCTGAAACATACTGGCTGCATTGCGATTTTTACTGATGCTCTTTGCTTCTTACAGGACCGTTTTACGAGGACTTTGATTGGTGCGGGTGAAGAGAGAGAGGGGGTGTATTATTTTACTGGTGTTCAAGCTGCTCGTGTTAACAAGGCTACAAAGGATTCATCTTCTGCTGCATTGTGGCATCATAGGCTCGGACATCCGTCTATCGGTGTTTTGCTTTCTCTTTCTGAATGTGATCAAACTCGTAGTGATTTGGAGATGATCTCCAGTTGTGATACTTGTTTTCGTGCCAAACAAACTCGAGATGTTTTTCCAGACAGTCTTAATAAAACCACTTCTTGTTTTGAATTGGTACATTGCGATGTTTGGGGTCCATACCGTACTCCGAGCTCATGTGGTGCTGTCTATTTTCTTACCGTTGTTGACGATTTTTCTCGTTCAGTCTGGACTTTTCTTATGGCTGAAAAATCAGAAGTTGCTCGTCTTATCCAAAACTTCTGTGCGATGACAGAAAGACAGTTCGGGAAACCTGTCAAGACTATTCGCAGTGATAATGGAAGCGAATTTATGTGTCTCACTACGTACTTCCTTGAAAATGGTATTATGCATCAGACTTCTTGCGTCGCAACACCCCAACAAAACGGACGGGTAGAACGAAAGCATCGTCATATTTTGAATGTTGCACGGGCGTGTCTTTTTCACAGTCATATGCCTGTTTCGTTTTGGGGAGAAAGCATTCTAGTCGCCACGCATCTGATTAATCTCACGCCTACACCGGTTCTCAAAGGAAAATCACCATATGAGGTTCTTTTTGAGAAGCGCCCAAACTATTCTTTGCTTCGCACATTCGGATGTCTTGCATATGCACACCATCGACCCAGAGACAAAGATAAGTTTGGGATGAGGAGCCGGAAATGTGTCTTCGTTGGCTATCCGTACGGAAAGAAAGGATGGCGATTGTATGACCTGGAAACACAAATTTTTTTTGTCAGCCGTGATGTTGATTTCCAGGAAACTGTCTTCCCATATGAAGATATGACATCACAACCAGAAGCTCTTATAACCTCTTCGTTGGAACTCCTTGGTGACGATTGGATAGTTTCGCAAGCTCCTGTCCAACCGGAAACTCCATCAATACCAACTGATGTCGAAATGCCTACATCTCCTTCATCAACAACCGCCCCTGATGTGCAATCTTCAGATTCATCATCATCACCGGTTGTGCAAGCAGAAACTGATACTACTGCTACAAGTTCACAGCATACACAGGAGGAACCTGTCTTACTTAGACGAGGTCAACGAACACATAAACCTTCGGTGCTTCTTAAGGACTATGTCACACATCACACCAAGTCTACACCCCTCTCTACACTCTCTCCCGTACTCTCCAATCTCAGCTCCTCGACGGTTCCTGGTAAGCATCACTTTCCTCTGTCCAAATACATGACTGACGATGGTTTTTCAGATTCACATCGCGTCTATATGGCTGCGGTATCCGAAGGCAAAGAACCTCAAAGCTATCGTGAAGCTGCTCTTATCAAAGAATGGAAAGATGCTGTTGGATCTGAGATATCTGCTCTTGAGGATAACGAGACATGGGAACTCACTCCACTGCCTCGAGGCAAACGAGCCATTGGAAGCAAATGGGTCTTTCGCTTGAAGTATAATTCTGACGGAACATTGGAGCGTCATAAAGCAAGACTCGTGGCTCTCGGCAACCGACAAGAAGAAGGGATAGACTTCAATGAAACTTTCGCTCCGGTTGCTAAGATGACAACAGTCAGATTCCTATTAGTTGTTGCTTCTGTTAAACAGTGGGAGATTCATCAGATGGACGTACACAATGCCTTCTTACATGGTGATTTGAAAGAAGAAGTCTACATGAAACTACCACCTGGTTTCTATGCCTCTGATTCTACGATGGTATGTCGACTGCGCAAATCACTCTATGGATTGCGTCAAGCGCCTCGCTGCTGGTTCGAGAAGCTCGCCAATTGTCTCCGAACATTCGGTTTCAAGCAGAGCTATCCAGATTACTCGCTTTTCTCCTTTGTCCGCGATGGAATAATTCTTCATGTGCTGGTGTACGTCGATGACTTCATAATTGCGGGTAACGATCTTCTCCAAATTGATAGATTCAAGCAGTATATGCATAAGTGTTTTCATATGAAGGATTTGGGAAAACTACGATATTTCTTGGGTATCGAAGTATCTCGTGGACCAGATGGTATTTGTCTTTCACAAAAGAAGTACGCATTGGACATCATATCAGAAGCTGGTCTACTCAATGCACGTCCGGTAGGAGTTCCGGTCGAATTAAATCACAGACTTGCTTCTGCTACTGGTCCGGAGTTAAAGAATCCCCATCAATATCGTCGACTCATTGGTCGCCTAATCTACTTGACGATTACCCGACCGGAACTGAGCTATATTGTTCACATCCTTTCACAGTTTATGCAAACACCTCTACTCCCTCATTGGGAAGCAGCGGTCCGTGTAGTCAAATATTTAAAGGGTTGTCCAGCTCAGGGAGTTCTTCTCAGGTCCGACAGTGATCTTCGTCTCATTGCTTATTGTGACTCCGACTGGGCTGCCTGCCCACTGACTCGACGTTCATTGAGTGCTTACGTAGTCTTCCTTGGCTCTTCTCCCATCACCTGGAAGACAAAGAAACAGCAAACGGTATCATGTTCTTCTGCAGAAGCGGAGTATCGAAGCATGGCATTCACACTACGCGAGCTAAAATGGCTTAAAGAATTGCTCAATACTTTCGGCCTCTCTCATCCAGGACCTATACAGCTTTATTGCGACAGTCAAGCAGCCTTGCATATTGCTGCTAATCCTGTGTTCCACGAAAGAACCAAACACATAGAAGCTGATTGCCATCAAGTCCGAGATGCCGTACAAGAAGGATTGATTGCAACAACACATGTCTCGACGAGGAAACAAGTGGCTGACGTCCTGACAAAGGCTCTTCCAAAACCAGCCTTTGATAAACTTTTGTCCAAGTTTGGTGTTCGAAATTTCGCACCACCAACTTGAGAGGGGGTATTAGGAAAGGATTTATTCAAATCCTTATATGATTGCATCGTATATTCTAGATTAGGAAATACTCCTCTTGTATAAACATGTACAATTGTGAATGAATCAATCAAGCTTTTCCAAAATATTTTATACAAGTATATGATGTTTATCCAAATTAACGTCTATATATCTATCACACGTGTATGTAGGGAGAATAAACAAATTACTATGCAAAAAGATAGTAAATTTCTAAATACACATGATGTAACGCCGTAAACGAGTCGTACGTAGTAAACTTTAACACACACTACTGATCATAATTTAAATAATAAAAAAAAACACTACTGATCCTAATAATTTTTTTTTTCTTAAAAACAAATCACAAATTAGAGGAAGACGCATGTTGAATTCTGGTGCATGCACAAGCGGCAAATGTTAAGAGAGACATGAATCCCCTATTGCTTGTCGTATTCATTTGACAGTTAGTCAGTGCCTTTTCTTTTATCTTGTTCCAAGACAAAAGCCTAAATGCTTTAAACCCAAAAAAAAGTGGGTAAGATAAATTTACAAACCCTAAAGAATAGCTACCTTCGACTCACATAAAACTTCTCTCTGGTCGTTGAATCATGTCACAGTAAGATCTAACCCATTCACATGAAACAAAACAACCATGTTTCTGATTCGTAATTTCGTCTTGTGGACCTCTTCTTTGACGATTATTTATATCGTCATTTTCGAGAAATGTGTGTTGTGGAATGTTATATTTTCTCTTCCCTCAGCTCCTTTAAAATAAGGCTTGAATCTTCAATTGAATATCGATAGCGATCGGAAAGCGGGAAATGAAGAAATTGACAAAAGTTTTGATATCAGATCGCTTTTGAATTATTTTAAATTTAATTTTAAAGTCAACTGAATCCATCACATGAAATTTGACAGTTATAAGCCAAAAATATAGAAACCAGATGATGAAACTTGCGACGCTCCATTCCCAGCAATCCGGAAACAACATTATGGGATAGCCCCTAAACCAAGAAATGGCTAATTATTTTCTTTTGACCTCTCTCTCTCTACCTTTTCTCTCTACTTCTCTCCCAAAATCTAGATCTTGTTTTCTCCCTCTCCGCCGATCGGCTCTCTGCCAGCGACGCGAGAGGGAGTTGGTTCTCTCTCCCCTAAAATAAAGAGTTGGTGAGCGAGGAGGTGTCGGAGGGGGCGGTCCTTTTCTCGGTGGTGCATGTAGTGTTAACCAGAACAGCGAGGCGGCGGCGGAGGAAGCAAAGACGTGAATCGAGTAAATCTTTCTGCTCCGGAGCTGTTTGAGGGTGGCGGCGTGGTGAGCAACGTGGAGGTTCTCGGCGTCTAAGTCACCTCTGTCGTCTGCGGCGGAAGTCGAGGTTTTGGTTTGGCGTTGGTGGTTCCTCGTATGCGGTGGAAAATCTTCCGGCTACGGTCTGTCTACGGAGTGCTTAATTTCTGCTAGAGGAAGGTAGTGTGAGCTAAGCGGAGGCAGATCGGAACCGGCACAGGAGCGGCGGCGGCGCGGTGGTAAAGGTGGAGCGTTTTTGTGGTTTCATCGTGAAAATGGCCGGTGAACTGTTGGGAATGTCCTGAAATCTATTGTACTTGCTCTAAGTGAGAGTAGTATTGTCGAGATGAGACATTCATATAATACTGGGCAATCATAATGCTTTGCTAGAAGCCACTTATGATCAATGAGTTTAGAACTCATTGCTAGTGTTATATGATCCTACAGGGTCACACACCTAAGCAAACTGGACATAGAATATGAGGTTGATCATTAATGTAATGATCTAGTGAATGCATATTTGATATGCATTCAATAACAAGTTTCTGAGGCTATGTCGATCGACACATGAGGTGCATCGATCGACACAGATCGCGAATGACCCGATTAACTTCGGTTTAATCGTTGGTTAATCAGGTCGTGGTATAAGTCAACATATATAAGATATATGGTCGACTTTTACACCTAAGCTAACCTAATTCACAGCCACCAAAAGAAACAGAAAACCTCTTGAGAGATCTGATCTCTAAAGGCACTAGCATCCCACCTGTTCAGTTTGTGTGCGTGTGGATACTAGTAGAGGCGCAGCATTTGAGACGCTTAAGAATCTCGATTACTTGCAAACCTTCCGCTGCTAATCACCAGGTAACTTCGAGATCTCTAGATTCAATATATCTGAACCCAAGATCCTAGGCTATGGAATTCATACTAGGGTTGCTAATCTGACTAGGAACTGCTAGAAATTCCTACAGTGGTATCAGAGCCTTAGGGTTCTATTGAATCAGTAGCATGTTGATTAGATTAGTTGAATCTAGATCACTGTATAGTTGATACAAGCATGCTAAAACTCGTTTTAATCAAAGTATTCTAGTTTAGGTTTTTTGCTTGAAAACGATTAGGGTTCATCGCCCTGTGTCGATCGATGCCAATCCGGTATCGATCGACACATAAGGATAACCCGAATTAAACTTGGGTTTAACCTAACTGTGACGATCGACACAAGAGTTGTGTCGGTCGACACAGACCTTACGGTCAGGTTAATTGGTCCAATTGGATTGGACCGGTTATCTAGCTTGGTTAAACCGCAAAAACGGTTTATTGCGATTGAGTTGATAAGGTTAGCATCGACCGACACTAATGTAGTGTCGATCGACACAGACCGGTTATCATAAAACCAGATCAATTGGATTGATCGGTCATCGCAAATTGGTTTTGGTTAATCTGCATCGATCGACACTTAAGCAGTGTCGGTCGACACAAGATCCGCTGATTTAGGTTATTGAACCTGAAATCACAGAACCAAACCAAGATAAATCAATTTAATTAGAAGAATTAAAACATAATAAAACTGAACGTTTAAAAGGTTCCGTTCCTCAACCTAATATCAAGTAATCCTTGATGTCTTCCCGATCTTGTCAACTGTCAAGACTTGTTTCATTGTGCGATAGACTTGCAGTGCAAGGTGTCCACAATTACATAAGTAAGACAGGAAGTAATCGTGTTGATGGACTTGCAGTGCAAGACATCAACAATTACATGACTCAAAAGATTGGTTTACTTGAATGGACCATCAAAATCGTTTTGGGCTCAGAGACATCAGGTGGTTTGGACATGAGATGTCAATCCACAACCAAGAGTTATATTGGATATAACTAGCAAAGTTGTTGCTTACCTAGATAGCTAAAATTTGGGTGATAGCCAGTGGCTCACCCAAGTTTAGTGAAGTATGAGTCTTGGATCATTATATTCATTTGAGGAAACATTGTTTGAATATAATGCGAGTTTTCTTAATAAGTTAAGATTTCTCATTTCTTGAACATCATAACTAAACCTTTTCCTTTCTTTGATCTCAACTATGACTAACACTCATCATAACACTTTCTCCCTGCGATCCGTCCTTGAGAAGGACAAGTTAAATGGATCGAATTTTCTCGAATGGTATCGGAACTTGAGAATTGTTCTCAAGCAGGAGAAAAGGGACTATGTCCTGGAAAATGTTCTCCCTGAAAAACCGAGAGCCAATGCTCCACATGTAGAAAGGAGTGCTTGGGATAAGCATTCTAATGATGTGGTCGATGTGAGTTGTCTCATGTTGGCTACCATGAACTCGGATTTGCAGAAGCAATACGAGAACGTGGAGTCGCCAATGGAGATGATCACTAGCCTGAAAAGTATATTTCAGGAGCAGGCACGAACTGAGAGGTACCAGACGGTTAAGTCTCTCATTGAATGCAAGCTACCAAAGGACGGTCCAGTCAGTCCTCATGTCATAAAGATGATGGGTTATATTGATAACCTGGGGAAGCTGGATTGTCCCATTAGCCAAGAGTTGGCTACTGACATCATTCTACAGTCACTGCCGTCAAGCTATGATCAGTTTGTTATGAACTATAACATGAACAACTTGACGAAGACGTTGACTGAACTGCATGGCATGCTCAAGACAGCTGAGCCTAATATCAAGAAGGGCACTCCAAACGTACTTATGGTACAAGGAGGCAAGAAGTTTAAGAAACTTGGCAAGGGCAAGGGAAAGGGCAAGGCCGTCCAGGTTGAGAACCAGGACAAGCCTGCGCCAGCTACCAAACCCAAGCTCGGCCCATCTGAGACTAATAAGTGCCATTACTGTAATGAGCTTGGACATTGGAAGAGAAATTGCAACAAATTCCTGGAAGAGAAGAAGAAGAAGAAGAAGAAGACTTTCGAGACTTCATCTTCAGGTATTTATGTTATAGAAGTAAATGTTACTACTTCAGGTTCTACTTCTTGGGTATTGGATACCGGTTGTGGTGCTCATATTTGTACAAATATGCAGGGCCTTAGCAACAGTAGAACGTTGGAGAAAGGACAAGTGGACCTGCGCGTGGGGAATGGAGCAAGAGTTGCTGCATTAGCCGTAGGAACATTTAATTTGTCTTTACCTTCTGGTTTGGTTTTAGAACTTAATAATTGCTACTATGTACCTGCTATAAGCAGAAATATTATTTCTATTCCTGTTTTGGATATGGAAGGATATCAGTTTTCAATTAAGAATAAATGTTGTTCTTTTGATTACAATGATATATTTTATGGTAGCAGTCCATTAGAGAATGAGCTTTATGTTCTAAACCAAAGTACACCAATCTATAACATTAACACCAAGAGATTCAAGTCAAATGACACGAATCAGACTTTTCTATGGCATTGTCGTTTGGGCCACATAAATGAGAAACGGATTCAGAAACTCCATAGTGATGGGCTTCTGGGCTCATTTGATTATGAATCATGTGAGAAATGCGAATCTTGTTTACTAGGCAAAATGACCAAGGCCCCTTTCAATAAACAAAATGAAAGGGCCAGTGACCTATTAGGCCTTATACATACCGATGTGTGTGGCCCAATGAGCACGAGTGCCAGAGGAAATTTTCGGTACTTCATTACATTCACTGATGATTTCAGTAGGTATGGCTATGTCTATTTAATGAGACACAAGTCGGAATCTTTTGAAAGGTTCAAAGAATTCCAAAATGAAGTACAAAATCAACTTGGAAAAAGTATCAAGGCTCTTCGATCAGATCGTGGAGGAGAATACTTAAAGCCAAGAATTCAGTGATCATCTAAGAGATTGTGGAATTGTTTCGCAGCTCACTCCTCCTGGAACACCCCAATGGAATGGAGTGTCCGAGAGGAGGAATCGGACTTTATTAGATATGGTTCGATCGATGATGAGTCACTCATCTCTTCCATTATCCTTTTGGGGATACGCTCTAGAAACGTCTGCGTTTACACTTAATAGGGTTCCGTCAAAATCAGTTGCAAAGACACCACATGAGATGTGGACTGGAAATGTTCCGAGTTTGTCTTTCCTGAAGATTTGGGGTTGTGAAGCTTATGTTAAGCGGTTAATTACAGATAAGCTCGAACCCAAATCTGATAAATGCTACTTCGTTGGTTATCCTAAGGAAACCAAGGCTTACTACTTTTACAACCAATCCGAGAACGAAGTGTTTGTTGCTCGGAACTGCGTCTTTCTTGAGAGATAGTTTCTTTCCAAGAGAAACAGTGGGAGTAAAGTACAACTCGAAGAAGTTCGAGAGCCACAGGAAACCGCTCAGCCCGTTGAGGAGGAGCAACAGTTGGATCTACAAAGAGTTGTGGAAACCACGCCTGTGGAGCCTGAAATTCGCAGATCCGAAAGGATCCGTCATGAACCTGAGAATATGGATTTCTCATAACTAATTGTCATGACTTGTTGATCATTGACAGTGATGAGCCCGCGAATTTTGAAGAAGCGATGATGAGCCCTGACTCCGAAAAGTGGCTGAAAGCCGCTGAATCCGAAATGGGATCCATGTCACAGAACCAAGTGTGGACTTTGGTTGATTTACCCGATGGTACAAAAGCCATTGAGTGTAAATGGATTTTCAAGAAGAAAATTGATGTGGATGGAAATATTCAGATATATAAAGCAAGGTTGGTGGCAAAAGGTTTCAAACAAATTATGGTATTGACTATGAAGAAACCTATTCTCATGTCGATATGTTTAAATCCATTCGGATTCTCCTAGCAACAACCGCTCATTATGATTATGAGATCTAGCAGATGGATGTGAAAACAGCTTTCCTTAATGGAATTCTGGAAGAGGATGTGTACATGACACAGCCTGAAGGTTTCATCGATCCTAATGCTGCTAGGAAGGTATGTAAGCTTCACCGATCCATTTATGGATTGAAGCAAGCATCTCGGAGTTGGAATCTTCGTTTTGATGAAGCAGTCAAAAAGTTTGATTTCATCAGAAACGAAGAGGAACCGTGTGTTTACAAGAAGACTAGTGGGAGTGCAGTTGCATTTCTCGTATTGTATGTAGATGACATACTTCTTCTCGGAAATGACATTCCGTTGTTGCAGTCTATCAAGACTTGGCTTGGAAGTCGTTTTTCAATGAAAGACATGGGAGAAGCCGCGTACATTCTTGGAATAAGAATCTATAGAGATAGATTAAACAAGTTAATTGGATTGTGTCAAGATACTTATATCGATAAGGTCTTACACAGATTCAGTATGCATGATTCCAAGAAGGGCTTCATACCAATGTCTTATGGCATAAGTCTCAGCAAGAAGCAGTGTCCTGCGACACCTGCTGAGCGAGAACACATGGGTCGGATTCCTTATGCTTCGGCCTTAGGATCCATCATGTATGCCATGCTCTGTACTCGTCCAGGTGTTGCTTGTGCTTTAAGCATGACGAGTAGATACCAATCTGATCCAGGTGAAAGTCACTGGACAGCTGTCAAGAACATTATGAAGTATTTGAAAAATACTAAGGATAAATTCTTGGTGTACAGAGGAAGTGATGAGCTGGTAGTAAGTGGTTACACAGACGCAAGTTTTCAGACGGACAAAGACGATTTTCGATCACAATCTGGTTACGTCTTTTGTCTGAACGGCGGTGCAGTTAGTTGGAAAAGTTCCAAGCAGGACACTGTAGCAGATTCCACGACTGAAGCTGAGTACCTCGCTGCTTCTGAAGCGGCAAAGGAGGCTGTTTGGATCAAGAAGTTCATCACTGAACTTGGTGTGGTTCCTAGTATTTCTGAGCCAGTGGCTTTGTATTGTGACAACAATGGAGCCATTGCGCAAGCAAAGGAACCTAGGTCACACCAGAAGTCCAAACACATAGAAAGGAGATATCACCTTATCTGTGATATCATTAAAAGAGGAGATGTAAAGATCAGCAGAGTCCCGACGGATGAGAATGTTGCTGATCCTCTAACCAAGCCTCTCCCAAGGCCTAAGCATGAGAGTCATACTGCAGCTATAGGCATTAGATTTCTTAAGAATGATCTTAATTTCAGTGGGAGTTGTATTTGGTTTTTAGTTATGATATGATGTTCGTAAAAGGTTATGTTATTTTAATGAAATTGTTTCAGTATTATTTAATTGTGTTGTTAAATAATTGTCCTAAAGTAATTTATGACATTTTATAGGTCATCAAGTATGTGACTTAATCATGAAACCCTATAAGCAATAAATGACATAAATTATAATGGTCCCTGGTCGAGGTTGTTAAAGTGGGACATTAACAACCGCGTGAGACTAGTATGTGAGGTGACTGATGACTAAGTTTCATGGAGTCATTAATAAGAGTATTAAAGTCAATCACATAGATATGTGTTGGAGAACACAGGATCGGATTTGACCCATTGATGAGAACTCTACAAGATGGTTATATGAGTGTCATAAGAGTTTCTCATTACGACTATAGAGTATAGTCCTTAGACATGAGTTCATCATGATTTTTTACATATGGATTGGTCCGTCTTGACTTTGTCAAACGTCAGCCGTAACTGGTGACTATAAAGACACTGATTGGGCGTATCATGAAATATGAAAGGGACATGGATGGAACGAGATGGGATTTGTACCTCCTATATAACATGAGATAAATATCTCTGGGCCTATCGAAGATTTGATACTGAGAAATGCGTGGCCGCGCTCAAACGAGGAGATTGTCAGTCGTTTGTCTCATCAGTATAAATCAGAGTTCGATAAACATGATCTAGCTAAATAAGGATGACACAGTTCTTGCCTTATGCCAGATCGAGATATAGATACAAAGGGATTATAGGAATAGATGATTCCAGTACAAGTGGGAGATTGTTGGGAATGTCCTGAAATCTATTGTACTTGCTCTAAGTGAGAGTTGTATTGTCGAGATGAGACAGTCATATAATACTGGACAATCATAATGCTTTGCTAGAAGCCACTTATGATCAATGAGTTTAGAACTCATTGCTAGTGTTATATGATCCTACAGGGTCACACACCTAAGCAAACTGGACATAGAATATGAGGTTGATCATTAATGTAATGATGTAGTGAATGCATATTTGATATGCATTCAATAACAAGTTTCTGAGGCTATGTCGATCGACACATGAGGTGCATAGATCGACACAGATCGCGAATGACCCGATTAACTTCGGTTTAATCGTTGGTTAATCAGGTCGTGGTATAAGTCAACATATATAAGATATATGGTCGACTTTTACACCTAAGCTAACCTAATTCACAGCCACCAAAAGAAACAGAAAACCTCTTGAGAGATCTGATCTCTAAAGGCACTAGCATCCCACATGTTCAGTTTGTGTGCGTGTGGATACCAGTAGAGGCGCAGCATTTGAGACGCTTAAGAATCTCGATTACTTGCAAACCTTCCGCTGCTAATCACCAGGTAACTTCGAGATCTCTGGATTCAATATATTTGAACCCTAGATCCTAGGCTATGGAATTCATACTAGGGTTGCTAATCTGATTAGGAACTGCTAGAAATTCCTACATGAACTTGGGTGCTCTTTCTTCTGGGAAGTTTTTTCAGTCTTTGTATGAGGATTTGTTCCTCTTTTAATTTCTACTACACTTAAGTCCTCTTCCGGTTTCCAGCCGTGAGGGTGGTGCCGATTTATTTCTCTTCGTCGGAAGGTGTTGGCGAGATTTGGCATACTACGGGTCTCGGAGGTGAAGTTGGGGTCGGTTCTTCGGTGGCTATCTACCGGATCTCGTGGTCCACCGTCGAGTCACACCTTGTAACCGTCGGTGATGGAGTTGCAGATGCGGCGGCCCTTTTTCCTTTGTCCTCTTTAACTTTTTATTCGACTGAATCTTCATTAGGTCAAATTTCAACCGGTTCATTTCAAATCCGATTATCAATTTGTAAACCAGCTCAATTTCCCGGTTAGGTGTTATTATAAAAAAAAAGAAATGGCTGATTGGGACATCTCTGTGATCTCAAGAGTCCGTGCTGTCACGTCATAATCTTCCCTTCAGGGAGCTTTATGGACTAAGGCAAAATCGGGAGGTTGTGGCTCTGAGACTTAGCCATTTTTAGACTTGTCTATTTGTCTAAATACTCTGGAGTTCTTTGAAAGTTTCTAGAAGTCTTTAGAACGTAGTAAAAGGTCTTAGAATGTCCAAGAGAGTCTTAGAAAAATGTGGAAGGATTTAGATGATCAATCTCCACCATTAGATCGGATTAATCCTAGCCTTCCATTGTGTAGGTAATTTTTTATAAATAGGGGTGGGATCCCTCATTTGTAAGCATACAAGTATTTTCCTAATAAAGAGTTCTCTCTAGTTTCTCTCTATAACGTCATTTTCTCTCTTTATAGCCCAAATTCTGAATTTCGGTGAGGCTGACTTAGCATTACCAAGAGGGAAATCCGCTAAGGCCACACATGTTCGATTCAAAAGGAATTAGTCCGTGAATGCGCGCTTCCTTCGATTCAATTCACCAACGTAAACCAGCCGACCAACCATCATGCATCTGGACCTGCGAGGGAAAATGGAAAGGACTGGGAGTAATTGATTCAAACACAATGCCCAGTGGGGCCGGATTCAAGGAACCACAATCACGGCTTACGCCACACAATTACGAGATTCAAGTACTAAGCTAATATCACCTTAGACACAACCGCTCGAAGGCATTCACGCAACCTACGCAACTAGCTACTTTTCCATAAGTGTGGCCTCAGGCTCACGCCCCCACGCACTCATGAAATGGCAGGTACGTTCGGGCCTCACTGCCCCACACACGATGCTCTCGCCGACATCCACCACTTTGGGAGGGCTCGTCATACCCTCCGACGATCAAGGAAACGTATTGAAACACACCTTTCTTTGGGGATGGAGAAAGACGGTGGGATAGGCTCACTGGAGGCAAAAACGGCGTTTGGGTCAACAAATTGCTTCTTTTTGGCCACCACAGATAGTCGGGATGCGTTTTGTTTCTTTAACTTGACCCCCTGTAATGGGCTTCTAGCTCCTCTGGCTTTTGATATCAGTTTGGTCACTTTCCTATTGCCGATATTTTTATTTGCTGGCATTGATTTGCCGGTTCCTGATGGCTTTTTGCCCGATCAATCCTTAGCAGATGTAGAAGATCATTTATATTCCCTATTTGGAGGGTAGCTGGGATCCTTGAAGTTGAAGTAGGATCAGACATGTAGGGATAATAACCTTTTCCAAGCTCAAGCGCTTGATTATCTTCGAGTGCGTACTGGATTTCTACATCATGTAGTTTCGTTACAAGAGAGCTTGAAAGCCAAGACTTCCTATGATTTGAGGGAGACTCTTGAAGGGAAACTCTCTCTAGGGCAGAAACACTAAAACCAGGCGGCGTTGTTGGCTAGTAATTCTCTCTAGAGCTGAGAGTCGAGCTTCAATTGGGGATACTCGAGTGGAAACTCTTTCCAGGGCAGCTTGTCTGTTTTCAGAAGGAATATCTTGAAGTATACTCTTATGGACGAGCTTATGATGGTGACGTATACTCTGCCAGTCTCTCCAGAGCTAAAATGGGATTCTCTCCGGTCGGGGGGGGGGGGGGAGAGGGGTCCATAGGAGAATCAATCCTGTTCAGGGCTGATACTTTGTCTCTCAGCGTGCTGGTTACTTCCTCCATATTAGTTTTCCTTGGTGGAGAGATTGGATCCCGCATGGGTTTGGGAGGTGGGTTCTTGAGCTTTGTGATCTATGAGAACGTCCTGAAGACTCCCGGAGTGAGGGAGGAGGCAAAGCTCTGTACACTTTGCGTGGAGGGTCAGCCCTATCATGCCCTCTATGATGTACCGAACCTCGAGAGCTGGAAGTTCTTTGATACGAATTAAATCTAAAGTATTGTTGATCTCTTTTCGGAACTGGTCCTGAAAAACCAGAGGCTCTGGAGTTTGATTGATAGTCTTTGCGGTGACTACCATAGCGACTGCAAGTACGATCATCTCCATTAGAAGGGTAAAATTGTAAATTTTCTTTTGAATCCGAGAGAGCTTGCTGACTTCTGCATCGAGCATAATCTCTTTGGTTCTTAGATGCGTGCTTGAGACGATTCTCTTATAGTATTTTCCGTGTGAGTTGTTGATTGATTCTTGTGGCCAGGTCTCTCTTTGTAGTCGAGGAGGTTTTTTTGGGACATGACTCCGCTTCATGGAATAGAAGAAGCAGACAAAACAGTGTTTCTCGAGCTTTTCGTATTATAGGTCCAGCATAACTGTTTCTCAGGATGGAACTTAGACTGGTACTTGCATTTCCAGAGGCCTGAGACCATTGATCTGCACACGAACACGTCCTTTGATTACGTCCTTGTCCAGGACAGTTCCAACTCCTTCCCAATGGTATCAATGGATTTTGCATTCCAGAAGTGTAAAGGCAGCCCGTGGAGTCTAATCCAAAAGTGAATAGCACAAAGAAAGGAGTTTGACACTATTGGTTCCCATTTCTGTAAAATGAGCATCCATCGCTTATAATGGTAGGAACCTCTCCTGAGGACGGATTGAAGAGCTTATTCAGACTTGAACTTAACTTGGAAGAGTTCATTGCCTAGCTCTTGCCATGTGACTTCATTCTCAAGGTTCCAGTATTGGAGTAACCAATTCAATACCCATTGTGGTTTCTGTATAGAAGGGTTTGTTACTCGGCCGATCAAGGTGAGCCTATTTTCTTCAATTAGATGGGAGTTTTCGTTAAATGGGAGGATTATCGGAGTTCTGCTTTTATGCTTGTTGTTATCGGAGATCCATTTGCCTTTCTCCTGCTTGGAGTATCTATGTGTCATAGTGATATCTGGAAGGAGGGATCTTGGAGGGAAGTAGTGGAGAAATCCTCACAGAGAAGTAAAGTTGAAAGTCTGGATATAAGATTGGAGGTGAGAGCTATTCAGCAGCAAGACTTGTGGGTCTCGTCTACGGTCGCTAGTCGGCTAGCGATCTTAACGGTGACTGAGCAAATAGCACTTTATATTCTCCTCACAAGGAGGTATCTGACCCAAAAAAAAAAGAGGAAGGGTCGAGCAACAGAGCTAATAAAATCGAATAAAGCAAGTCCTCAGCATGAGGTAAGCTCTTTTTGTACCAGAACAGCTATCAACGTTGCTTGGAAAACTTCAGTTGTGCTAAGAGAAGATGAAGTCGGAGCTGGTGTATGGACGAGTGAAGAAACTTAGATCCTAGGTCGTAGAGTACTCAAACCGTTCAGATCTTTCCAGAAATGAGTAGTTTAGGCTGAGGAGGTTCTGGATCTGTCTTCATTGATTTGAAAATTCCGGCGGCGGAGGATCCTTTATGTCGCCTTCCGTACACTCACACTATTACATGTAGATGTATGGTCGTATTTTAATGTTTTATCAGTACATTTCATAGATGCACATATTTTAAGACATTCCCCGATGTCTATCAAATTGGAAATAATATTTACCCATGTTCAAAAACGCAATTTAGGCGGCCGGAAAGTCGCCGGAAAGTTGATGGGCGTGGTTAAACCACCACGATTTGCATTTGGGCAGTCAAAAAATCTGTGGCTATGAAAATTTCCGGTTGTAATCGTTTTCTTAGAAATTTTCGGGTTGTAATCTTATATTTCTTTGTAGATCTATCGTATTTAAATAAATTCCACAAAAAAATCAAGTTAGAATCGCGACAAAAAAAAAAAAAAAAAAAAAAAAAAAAAAGACAGCTTCGCAATTTAGGGTTGCGAAAATGCAAAAAAGACATGAGGAAGAAGATAAGGTCATATTTGTCAATTTACTTTCATTAATGCGAAAATGCAAAAAATAAGTATAAAATGGTGACAGGAAGCGTCGAACTAGCGTACTGAAGCCATTAAACGCACGCACAGCCACTGGGCTATGTTGTCATTACAACATTAGCCTACAAAACTAATATATATACCATATATATTGATAAAAAAACACAAAATGCCCCAGTTAATCCCTTACTCTCCGATTTCTTTCTTATACGCTAAGCCCAAACCGACCGCCCGACTAAAGCCTAGCTCGTATTCGAACAATGATATTGACTAACACTTTTTTTTTTGCAACGACTAGAATAATATTTCGAGGGCACATAAAGATTCCACCAACAACTACACAGGCTTCCACTTTTCTATATGTTGAGACATCTATGCACACATATCGACAGGTGACAAAGGGCGCTTACAATATGTGAAACAGTCTCCTTTCGTCTTCGTCGTCCCTGTGATTCATTCATCGCTTTTGCATGAATTTCACAAACTAATTCATTTCTGAGTATTTAGTTTTGTACTCCTCTTCTTGATGACTCTAAGTTTGCTGTGCTTATTCAAGTTGGAACCAATATGATTTCAGCTACGAAAACAGTTCTCTAACCCAATGCTGAAATAAGCTTATACTGGTTAGATTCTGAAATCAAATAGTTTGATGTTATTACATACACACTCACCAAAAAAAACACCACTTAAGTCTCTCTGCCTGACACTCAATCTTAACTCCGGTATTGGTAGTGAAAAGAAGGTATTGAACTGTAAAAAAGGAGGTTCTAACCTTTTTTTTTAATTATCAATGGGGGAAATACTGAAAACAAGGAGTGGGACAAACAGCAGCTTGATAAAAGAAAACTCTTAACTTTGGGTCCGTATCCGTATCATATGAAAATTGTGTTCCATTCACCACACCTTTTGTACAGACAAAGAGAAACATGCACGACAAAAACTAGCTGTGTAATCCGGACAATAGACTGGCATTTCTACAAAACGCACTCTAAACTATCCACCATGATTCTATCAGCACAAATATGCAATAGCCAGGTTCAAGATCATGTGCTATTGCTATTACTTTTAAAGCAGGACGCAATTAAACCCTCCTTTCCATTTTTCTATCTGTTGAAACACCTAAACACATGGGTATATGACGAATGAACTTTTAAAAATGTGAAGCATCAAGTCTTCTTTCATCGTCTTTGTCATCCATGTTATTTAATCGTTGCATACACAATTCACTTTTCTTCCGAGATGACTATAAGTTTTCTCCAGTTGGAACCAATGGGATTATCAGCTCCCAAAACAGTTCTCCAACTCAATGTTGAAACAAATACATAGTTCCAACTTAAGGGTCTAATTTCTACCATAGAACTAGCAAATAACCATGCCTCTCTAGACTTTAAAATATGCTTTATTCTAGGAACTTGTAAATTAGTATCAATCACACTCCAAACTACCTCACTCTATTAATGCAAATGAAGTACAAGCATCAAGTATAGCTATGCAGTAAACCAGCACTACAAATGGATACTAATACTATGCGAAACAAGTATAATTTCATCATCAAGTGTGATTAAGATCACTCACCTCCGTGAGAAGCCACCGTTTCTCTGGCTCTGTTTCATGAAAAGAGCTCTCTCTCTTTCCTTTTCAATCTTCTCCCTCTTCAACCTCTCTTCCCTTAGCTCATTCAAGCTCTTCTTCCCACTCTTCTTCTTAGATTCATCTCCTCTATACCCACAATCATCCTCCTCACGGCGAACATTATCTTCATAGTTACGTTTGTTCTCAACGTACCAAGGAAGCTTCACTCCTTTACCAGCAACACCATAACCCAATCTATACTTTTCCTCATCGGGATCCCCTGCTCTCGCTGCAGCATCTTTCGCAGACGCCCTTGCAGTTGCAGCCGCTTCTTTCCTCATCTTTTTTCTTCTATGATCTTCCTCTTCCGCAGGCTTAGTATCATTCTTCGGCAACTCAATCGGATCAAATATCTTAATCCCTTCGAATAGATTGATGTGACCCGTCTTAGGCTCCTCCGGTTCAACACACCTCGCAGCAGCAACAGCCACCACAGCCTCATCTTTACCCTTATCTGCCTCCGGAGAAGCTCGTTTGAGAGGCGCTAAGCCACGGACGTTACGAAGCACCTCGAGACGAGATTCGGCGTCTCGTTTCCTAGCTTCCTCGCGCTTAATCTGCTCTTCCTTAGCGGCCGCTTCCTCGTCTTTTCGGACTTTCTCTCTGTTGTCGAAATTGTAAACGTTCCACCGCTTCTGCGGAAGAATATTCAAACCGCCGTGGCCTCCCATGCCTAACGCTAAATCCTACTGCAAATCAATACGGATTGCCAGAAATTCGTGAATTCCGAAGGGGGAAACTGAATGAATCAAGAGGATGAAGATATCCCCGATTGTTGAATTTGATTTCTTAATTTTAAGGCCCATTGGGCCAGATGTGATATTTTGACACTAAAATAAATATTGAATCAGAAAATGAAATCGCTGAGCTGAAGGCTGGTTCCCGTATATGTGCTGGAGTTGAAGAGAGATGCACTGCCTTCCACATCTGCGTTCAAACAGTTCATCCTGTGCCTGAAATAAACATATTGCCAATCTTTTAAATATCTCCCATAAAAAATGCACGCAAAATACAAAAAGAAAGTCTTTAGGACAAACCAATCAAAATGGTCTTCGCAGCATATTGACCCTTGAATGATTGATAGCCCTGAGACTCTCCTGCCATCATCACATCATTTCTTATATAAACTTTTAGAAAAACAAAATTTTGAAACCATCTCAGTGTTAGTGCCGAAATCAGAATGATACTTGACAACATTCGTTGTAAGAAAAAGCATACCAGGAGGCGGTGAACATATCATAGTACTTATCAAAGGCTTTGTTGAAGCAGTGATGGCATACCAACATGTCCTTTATCGAAGTTTTCTCACATGATGTTTTGTAGCACTTCACCTGTTTCCGATATATACTTTTTTGAGTATTAATTTGGTGGACTTTGAATTTGATGGAGAAGAAAAAGACAAAGGAGCACAAGTTTTCTAACCAGGCGCTTGAGTTTATGGGAGTAATATTTCTGATGCGACGGGAAGCTGCGCATATGATCGTTGAGGTGGCCATCACTGAATTTTAGAAGCACAAGAAGAAAGATCAGTAACAGTCTCAAACCTCAAAACTTCCCAACCATGTTTTGACTCCACAACCAGTTTTTGTGCTTGACTTAGAGAGCTTACTTACGTATCACACAAGACAACATCACAATCAAGGCATGTGGCCAAGCTTATAGAGCTGCGGCATGTGGAGCAGCTTTTCCCTGCTAAGCTTTTGCCTATTTGGTAGCATCTGATTAACACATGTAACCAAATGATTCACATGTCAAAACACACACGGACACAAGTATGGAAAATGATTAACATTTAAGCTGCCAAAACTACACCTACTTTTTGTAAATATCACGAAGACCAGTCGATTTATGGTTCTTTGTACCACGTCCTCCAGATACCTGGATATGACAAGATCAATGTCAAGTGGTTAACAAACTTTGAGATTTAAATTATCAGACTTATATTACGTTATTACTTGTTTAGACGTTTCCACTGAGCAGTCCTCAGCCAAGTGGCCAGGGCGATCACATTTCCAGCTGCCACAAGTGGGTTAAGAAGCCAGATAGATGAGCAATGAGAAACAGTGGAGCCCCGAAAACACAACTTCCTAATGTGAAGCTTTAAGTGAAACTTTCTTGGATAAGTACCATTTATAGGTACAGAGAATAGATCTCTTTCCAGACCAGTGGTTGTGTTCATAGTCCCAAGTAGCCACATCAAGCTCCGAAACTGGCAAGACACGTTGAGGTTCACCCAATAAAGGATTGAAGACTTGGTTGCTTAGAGGCTGCAGCAGATGCAAAGAAAAAGACAGTTGATCAAACGAAAGTAAACGAAGTAAGAAGAGTCGTACATAAATCAAAATTCACACCTTAGAGGCTTTGAGACTTTCGAGAAGCTCAGCCTTACAATCTAGGCTGCAGATATCGTCATCAGTCTGTTGTCTCATAAGAAAAATCAATGCAAATTGACAGATACATAGCAATCCAATTTATCAGACACGACAACACCATTTTCCATTTATTACCTCATCGCATATATACTCTCCAAATCTTCCGCATACCACACAAATAGGCTCCCCTCTACTGGGAAACCTTTGTTCCCTCCGGCTTCCAACAATGGCTACTTCATCTGTTTTACAAGCCAGAGATCTAAGTGTACTTGAGGAAACCACAAAGCCTTATCCAAACAAGGAGACAAAAGCATAGAGAACAAAAGATGAAGTTACAAACCCATAGCAGTATGAACATCTTTGTCTTCACCTCCACACGAAGTGCTTCCAGCATCTGAGTGTTCAATTACGATCCGTTTAAAGATGTAGCGAAGAAATGAAATCATCGTTATCGTGAAATCTGAATGAAAGTTGCCTACCATGACCCGTTAACTCCACACCGGCATTGGAAGATATCTCCAACTGCGGGAAGAAAAAAACAGAAACGTTAAATCATCTATACATGCGACAAAATCGAATCGAAGGATAGAGCAATGTATAGACAAACGCAACGTGAATTACCACAACATCAAAAGGCAACTCCTCATAAACCTGCGACGAGCTAACTTCTTCCCTGTTGATCGGAACACAAAATTATTTGAGGTAAAATGATCTCATCCGAGCTTGAGAATGAAGAGTACCTTCGCTTTGCAATATAATCATGGTGTGACATTGGTCCATCGTTCTCTTCCACGAGGAGACGATCCTGTGCCGGTGCTTTTCTCACGCGGCGTCGCTTGGGACTTGGGTTATTCTCCTCAGACACGGGTTGTGAATCAAAGAGAGAAGCGTTACCAGCCGCGATGTTGTATGCTATGGAACGAAGATGATTTTCAGATTTCAAGATACAGAGAAGGTCGGAAAATAATTATACCTCTGAGGTTCTGAAGAACAGAGAGATACTGAGGTCCTTTTTGTATGAAATTGAACCGTTTTTGTAGATATTGCTTCTAGAGGGTCAAATTCTCAAAAGCTCCTTGACTCAAAGTCAATTTCCCACATACTCTTGCCTAATCTACCATACTCCCCTACTCCTCTCTTTTAATGTTATCCCCATTCTACCCTTAATGAATCAATTAAAAAAATCTAAAATAAACCAAATAATCAACCAATCAGAGGAGAGCTTCTCTCTCCTCTTCCATCTCGACCACGCTCCCACCACGCTCGGTCACGCTCTCTCTCTCCTGTTCGATTTGGTCGAATTTTACAGCTATTTTGAATTTGATTTCCTCAAATCTATCCCAATTCTACCATCCCAACAACTTCTATTCGGGATTCTGATCATCCCAGGTAAGTCTCTCCCTTTTCTTGTCGTTTGTTTCTCTATTTTTCTCTTTTTTGCTTGAGCTCGATTGAAGGTCGATTTTAATTTCTGGATTAAGAACATTGTGTTTGTAGCCGTGTTTTTTTGGTGAATTAGACAACTTAATCGATAATTAATCGAAATTTGTGGTTTAATCGTACTGCATCCTATTGTTGTATTGGCAATTTGGAGATATTTTGGGTCTGATAAAGTTGCTCAACTTAGTAAAACTTGGTAATAATAGATTAGTAAAAATCGGTACAACTTTGTAAAACTATTGTGGTTGAACTGGTAAAACTTTGTACATCTTAGTAAAACTTGGTAAAACTACTCTGGCAGAACTGGTAGAACTTGGTAAAACTACTGTGGTATTACTATTGAAATTTGAGTGGTAATGCATATTTTTATGTCATTTTCAGAAGAGGATGGGTTCTCCTTTCATAAACATACATTTTGATTATGAAGGACATTATTCAAAGATCGGAGATGACTATGAATGGATTCCTAGAGAAGCTCGGTTGTATGGTATATCGTTTAAGACATCATCTATGGAGGAGATAACGTATTCGTTGCTAGTGGATAGGCTACGCAGAAAGATTTCAATAGATGATTCTACAAAGAGGCTGAATTTGAGTTATATTCCATTGGTAGTGAAACCTCAAAGGCAGTCGTATATTTTTGATGACGAGGATGTTTACGTGTATCTAACCTCTTTGGATAAAGAGCAACGAAGAAGTGTTTTGCATGTAGAGGTTGTCAGAGATTTGGAAATATTTCCGATTACCGAGCAACTTTCAAGAGTAGAGAGGAGGAAACGAGATGGTGGGAGTTATGGTGAGCTTATTTCTAGTGCCCGGGATAATATTGGGGTAATCAATGCTGGTGATGCTACTCATGTTACTGGCGAGGAATCAACAGAACAACCTATTGAGCCTATTGAGCCAACTGAGCCGATTGAGCCATTGGAGAATGTTGCTATTGGCGATGGTGATATTGTACAACATGATAATATGCATGATTTGGATATGGTTGAATCAGTTGAGCTTCCATTGGTTGTGGAAGATACAAGGCGTTTAGATGAATGGGAAGATGGCTTGGGTTTCGAAATAGGTCAAGAATTTAAATGTAAAGAAGATGTGCAGTATTTGGTTGATAAAGCCGCAAATCTGAACTGTTATGGGATCTTAATAGGCAATTCAGATAAGAGTCGATACGTGGTGAAATGCCGTGAAGCGAAGCAAGGTTGTAAATGGCAGTTGAGAGCTGTAAAGATTAAGAATTCAACCATGTTCTCAGTTAGAACATACACGAATATGCATTCATGCTCTCGGACAAGTACTAGTGGTATAAGCAACAAGAGAAAAGGTACACCACGGTTAGTTGCAAGCGTCCTAAACGAAGACTATCCCGGTAACTTCGATACTCCATGTCCTAAAACTATTGTGCAGCTTGTCCAAAGAAGAGCCGGTGTGGAAGTGTCGTATTCTACTGCTTTTAGAGGGAAAAACCTTGCTGTTTCTGATATCCGTGGTAGTCCAGTTGATGGTTTCAATATGTTGCCTTCTTATTTGCATATGTTGGAGAAGGTGAATCCTGGAACAAAAACCGATTTGGTGTTGGATGAACAAAGAAGGTTCAGGTATCTATTTGTGGCTTTGGGAGCTTCCATCGAAGGGTTTGTAGCCATGAGGAAAGTGCTCATCGTTGACGCAACTTTCATTAAGAATGTATATGGAGGTTGTTTAATATTCGCCACAGCGCAGGATCCGAATCATCACCACTATCCCATTGCTTTTGCTCTAGTTGATGGTGAAAAGGAAGAAAGTTGGATGTGGTTCTTCAATACGCTGAAAACCGTAATACCGGATAGTCGTGAGTTAGTTTTTATTAGCGACAGAAATGCAAGTCTCATCAAGGCAATAGGTCTAGTGTACCCTCTCTCGGATCATGGTTATTGCATCTACCACCTGTCCCAGAATGTGAGAGGAGCAGTTTCATACGAGAACAAAGAAGAAGTTGGAAAAAAATTTAGGGAAATTGCTCGGATATACTCCGAGGCTGATTTCCTAAGACAATATGGCGATTTTAGGAACAGATATCCTCAAGCAGCTCAATATCTTGACAAAAGCGTAGAAGAGAAGAAATGGGCAAGGTGTTATTCTCCCGGTGCAAGGTACAACATAGACACATCTAATTGTGTGGAGTCTATGAATGCAGTTTTTAAGAAGGCCAGAAGGTATCATCTACTGCCTATGATCGATGCTCTTATTGGAAAATTTGCAGAGTGGTTTAACAGTCATAGGAAAGATTCCGTTTCTGGATCGAGCGCGCGAAAATTGGTGCCGGAAGTGGAACTTGTGTTGCACGCTAGAATTGTGAAAGCAGCCAAACTCACGACATTTGAGCTTAATGCATTCGAGCTTCAATACGGTGTTGTTGGAGATGACGGCATTACTTATGTGGTGGATTTGAGACATAACAAATGCAGCTGCAGATACTTTGATATTGACAGGTACCCATGTGTACACGCAATATCTGCTACCACTAAATTCTTGAAGCAAGACATTAGGCCAACGGAATTGAAGGATTTGTATGGTCTGTGCTCGCGTTACTACATGATAGAATTATGGGCATTGGCTTATACGAGGACAATTTTTCCAGTTCCGCATATGTCTGAGTGGATTATTCCGGAAGAGATAGAACAGTTGTACGCTTTTCCTCCAAACTATGTGAAAAGAAAGGGAAGAGTGCAAGAAACAAGATATCCGTCAGTTGGGGAGCACGGACGGAGAAGGAGCAAGAGAAAGGCAAGAAAGAATTTAGAGAGCTGGTTTAATTGCAGTAATGAGAGTCATGCTGATGTGAGCCAAGAAGGAATTTAGTTGTATTTTTATTTCTTCAATTTACATATGTTATCATTTGTTGTGTAACTTTGGAAAACTTGGTAAAACCAAGATTTGTAGAACTATAATTGTTTGTGAAATTTAGTTTTTATAATAATGTTAAATATAACAATCAATTTATATAGCATATCTTTTGCTAAAACAAAATAAACGCTTTTAGAATTTAAGGTAAATATTGCAGACTTGTTAGGGTAGCAAGCAAATATCATATACATTTATGAGTTGTTTATCTATGTGAATCATCTTAATCTTCAAAAGGTCAGATAATATATGTATTTTCAAATATAATTGAATGAATTAATTTGTAATGCATATAATTATCCATAGATCTTGAGTATAACCAATTTTTTATTATTAAAGATAGAGTATAACCATTAAAACTGAATTTTGGCAGAAGTAAAACTTGACAGTTTTTGGTAAAACTGAAAACTTGGTAAAACTTTGATTCCCGCCTAAAAAATTTGAAACTCCCGCCCCCAAATTCCAAAAATTTAAATTTCCCCCCTTTTTTGGGAAAATCCTTATCTATCTATTTTTCTATTTTTCTCTCATTTTTCGTTCTTCTCCCTCTCTCTCTAACCCGAATCTCCATCTCTCTTCTCTCTCTCAAATGAGTTCAGAGAATTTCATGCTCCATCCCTATGAAGAGGAAAGGAGGAACAAGGAATACTCCGATCGGCTTGACGCAGTGACCTACTTGGAATACGGCATCCCAAAGGAATGTCCATGTGGTGGCGATATCGTGCGCGAGGTCGATAAGGTTACGCCTGTGGATACTACACCGGGCCGTACCTTCTTTACTTGCGAAAAATGGAGGGTAAATGGACTTTTTCTATTATCACTTAATAATCTTATTGTGCCACTTAGACAAATGTCCGAAAGACAAGCTAGAACATTTTTTTGGTGGGTGTAACTCTGAATTTTTTGATTTTTTTGTAGGCCGATGGACTCCATATTCGTCAACCATGGTTGCGTGGTGTCGAACAAGAGTTTGAGAAGTTGCTGTACAGGATTCAACAGCAAGACGACAAAATCGCAGGCATGAATGTGGAGATTTTCCACAACCGAAGAGAAATTGCCAAGTTAAAGGAGACAATCGAAGGGATGCAAAGCTGATGTGGTTTAAGATCTACTATGTCTGGATATCTATGTTTGAATTCTGTGTTTGTTTCTATGGAATTTTCTATGTTGAGTTGAATTCTTATTGCTGGTGTTTAAGTTTGAATGAATGTTTTCGGGCAAACTTGGTAAAACTAGGTAAAACTACTATGGAAAATTTGGTGTTAAACTTGGTAAAACTAGGCATAACTTGGTAAACCATAGATAATTCAAACCAAAATACCCAAAGTACTAAACCATAGATCATTTAAAACCAAATGTACTAAAAACAGAGAAGATCACGGTTTGGTGGTTCCCTCAGCAACTTGGGTCTTCCCCCTAGTCATCACGGGACTCCTAATCTTTATCTTTTTTGCTGGAACGTTCTCAACGGATTCAATAGCTCTCTTCTTACCTTTTCTGTCCTCGTCCTTCTCGGCCTCAGGTACTACCTTCTCAGCCTCTGTTACTTCCTTTGCTTGCTCTGTTTCCCCCTTGTCTTCCACGGTTTCTTCCTTCTCTTTTTCTTTTTCTCTCTTCTCTTCTTCCTTCTCTCGCTCTTTTTCTCCCTTCTTACTGCTTTTCTTCGCATTCTTCTTTCTTCCCTTTCTTCCCTTTCTTTCCTCTTGCACTTTAACAACACTAGGCTCACAAACTTTCGTACCAAGAAACTCAACCCCTTCAAAAACACCATCATCGGCAGTAGCCTCAGGCTCTGTTGGTAATGTCTCCTTAACACCCGCTCTGAGTGCATTCACAACCGATTCCATATCGGTTAATCTACCGTAATACGTCTCTGTCAACTCGTTTAACTGAGCGTCGTAATACATCTTCATTCGAGACTCTGTTTCCTCAATTCTCTTCTTGATTAATTCCTCCACATCCGCAAGACTTAAAACAGTAGGAGTACGAGCCCCTTCCGGATCCTTCGCAGCCTCATTCCCAGCATCACTCTCAGACGCCTCATGAATCGCACGAGGTTGCTCTTGAGCCTGAGACGCACGACCAGACACATCTTGGTTGAAAAGTTCTTCAAACCAGATTGTCTTCTTCTTCTTGAGCAGCCTGTTCCAACCATCGACTATTGGGTCATCCACATCATTCCAGCCAGAATCAGCGTCCATGGTATTCTCTAGAAGCGTCATTTCCGTGGGATATGCCTCCAAGATGCTTTGAATATCCTGGAAATATAAGAAGAAACAATTTAATATCAACCTCAAAGTATGATATGAGATACTAGGATTAGTAGTACGATATGAGATACTAACCTTGGTAGTTCCAAGCTTTTTATTTATCTCTGAGATACGGAAAAACCTTGACCCCTTGGTTTTATACCTCATCTTGCACATTCGCGGGCAATCCTCGCACGCACCCCGAACCCTTTCTCGGAAATGGTTCTTCAGAACTGGGATGGCCTCAAAAGCAAGGACCTCCAGAGGAACAATGCATCCAGGAAATACCCATGAAGTGGGTGCCACTCCTCCGGTATGGTCAATGAAGTGCAATATGTCTTTGACGTTCTCCTCGAATGACAAACGCCCCCACGAAAAAGTCTTACACATCTCGAGATCATCAATGGCTCTGAGGAAGAAACTCTCAACGGAAGTAGCTCCTTTGCCTGTCTTCTTCTTCCCAATGATCACAGATGACAAGAAGTACAGGACAGCCATCTTCAAACGATCCTCGCCATACTTTCTTTTGCCAAAATTTTTTTCCGTTTTCATAGCTAGGAACTGCTTCACAACTTCTTCATGTGTAACCTTCTTCTCTTCACCGAAGTACTTAGCAATAAAACCTGAGCCACCACCAAGGGATTCGTAGTGGTTTGGATAGGAGTGACAGAACAACCCCGAAACGAGTGCATGCTCCCTAATGGAATAGCGGATTGGAACGCCGTTGACAATAAACCATAGCTCCATCTTCTTATCCACAGCCGTGACCCTAACAAGAATCATCCACAATCCCATCCATTTTGAGCTTGTCTTCTGACCCATGTGGAAGAAGTGCTTGAATTGTGGATGCTCATGGAACCAAGCAAGCTCATCACCCTCGAGAATGTCGTCTACAGTCTTCACGGCTTTGGCGATGTAGCACTTAGAAGAGAGCTTTATCGTCTTCACATACTCTGTGGGAGGGAAACACATCCTGAGGGGCTGCATTGGTTCGGTTTCGTCCTCTGAATTCTGCACACACAAAAAGTTAGACCAAGTATTACCCAGTTATACTAAGTTTTTCCAAGTTTTACAAAGTTTTACACGAAAGTTATACTAAGTTTTACCAAGTTTTACTCTAACTATACTAAGTTTTACCAAGTTTTACTACGTTTTACCAAGTTTTACCTAGTTTGACACATAGTTTGACACCAAGTTATACCAAGTTTTCTGTCTTTTCCAAATCAAAGTTTCACTAATTCCTACTAAGTTTTACATATCCGAAATCGACAAAATTATACATGCAAGGCCCCATAAATGGAAATACGTACCGTTCCTTCCTCGAGTTGTTCACTGTGGTGGGTTAAAGAGCGGATTTCACTGGTTCGAACAACTTCTTCTTCTTCGTGAAACCCTAGTCCCGGAATGCGGGAATCTTCAACTTCATCCTCCTCGACTAGGGCTTTCTCTTCATCGTCTACGGCTTTCTCCCCCTCGTTTATCCCTCCGGCTTCCTCCTCCTCATCGTCTTCTGTTTCATCGTCCTTCTCTTCCTCGTTCTCAATCTCTTCGTCGTCTTCCTCTTCTTCCGCATTCTCGGAATCTTTTTCCAAGTCTGTTGTTTTTTCTTCTTCATCAATTTGTTTCCACACAACATCGGCTTGTAGATTCGCCTCTTCTCTCGGGTCTCTCTCGGTTGGGGATTCGTTTGGAGGAATCGATTTATCCTCTACTCTCTTCGACTTTCGTAATCTCTTTCTCTCATAACTCCGCATGTTTCCTTCTACAAATGGAGATTGAAATTCTTCTTTTGTCGGATGAAGTCGGAAAACTGGGGAAAACTGTAAGAAGAAGGGAAGACGAACGGATATACTGAAGAGAAAAAACGATTTTTGATTTTTACCTTAAGACATTTTTAGGATTTAAAGAGTAGATCCGACCCGACTCAAATGGATGGACCAAACTCTTTGGGTCAATCCAGGTTGGGTTGTAAATAAGTTACAAAACCCAGGTTTTGCTGTCTTTTACCCCTTCTCTCGAATTAAAAAAAAAGAAAAGAAAATGAATTTATGGGAGAGGAGTAAATGGGACTTTGACTTTGAGTCAAAGAGCCCTAGAGAATTTGATCCGCTTCTAGATCCCATTACCGACGATGTAGTTAGCTGGAGCGACGACGAGACCGATTTGCAGAGAATCTAAGAAGAGAGTTTTGTCAAAAGTCATAAGCTTCTTAGAGAATCGGAGGGTTTCACTTGTATCTCTTGTTCATGTGGAATTTATTCACCTCCGATACATGTTTTCAGAACAAGATATACATTTGTGTATATATGCATTTTTTTGTTGCTAAGAAAGCAAATATCATTATAAATGAAAAAGTTTGTTATACAAGATAACCTAAAAAATTGAAACCTTGGCAAAAACGATAAAAACAAGGCTCAATAGGATGGTAAAAGATCGGAAGTTAAAAGAGCTAAGTAATTCAATAGGCGAATAGCCCACTGAAAGCTTTGCGTGTCCTTCTCGCGTAGATTATGTTATGGATGTCACGATCGAGGGTTCTAAAGACAGATGATGCCGGTATAAGATGATTGTTGTGTAGAACATTGTTGCGCTGAGTCCAAATATGGTAAATTTGTGGCTTGATAACGATTTTCCTGAGCACTGTAGGACAAGTCGATGAAGAAGATCAGATCCATGAGAAAAGATCCTGCCAAGAACAAAACAACAATTGCAGATGATCGCATCTCGATAAGACCATCCTCCACACATCCAGTGAGTAATCGCAGCATAGCAGAACGTGATCTCTCGTTTTCGAGTCCCTAAAATAGAGGCAGCATGTTGCGGAAGGGCTAACTCCTGAAGCAAAGAGTCGAGAACGAGTTGGAAGCCTGTTGCAGTTGGCGATCCACGCGTGAAAAGCATGCCTCGGAACTGAGCCTTTGAACCAGATTGAAGAGGCAATCGGACATGGAGGAGCTCTTGGTCTGATCACTTCCCATGTGAGAGAGGATGGAAAGCAGTTGAACGGATTGTCGTTTATGCTCTATAAGTAAGAGTCAAAAGCGTTGGACAACAGAGGCAGAGGGATGGTGCTCAGATACACATGAAGATATACTGCGGCTTCAGATCTAGGATGCGGTAAAATCCAGCCAGAATAAGAACAAGCATGCGCCACAGTCGCCTTTGCGAAAGCCTAAGGTCACACGGGCCTCTGCATCCCAGCGCTTCAATTAGAGGACCCGCAGTTGTCCATGAATCATACCAAAAACTGACGTAAGCCCATTACCGACTGAAACTCTGATGAACTGCGCAGCCAGAGGGCAAAGGTCGAGAAGAGCTATCCAAGTCCATGAATGTCTAGCTGAACTTTCAATTGCCCAGAAATTAGATGCTCTCAGATTAAAGTGCATATGACATTGTACCCAAAGAGAGCCATTGTTTGCAAATAAAATCCATACTAGTCTTAGGCATAGGGTCTGGTTCCAAACGGTCAGCTTACGAAAGCATAATCCCCCTTCTTCCTTTGGCAGGCAACACTCATTCCAATTGACTTTTTCACCTTTGCTAACATCAATGTTGCATGACAAAATAAACTTGCAACATAAGGCTTCAATCTCCTTAATACACCCTTTAGGGAGGATAAATTTAGAAACCCAGAATACAACAGTCCCATAGATCACAAATTTGATCAGTTGCATCCTACCGGCAAATGAAAGGGACCTGACCACCCAGCATCTGAAGCGAGAAGATACTTTTGGATCAAAGGGTCATATTCCGAGATCTGTAGCTTGCGGGACATAAGCGGGAGGCCCAAGTACCTAATTGGAATATAACCAGTATTGAATCCGTAATTATCCAATTCTTCGGATTCAAGTTGGTTCAATCCACCATGATAAAGCTCGGTTTTGTACCTGTTCATTTCGAGGCCTGACCACATCCCAAACTCGTCTAAGACATCATTAATAGCGTGAAGAGAAGATCCACCACCATCAAAAAAATCATCACCATCCGCTAACATAAGATGCGTGATTCCTAAGTCTTCTGTTTTTGGATGATAAGAAATATACCCTACATCAAATCTGAACTTCAAGATCGCTAAGAATACCTCCATTGCAAGCACAAACAAGCAAGGAAAAAGCGGATCTCCTTGTCGTATCCCTCTCGTATTCTTGAAAAAACAGTTAGTTAATCCATTTACAGAAACTGAAAATGAAGCAATAGAGATGCATTCATAGATCCAGTCCACAAACGTTTCCGGTATCCCAATTGGTTTAGGATAGCTACTACAAAGTACCACTTGACCGTGTCGAATGCCTTTTTAAGGTCGACTTTCAACATTGCCCTCTTCTCTATATTTCTCCAGTTGTATCCATGAACATTTTCCGTCGCTAATAGCACATTCTATGCTAGAAGACGGCCCGTAATAAAAGCAGATTGGGAATGAGAGATTGCATGTGGCATGGTTACTTTCAGCCTATTTGCCAACATTTTTGAGATTACCTTGTATACCGCATTTAAGCAAGAGATTGGACGAAAATCAGCTGTTCTCGAAGCGTTTGGGATCTTGGGAATGAGAACCAAGTTCGTGGCGTTCCATTTTTCAAGATACGACCCGAGCTGAATAATTCAGCAACCGCTTCGCAGATTTCTGCCCCCCCAAAACGACCAGCTCGCTGTAAAAAATTAGGCAGAATACCCATCAGAGCCACTGGTTTTGTATCGTGGTAGCGAGAATAAATCTGCTCGAATATCTCGTAAGAGAAAGGCCTGGTCATCATTGGATTTTGCAAATCAGAACATTTAAACTGCATCAGCAAGTCCAAATCACCTTAGGAGAACATAAGCTGTCAGGATGGCAGGCTAAGAAGCCTTTCAAAATAGTCGACGCATATACCATGAATGTCCTCCTGCGTATCAAATATGTTGCTTGCTTTATCCACAAGGTAATGGATGTGATTATGAGAATTTCTTGCGTCCACCATTTTGTAGAAGTAGGAAGTGTTGGAATTTCAGAGGCATCCATGAGGAAGCTCTGATTCTGTTTAAAGAAGAAGAACAACTAGTTTGGATTTAGATTCAACTCTGTTGGAGCTTTGTACTCAAGAGAAGATCTAACCCAGTAATCTAGTGTTTAACAAGAGCACTTTAGCTATATGAAAACATATCCATCAGCTTAACTACTCATCAAGAGTGTTTACTCATGAATCTGGACAGAATCAGTAATTAGCTAAGTGTTATCCATAAAGAAGAAGAGTAAGAGCTGAATATGTTTATCATACTTGGATTAATTATGAAAGAGTTATCCATGCATGTAATTAGGCTGCCTTAGCAGCCTAAACTGTGGTTCTTACTTAACTACATTGTGTTATTCATCAGAATTGAAGAATGATGAAGAACAAGTGAGAGAAAGTGATGAAGAACTAGAGAGAGAAACTTAAACCGTGGGAGAAGGTTTTTTCTCTTTCTTATTATTCTCTATATCTGATTTTTTACATAAGATGGTCTATATAAAGATTGTACCAAAGAAATAAATCAGAATAAACAATGGAACAAGAAAAGAGGATAGCCGTTACGTATCTCTAAAGGCTCTTTACGTAACAGCTATATTCAAATTTCAAATATATATAGTTTGCTAATATAGCTGACTATCATAGCTTTTAGATGTAGCTGACTATATCCTCCTGATATATTCAGCTACCATATGCCTTGTTTCTTGACATAGCTCTTGGATATAACTGACTATACGACTGATATATAGATGAACGTCCCACTTGTTTAGATGACAGCTTCTCCATAGAATGGTTCAGTCTTCACAACCAGACTTCACATGTTGTCTTTATGGATGCTTCTTTAACAATAACAGCCTTCTAGATGCCTTCATCTTAGATTTTCCTAAGTGATTGATCCATATTTAGGCTTTGTTGTGCTACACCACAACTTCAACAAGGAGAGAGTCTCGGCCTTGTCTTCATTACTTCGGCCTCTCCTCCTCCTTTCCTGCTACCTCTCTAATACTCCCCCGTAACCTCGGTCGTCTGGACGCCAAAGAAAGAGGACCAAAGGCCAAGCTTGGAGCTGCGGGAGCTACCTCATTAAAAACCTCTGTAAGGAAAACCTCTTGGGGATAAAACCTTAAGGAGGACAAAAAGAGTATAGCCCACATATTTAAGATGTCAGCTTGACCATGGTATATGTAGAACTTTGTAAACTGGTTCCTCCATGATTCCATTCATTCAGCCCTTCATGACTTGATACTTCTTATGCTCTTCATGCCATCTAATCCTCCTTTTGAGTATTCCATAGTCTTACTCCTCCCTTTAAACCTTCAACACATATTTAAAGAAAATTTTAAAGTATATGCTATGGGATTAGAAAGGAATTAAAAGACAATAGATATCAACAATTTCAGAATTCAAACCGGATATTTAAACAAGTTCAAACCATATTTACGGTTTGATATTCAAGCAATAGTCATGGGCAGTAATGAAATGGATTTAATTAAATTGGAAAGGGTAAGAATTTAGAGAGTAGCCTAATATTGTAGCCTTTAAGATGCGGTTTGGATTTTTTTTTTTTAGTGAACTCCCCTGCACTCTTGACTTGTCCATGGCTTCTAACCATGACTTCAAGTTTGTGCAATCTGTCTTTGCACATCCAATCCTCAACCACACTTGCTTTAAGCACATCTTCAAACTCAGGAACTCATCTTGGCGCATTGGGTTTATTCATCATCTGTCAAGACTTGGTTCAACATCCAAATTACTCTTGGTTCTAACTCCAATGCGTTTTGTGATTCTTTGACTCCTTTTGTTGCTTTAAAACAGTGTGAGGCCCAGCAGTTCATGAGAAACAAATAAGACCTCCCTTCTTGAATAGACAACTTGACAGCTCCTTGATGACTTCAAAACACAAAATCTTGAACCCAATCCTCCATGATTATTCCCTCTTGGAACAACTTCTGAACTGATATTCAAAGACATTTGTCTTCTGAATTTCTGGCCATCACAAGACTGCTACATAAAAACGCCATTACTTCTTTGGGAGAGTCTTTAAATGTGAGTATAGACCCTTCTGATCCATCTTCAGTTCTTCCTGTTGGGATTATGTCCTGAAATCACATTGTACTCACTCTAGAGATAGTTGTATTGTCGAGTTCGGACAATTCATGTGATACTGGGTAATCATAATGTTTTGCTAGAAACCGCTTATGACAAATAAGTTGTAACTTATTTCCAGTATCGTGTGAACCTACAGGGTCACACACCTAAGCAAGTTGGACATACTTCGTATGGGATTGATCATTGGCATATGGTCTGGTCGATGTCTATTGGATACACATCATATATAAGTTTTAAAGAGGTGTGTCGATCGACACAAGATGTGTGTCGATCGACACCACTAAGTGTGTCGGTTGACACAAGGCCGAAACCAAAACTGATGTTTCGGTTTACGTCGAGGTCGTATATAAGTGATCTTATAATTCGACCTAAGAGCAGATGTGCGCCGCCCAGACAGTTTTTCTCAGAGAGAAAAACACAGAAACCTCTAGAAACTCAGTTCCCAGGAGATCTGATTCCCGGCACTAGCATCCCGGCGGATTCCAGCTTGTGTGCGTGTGGACTGCAGTAGAGGCGCAGCATCTGAGGCGCTCCAGAGATCTCGTTTATCTGACCATCTTCCGCTGCCAATCTACAGGTAAACACGAGATCAGATCCATGATTCAATTAACTAGACCCTAGATCCTAGGCTATCTGGAACCTGACAGCAATTCCGAATCTGGTAGAATTGGCTCGAAGTTCCATCAGTGGTATCATAGCCTTAGGGTTTTATCGTTGAATCAGACCTATTTATCGAATTTGATGATTTAGATTCGCAAACTAGGTTGTTTGGTTAGAACAGGTCAGATCGATTTCGATCAAGATCGAGTCTGTGTTTTCGCACAGTGTCGATCGTGTGTCGGTCGACACAGAACAGCGAAATCGACAGATTCGGCGGCTAAGGTTTTTCGCGAAGAAAAACCGAAAGCCTACTGTGTCGATCGACACAGGTTGAGTGTCGGTCGACACAGAACATATTCGGTCCAGTGTCGATCGACACAGGTTAGTGTCGGTCGACACATACCTAGCGAATGGTTAATTGGTTCAATTGGATTGGACCGGTTATCATGCTTGGTTAAGTCCGAATAGATCGGTTTAAATTGGATGAACTGGTTCAATTGGATTGAACTGATTATCTCAATTAGCAAGAACCGATGGAATTAATCAGTTTGATTGGATAAGTCGGTTCAATTGAATTGGACCGGTTATCGTAATTAGTTGAAACTGGTTAAAACGGTTTGAATTGGATGAATTGGTTCAATTGAATTGAACTAATTATCCCAATTAATATAAACCGATTGGTTAAGATCAGTTTGATCTGATAAGTCGGTTCAATTGGATTGAACCGGTTATCAAAACTATCTTCGGTTAAGGTCTATGTCGACCGTCACACATGGGTTGTGTCGATCGACATGACCGGTTCAATAAACCGGGTTAATTGGATTAATCGGTTATTGAATTCCGGTTAAGTTTGGTGTTGTCGATCGACAGACGTAGTCTGCGTCGATCGACACAGTACTCGAAATTCTGGTTATTGAACCTTGAATTTGCAGAAACCAAACTAGACTTAAACATAGATCAAAGCTTAGCTTCAATATGGTCAACTGTCAAGACTCATTTCGTTGTGTGATGGTCTAGCCAAGAGCTTGGTGTTCACAATTACGTGAGTAAGACAGGTAGTTATGTTGATGGATTTGCAGTGCTAAACATCAACAATTACATGACCTAAGAGATTGATTTGCTAAACTTTTGGTTTTAGTTTCCTCAAACTAAACATCAAGTGACCTTGATGTCTTGCCCAATCTTGTCTACTGTCAAGACTCGTGTCGTTTGATGGATAGTCTTGGAGTCCTTGGTATCCACTGCAACATGAGTAAGGCAGGTGGTCATTGACAGACTTGCAGTGCGACTGTCAATGATCACATGACTAAAGAGATTGGTTTACTTGACTGGGCTATCAGAAGTTCTGGGCCCAGAGGCGTCAGAGTAGATGAGACATGGATTGTCTTATCTGCGACCAAGAGTTGTACTGGGTACAATTAGCAATGATTTGCTTACCTAGATAACTAAAGTTTGGGTGATGGCGAGTCGTCCACTCAGATTTTGGTGAAGTATGGATCTTGGATCATTATATTCATAGAGGAAACATTGTTTGAATATAATGCGAGTTTTCTTATTAGATAAGATTTCTCATCATATACATAACTAAATCTTTGTTTTTCTTGGATTTCAGCTTATGTCTATGACTACTTTCTCGTTGCGATCCGTCCTTGAGAAGGACAAGTTAAATGGATCCAACTTCCTGGATTGGTATCGGAATCTGAGATTCATTCTCAAGCAGAAGAGCAAGGACTATGTCCTTGAGAAAGCTCTTCCAGAAAGGCTTGGGACCAATCGCTCGCATGCAGTATATAATGCTTGGAGTAAGCATTATATTGATGTGGTAGATGTGCGTGGTCTGATGTGGCTACCATGGACTCGGACTTGAAAAGTCAATACGAGAACGTGGAGTCGCCGATAGAGATGATCACCAGCCTGAAACTGAAGTTTCAGAATCTGGCACGAGTTGAGAGATTCCAGATGGTGAAGTCTCTCACTGAGTGCAAGCTACCAGAGGATGCTACAGTAAGTCCTCATGTCATTAAACTGATGGGTTACATTGATAACCTGGGGAGACTGGAATGTCCTGTCAGCTTAGAGTTGGCCACTGACATCATTCTACAGTCACTGCCGTCAAGCTATGATAAGTTCATTAAGAACTATATCAAGAAAGGCTTGACGAAGACGTTGACTGAGCTGCATGACATGATCAAGACAGCAGAGCAAAACATCAAAAGGGGTAAAAGATTTGAGAAATCTTGTAAAGACAAGGGTGAAGGCAGGGCCGTCCAGATTTGGAATCAGGATAAGCCTGTGTCATCTTATAAGCCCAAGTCAGGCCCATCTGGTGTTAGAAAATGTTTCTACTGCAATGAGTCAGGGCATTGGAAGAGAGATTGCATTAAATTCTTGGAAGATTCACAAGAAATGAAAGAGATGTATGGTACTTCTTCTTCAGGTATTGTGTTATTAATTCAAGTTCTACGTAAGTATTGGATACTAGTTGTGGTACTGATATTTTTTGAAATATGCAGGACCTAAGCGACAGTAGAACGTTGAAGAAAGGACAAGTGGAACAGCGTGTCTGGTATGAAGCAATGGTTGCTGCATGAGCCGTAGAGATTCTCCACTTGTAGGAGCCTTTCATACTTGGTTTTAGAAATTAAGTAATTGCTACTATGTATCTGCCTTGTGCAGAAATGTCTTTCATTTTCTTGTAAAGAATTTGGATGTTTTTCATTTTGATAAAAGACAAGTTTTGTTCTTTAGATCTTAATGAAATATCGTATGGTAGCACCCCGTTTGGAATGGGTTTTATATCTTAAACCAACGAAAGTTAGAATATAACACAAATACTAAAAGGTTAAGTCTGATGACTTGAACTCGACTTTTCCTTGGCATAGTTGTTTGACCATACAGAGTGAAGCGGATTCAGAAGTTCCATAGTTTTGGACTCATTCGATTATAAATCATTTGAGATATGAATTCTGTTCACTGGACCAAATGACTAAGGCCCTTTTAGCAGATCTAAAAGAAACGGGCCAGAGGCTTATTGGGCCTTACACATACTGATGTATGCGGCCCGATGAGCATTAGTGCCAAAGGAAATCTTATGTACTTCATTACCTTATTGATGGCATCAATAAGTATGGCTGTGTTCATTTGATGAGACACGAGCAGGAATCCCTTGAGGAGTTCCAAGATGAAGTGTAGAACCAATTTGACAGAAGTATTGAGATCCTCAATTGAATCGCGGAGGAAAATACTTGAGTCAAGAATTGGGTGATCATCTGACAGAATGAATCGGATCTTATTAGATATGCTCCGATTAATGATGGGTCACAAGAATCTTCCATGATCATTTAAGAATACGTTCTAAAATGTCTATGTTTACGCTAAATAAGTTTCTATCAGAATAAGTGAAAAACACCACATTGGATGTGGACTGGGTGATTTCCAAATTTGTTTTTCTGATTAATTGGGATTGCAAGGTTTGTGTAAGACAGTAGTCAACAAACAAACTTGAACCCATATCTGATAAGGTCTACCTCGCTGGTTGTCCTAAGGAAACCAAGGCTTGCTACTTTTGCAACCAATCCGAGGACAAAGTATTGTTGTTCGAAAATGTGTCTTTTGAGAAAGATCGTACTTTCAAAAGGGAACAATGGGAGTAAAAGTACACATCGAAGAAATTCGATAAACACAGGAGGCTGCTCAACCTGTTGAGGGAAAGCAGCAGTGAGATCTACAAAGTGTTGTGGGAACTACACCTGTGGGGCCTGAAATTCGCAGATCCGAAAGGATCCGTCACTAACTCGAGAGTGATTTCTCGTAACCAATTGTCGTGATCTGTTGATCATTGAAAAGTGACGAGCATGCGAAATTCAAGGAAGCGATGGTGAGCCCCAAATCCGAAAATTGGCTGGGTATGCATGTTAGCTTCACCAATCCATTAGTGGATTGAAGCAAACATCTTGGAGTTGGAATCAACATTCAGATAAAGTGGTCAATAGTTTTGACTTGATCAGAATAGAACTGAAACCATGCGTACAAGAAGACTAGTGGGAGCGTAGCTGCATTTCTCACACTGTATGTTTACAACATACTTAATCTCATAAACGACGTTCCGACGCTAAAGTCTTGTCAAGATTTAGGTCGGAAGTCAAGTTTAAACAAAAGACATGGGAGTAGCCTCGTGAATTCTTGGAATAGGAATCTATTGATATAGATTGAGTAGGCTAATTGGATCGCGTCAAAATCCTTATGTTGATAAGGTATTGGACAGTTCTAATGTGCTTGATTCCAAGAATGGCTTCATACCAAAGGTCTTATGGCAATAATCTAAGCAAGATGAAGTGTCTTGGACACTGGCTGAGCTAGTAACAATATTAGCAGGATGAAGTGTTTTTGAACACTGGCTGAACTAATATTAATGAGTGTGATTACTAATGCTGCTGCAATAGAATCCATCATAAATGCCATATTTGCGCTCGTCAAGGTGCAGCTTACGCATAAAGCATGACGAGAATATACCAATATGTTCCGGTAATAGTCACTGAACATTTACCAGAAATATCCCAAGTGTTTGAGGAACACTAAGGATAGGTTCGTGGTGAACTGAATGACGGTGCTATCTGTTGGAAAGGCTCCAAGCAGTGGACCGTAGAATAGTGCTTTTATATGAATGGCGGTGTGGTTTGTTGGAATTGTTTCAAACAAAACACCGCAGTCTCTCCCACAACCTAAGCACCAGATTTATTCTGTTGCTGTAGGTATAAGATATCTGAAGAGATGATCTTGATTCTAGTGGGAGTTATTTTAGTTATGTTATAATCTTTGCATAGACATGCTAAAGGCAATGTTTGTGTAAGTTAAAACTGACATCGGTATTATTTAATTATTGGATAATTAAATAATGGTCCCAAAGTATTTTATGGTCATCATATAGGTCATCAAGTTGAGGACTTGATCATGAAACCCTATAAGTAAAAGATGACATAAAATATGATTGTTCCTAGTCAAGGTTGTTGAAATGGGACACCAATAACCGCGCGAGACTAGTATGTGAGGTGAATGTTGGACTAAGTTTCATGGAGTCAATGATATGATTATCACAGTCAGTCACATAGATATATGTTAATGAACATATGATCGGACATGACCCGCTTAATGAGAACTCCACAGGATAGTTATATCAGTGTCATGGGAGGTTCTCATTATGACTATAGAGTATAGTCCTTAGACCTGAGTTCATCATGCTTTCTAGCATATGAATTGGTGCGTTTTGACCTTGTCAAACGTCGTTCCGTAACTGGCGGCTATAACGGCATTGCTTATGCGTATCATGAAGTATGTGTAGAAACAGGTATGGAACAAGATGGGATTTGTCCCTCCTGGATAACGGGAGATAAATATCTCAGGGCCCATCGAAGATTTGATACTGAGAAAATGCATGGCTGTGCTCAAACGAGGTGATTGTCAGTCGTTTGTTTTATCAGTATAGATCAGGAATTCGATGAACATGATGTTGGCTATAATAAGGATGACACAATCTCTTGCCTTATGCCATATCGGGATATAGAGACGAAGGGATTGTAGGAATAGGTGATTCCAGTACAAGTGGGAGATTGTTGGGATTATGTCCTGAAATCACATTGTACTCACTCTAGAGATAGTTGTATTGTCGAGTTCGGACAATTCATGTGATACTGGGTAATCATAATGTTTTGCTAGAAACCGCTTATGACAAATAAGTTGTAACTTATTTCCAGTATCGTGTGAACCTACAGGGTCACACACCTAAGCAAGTTGGACATACTTCGTATGGGATTGATCATTGGCATATGGTATGGTCGATGTGTATTGGATACACATCGTATATAAGTTTTAAAGAGGTGTGTCGATCGACACCATTGGGTGCGTCGGTCGACACAAGATGTGTGTCGATCGACACCACTAAGTGTGTCGGTCGACACAAGGCCGAAACTGAAACTGATGTTTCGGTTTACGTCGAGGTCGTATATAAGTGATCTTATAATTCGACCTAAGAGCAGATGTGCGCCGCCCAGACAGTTTTTCTCAGAGAGAAAAACACAGAAACCTCTAGAAACTCAGTTCCCAGGAGATCCGATTCCCGGCACTAGCATCCCGGCGGATTCCAGCTTGTGTGCATGTGGACTGCAGTAGAGGCGCATCATCTGAGGCGCTCCAGAGATCTCGTTTATCTGACCATCTTCCGCTGCCAATCTACAGGTAAACACGAGATCAGATCCATGATTCAATTAACTAGACCCTAGATCCTAGGCTATCTGGAACCTGACAGCAATTCCGAATCTGGTAGAATTGGCTCGAAGTTCCATCACTTCCTTTCTGCATCTGGTTTTGTTGGAAACACCACATGATTCTTAACACCAGATCAACATCAACAATAATTCCTTCTTGGGAAGCTCAAAAAATATGAATCCATCCATCTATTTCACTGATATAGCTCACTCATATAGTTGACTATATCAGCGGAACTTCATTTATGTATATGGTTTGTTGGAGACTTCATCAAATCTTCCTCCTTGAATCCTTTCCTTGTCACCCAATCTGCCCATGGTCTTACTCCTTCCTTTAGGTCTCCTAATGAACCTTCACATCAAAGATTCAAAGAAGACTTGTTAAAGTAAAATGCCATGAGATTTAAGTATATGATTAAGCAATGGATAAGTAACTCAAGGAATTTAAGTTGACTGAATGAAGACTTAAAAAAAAAACAGTGAGAGAGTTAGGAGTTTAGCCTTTTCAATTTTTGATTGTGGTTTGAGAAGAGTCTGATTTAGGAGTTCCTCTTCGGTTTACTCCTCTGTTTTGAGGTTTTTTAACCTCCCCTGGACTGTTAAGCTTCCTCTAAGATTCTTGGCTTTAGACCTGGCCTTTAAGCACGCCTTTGAACCTTCCCTTAAGCCATCTTGAAGTCGGAAGCACCATTTGAGATGTGATATGACTCATCGGTGCAATCAGGTTGTATCTCCCTTGTTGATAACCGGTTCTAACTCCTCTTCTTTGGATGCTCCTTGTGACTCTTCTGTGGCTATTGGAGCTTTGTGAGAACTTAACAACCTTCATGGGTTAATAACTTGTAGCCTCCCCTTTATTATGGACACCTTAACAACCATTTGTTAGCTTCAGACTAATCACACCAAGCTTAGAGCCAATTCTTCATCATTACTCCATCTTAGAGCAACTTCAAGACTGATCTTCTGAACCATGATGCACACTGAGCTTTGAACCCTAGCTTCCATCACTGCCTCTTCTTGAAACAGCTTCAAGACTTGATCTTTTAAGAAATCAGTGTTGTTGACTCTTGACTAACTTGTTTCTGCAACTACTGGATGCCATGTTCTCCTTGGGTAAGCTCAAAATCAGTGGATACAACCACTTAGAAACTGATCTCCAGCCCTTTTGTGATATGTTCTCACTGTGGGATTCACCATTCCTCCTGAAAACACCAAGAAAACCACACAACAATCCTCAAAATAAAACAGTTTTTGCTTAGGAACTATGCATTCTGATTTTAAGTTATTGTGAGAGAAGGAGCTTTTAGGAGAGAATTTTGAGAGAAGAAATGAAAAATGAGTAGCAGGAGAATCAAGAATGTGGGGAATGAGAGAATAAACACATATGTTCATATTAAGAGAGTATGTGACAGTGAATGAGAGAGTATGAAGAGTATGTGATTTTGGAAAACAAATCTCAGATTTAAGAGAGTGAGAGCCAAAATCAGAGAATAGAAGAATGGGAGAATGAAAAGGAAGAACAGGGACAGAGTTTTTCCCAGTTTGATTTTTTGATTTGCGGAAGCTTTAAGAGAGAAAGGGACAGAGTTTTGCTTTGTTTTTCTTTGAATTTTTGAAGATAGCAGTCAAGAATCTTGCTGCTCTGATATCATGTTGGAATTTCAGAGGCATCCATGAGGAAGCTTTGATTCTGTTTAAAGAAGAAGAACAACTAGTTTGGACTTAGATTCAACTCTATTGGAGCTTTGTACTCAAGAGAAGATCTAACCCATTAATCTAGTGTTTAACATGAGCACTTTAGCTATATGAAAACATATCCAGGAGCTTAACTATTCATCAAGAGTGTTTACTCATGAATCTGGACAAAATCAGTAATTAGCTAAGTGTTATCCATAAAGAAGAAGAGTAAGAGCTGAATATGTTTATCATACTTGGATTAACTATAAAAGAGTTATCCATGCATGTAATTAGGCTGCCTTAGTAGCCTAAACCGTGGTTCTTACTCAACTACATTGTGTTATTCATCAGAACTGAAGAATGATGAAGAACAAGAGAGAGAGAGAGAGAAAGTGATGAAGAACTAGAGAGAGAAAATTAAAACCGTGGGAGAAGGTTTTTCTCTCTTTCTTATTATTCTTTATATCTGATTTTTTACATAAGATAGTCTATATAAAGATTCTACCAAAGGAATAAATCAGAATAAACAAAGGAACAAGAAAAGAGGATAGCCATTACGTATCTCTAATCTTTACATAACGACTATATTCAAATTTCAAATATATATAGTTCGCTAATATAGCTGACTATCATAGCTTTCCGATGTAGCTGAATATATCAGGAGGATATAGTCAGCTACCATATGCCTTGTTTCTTGACATAGCTCTCGGATATAGCTGACTATACGACTGATATATAGATGAACGCTCCACTTGTTTAAATGACAGCTTCTCCATAGAATGGTTCAATCTTCACAACCAAACTTCACATGTTGTCTTCATGGATGCTTCTTTAACAATACCAGCAATCTAGATGCCTTCATCTTAGCTTTTCCTAAGTGATTGATCCATCTTTAGGCTTTGTTGTGCTACACCAAAGCTTCAACAAGGAGAGAGTCTCGGCCTTGTCTTCATTATTTCAGCCTCTCCTCCTCCTTTCCTGCTACCTCTCTAATAGGAACTACCACAGTCGCCATATGTTGACCATAAGATTATCGACCGTTGGAGCAAAAAATATTTTTCTGCCTTTGCCAATCGCTGCCATTTGATGTTTACTACTAATTCTGCCTCAGCCGTGGCTGAGTTCGGGCTTTGAAGCAGAGAATTATGTAGCTGTAGGAGTGAGTGATGAGCTTCCTTCGTATGATTTTCAATACCCGAGTAGTTGTCACGGCTGAAGCTACAAATCCACTTTTCAAGCATTTTAGCTTCTTAGAAACGCGGAATTGAGAAGATTCCCTGACATTGATCGAGAATCATTCACTAGCCAGAGCCGGGAGGAAATCATCGTTCTTTAGCAATAGATTGAAGAACTTGAACGGTTTTTTCTTTATTGGAACAGACAGATTAATAACAACCCCACAACAAGCATGATCTGAAATATCAGGTTCACCAAAGTAAGCCAAAGCCGCCAGAAATCTATCAACCTAGAGATCGTTCTTCAATACTCTGTCGAGCTTCTTTGCGATCGGATTATATACTTTTTTGTTCCACCACGTATAAGTTGATCCTCGGAAGTTCAAGTCAGAGATCTCAAATAACCGCAAGCAATCCCTCATAGTCCTCATTCTCCTTTCAATGTTTAGAAACCGAGCTGCTGAGTTTTCATCAGGAGAAAGTACCTGGTTAAAATCACCTAGAATAAGCCACGCTCTGTCCTTGATCTAATCAGAATCCGCTAGAGCCATGATCTCTTCCCAGAGGTTATTCCTCAAAGCCTCGTCATTTGAAGCATGGACAATGGATAAGATGATCGAAATCGTTTCATTAGGTAACATTACCTCACAACAAATTATCTATAGAGACTTGGACAAGATTGAGACCCGCACGCTTGGATGCCAGAGAACGCAAATCTTCCCCAATTCAGAAAACGTATAGTTATCTTCAAAAAAACATCCCGGAAGAAGAGCCGAAATAAACTTTATATTCTTCGGCTTCTTGACATGAGTTTCAAATGCCGCCAAAATTGGATTACTAATCCTAAACCACTTTTTAAATCCGCTATGGTGTGAATATATGTTGAAGCCGCAGACGTTTCAGAAAAAGATGTCTATATACATTAATTAGTGGTTGTTGGAGCCCTTGCTCATATTCTTCTCCTTCTTTTTCTTGTTTTTCTTCTTACCCTTAACCAAAGAGAAATCGGGACCAGATTTCTCTGCTTTGTACTCATCATCAAAATCAGACGAAGCAATGTCTAAAGAGTCAAGTTCAAGCTCTGAAATAGCAGATGTAGGAGCAGAAGAACGAACCTGAGCGCCATGAATACCAATGGTGAGTTGAATACTCGATTCTCCTTTTGCGAAATTAGCCTCATTTCCCAAATGAGAATTCGAGAACTTTATCTCTTGTGTACTAGCTTTCGTCGGTGCCCAAGCTTTCTTTGGTACCGAATTCGGTTTAATCTGCTTTCTCTTATCGTTCTTACCACGCAGACAATTGAGAGAGGAATGGGCAGTTGATTTACAAGCTTCACAGGTGATAGGAGCCATCTTACACCGCTTAATCGAGTGGCCGATCTCTTTACAAAATTCACAAATTGGCGGCATCCAAGGGCTGGAGACTCTGATTCTACTGACTTCTCCCGACTGAAACTGAACATTGACGGCCTCCGGGAGAGGCTTTCTTGGATCAATGTAAGTGAAAACCTTTGCAACTTCAAGGTTTGTCTTGTTTGCCGTAGATTGATGTAGAAACTTCTGACAAGACTTTTTATACGTTCCAAAGCTTCATCATAGAAGAACTGAAGCGGAACATCTCTTAACTCAAGCCAAATTGGTGCCAAAGTCAATTTAGGCTTCTTAGGAGTGAAGCCCGGTTCCCACTTAGCAACAGACATCATTTTCCCCTCTATTTGCCAAAGGTGCTAAGAAAGGACTCGATGCCTAGTGATGTGGTTCAGTATTCTAAAGAGGAAATAATTCCTTTCCATTTTAGTCACCGAAATGTCTCTGAAATGCTTACTCCAAATTCCGTTTTCGATCTTCTGCATAGTACCTTGTGATGGTGGATCGGAGTAAATTTGACCGAGGACAAACAAGTCCCACTGCACTCTGTTTTTCTCAATAACGGAGTTCGGAATCTTAACACACGGTTCTCCTGAAGGTAGGGTGAAACATTCACCTTTCCGCTGAATTTTACGGCTGGAACCTCTAGCCACATCCAACCAGGAATCAGAGGTGTTAAAGGCTTTAACATTTGGCGGTATAACAGGAACCTTTGCTGCTACTTGGGGTGCTGCAGAGGGTCCTAGAGACTTTGTAGCTGCAGCCAAGGCTGGAGCAGGATTGACGGTTGTCGTAGAAGCGTCAATGTGCAGAGTCCCAGATTGGAAGCTCTGAAGAGAAGCTGGAACAAAGTTCTGCTGCTAAATTTTAGTTGTAACCTCACCAGAGACGTTATTGATGGCCATGTCAGAAATAAAACCGACTTGGGCATAAGAGGTAACCACAAACAAGTCTGCAGCCACCTGAATCGAAGCTGGTGGATGACCTAGCTCAAAAGGAACATGACTTACAAAAGCTAAAGCTTCTATTTCCTTAATCCGAGTGAGTGAAGTTAGCGAATCGTGCCCATTTGAAGGAGGGCTTACAGAAGACGAGTCTTCTAATGCCTCGGTTCTCGTGGGGTTGATTTCTGGAGTCGAGCGTGGGGGAGAGGTTGTAGTCGGCGAGATGGGGCTAGCCAAAATCAACAAATCCCCAGGAGGAGGGTTTATGGCAGTGGCTAGAGGAGGCTTTGGATTCGAAATTGGCGGGGAGGACGGCAGAGACTTCTGGGACTTCGGCGGCTTCTTCGGTGGCTGCTTCTTCATTTGGAGGAGAGATCTAGGATGACTCGCCGGAGGCGATTCCCGGCGGGCGAGCCGGCGACAGATGAACGAGAAGGCTGACACCTTGAGACATTATAGACGCTAATCGCCCTTTAATTGTCCTTTGAATTTTTATATAACTAAATTTTGAAATAAAAAAAGTAATGAACCAATTGATATATGTGTGTGTGTGTGTGTGCGCGCACATTTATATGGCATCTGAATTGCTTCTTTCTCAAAGAAGCATTTAGCCAATGATCAGAGGAAATGTGAGAAATATAAGAACGCGATCAAAGAGGGAATTAATCAGGGATGAAGAAATGTAAATAAAGTTAGAAGAGTTAAGTCAGAGACGCCCACACTATCTATGCTTGGCTCTACAATGCACTAACTTGCGTTCAACATTTACAAATGCAATAACTTCAAGGCAGTGACATATAACGCTTAGAGAGTAACCGTTGAAAAGGAGAGAAGCACAACTTTTAGACCTAATTGATAACTGAAACCGAAATTATGAATTATAAATTTATAATCCTTAATTCTTAGTTGCCAAAAAATAAAAAGATAAAATTCTTAATTCTTGAATGATCTAATCGTCTATCTAGGATTTTCACTGAGCATATTAGTTCAAATAAGCTTCATGATTGAAGCAGTTCTCATCATAAAAGGACTGTTCGTTTGTTCATCTAATATTTTCATCCGGATAATTCATTTCAATAATTTATCCAAATGATCCATTTGAATGTTGTTAATTTCAATTTTTTTAATATTCATTTGGATGTAGCATTTGAATGAACATTTGTTTGTATGCTTTGTTTTTATAATATTCATTTTTATCCAGATGAATTCAAAAACAAAATAACTAAAATATTCACATTGATTTAAACATATTTTTAATAACAATTTTAACCATAATAATCTTCATTATTCTTTTTTTTAATAAAAAAAATAACAACTATATAATTTTCAAATTGTGACTGATAGAAAATACAATTTTGTAGTTTAGACAAGAAAGCGCAACTTTACGATTTTAACGGAAAACATGATTTTCGGCTTTGAACAAACACGATATTAAGGAAAATTATTTTGTGATTTTAGAGAGAAAACGCGGTTTTGCGGTTATGGCGGAAGAACATTGTAGTTTTTGTGGGAAACATGAATTTACGGTTTTGGCCGGAAAAATGTGACTTTGCGTTTTTGGTAAAAAAAAAACATGATTTCACGATTTGGCGGGAAAACGCGATATAATGGTTTTAGTGGAAAAACACAATTTAATGGTTTTAGTGGAAAACATGATTTTACGGTTTTGGCGGGAAACCGTAATTTTAGCGGGACAACACGATTTCATGGTTTTGGAAGAAAATACGATTTTACGATTTTTGCGGGAAAACGCGATTTTACGATTTTGGCAGGAAACCACGATTTCATGTTTTGGCGAAAAATACGATTTTACGGTTTTGGCGGGAAATCGTGATTTTATGGTTTTGGTGGAAAACCATTATTTTATGGTTTTGGTGGGAAACTGTGATTTTATGGTTTTAGCGGGAAAATGCGATATTACGGTTTTAGCGAGAAACCATGATTTTACGGTTTTAACGGAAAACCGTGATTTTACGGTTTTTGTGGGAAACCACGATGTAATATATTATTCAAAATTTGCATCCAAATAATTCATTTGAAGAATTAGGACATAATATTTATTTGTTATTTTTGAATGAATCATCTCTTCCAAATAATCCTACTTGGTTCATTTATATGAGTTTTAAAATTTTGTCTAAATTTTTAATACTCATTCAGATGATTCATAAATTTTTAAAACTCATTCAGATGATTCACTTGGATAGAAATCTAAATTGACATTGATTCTCAGCAATATCCCTTTCTACCTCTTTCACCCGCGGAAGTTCCTGACTTTCAGGTCAAAAAACTTTAAGTTCATGTAAAACTAATGGGCCTTCAAGACAAATATTTATTTATAAGGCCCATAATGGGCCTGAAATCTAATTAAAGCGACGTGCTCAATTCCGTTGGTTACCCTTCCGTGTTCTTGACCTAACCCGCTGCTGTTAGGGGTAAATGTGTCATATCCTATGCAGAAACGTGATCCCGGCATATCCGAGTCTTCTTTATCCTTTTTCCGAGGCAGTATTAAGGTGCAGAGCTCACTCGTACACCGTCAATAAAATGGACGGTTGACATTATCCCCACAGTATTAACAAACATTCACCGTCAGATTCTCCTCAATCTTCTTTAAGCATACCACGCGTCAGGTGAGGAGTTTAGATTGTACGATGCTTCATCTGTATACAATATTTTTTCCGTATCACATAATTTTTAAATGCTTCGCAGAATTTTTGTAGGTTGCTTATTTGCGTCTTTTTTTCTCTCTTTAATACTATTCTTTTGTTAATTGTGTTGTTATCTTCAACGATAGCGTTGAGTTCTGGGAAAGTGTGTTTGATCTCAGAAAGGCTTCGTCTTTGTCTTCAGCAGGTTCGATCATGAAGATTTTACCTTATTGCGATTTTGTCTTCGTTTAGATTACTGTTTCTTAAGTTGATCAATCGATTTAGGCTCGTCGATGTGGCTTTAAGAGAGTCTCTATGTTTTGTGACAAAAAGGGGTTTCTGGATTTTGTATCTTTTCTGTAAATTGGGGCATGACGGACATGATCGACTGATAGACACATTAAATCTGCTGTTTTTACTTGTATCACGGTTTGATGCGTGTGTGGGACCTGTGATATATGAATTCCAGAGTATTTTTCTTGGGACTGGATGATTCAATTTTTGAGTTGTGGATATATTTTGAAGGTTTTCTTATTGGGATTGTTATGTATATGTAGGCGTACAAGGAATGGCAAAAAGCACGTTCAAGCAAGAGCATGACCTAGGTTTGGATCCTATCTTTGTTCTTAATTTGGTGTTTGATTCTCAAGAAAACCTGCTTTTGATCTAATGATGATTCTGTTTTGTGAACCTTCAGAGAAGAGAAGTGCTGAGGCTGCTCGGATTAGAGAGAAATATCCAGATAGGATTCCGGTGAGAGCTCATTGTTTTTCGTATACCTTGATGATCCATTGAACATACTCAAAGTCATAGCATATGGTCTCCTTTTCCATGTTCGGACCAATCCTTTGTGTTGCACTGCTGTTGTTGTGTTTCATGGCCCAGCAGCAATATGATAGTTTCCCCTTTTGTCGCTCTGTCTAGAATCTAGATGATGATGAACTTATCATATCTTTGCCTACAGTTTTGTAGATAGCATCTGGCTTTAAATGTACACCCAACTAACAGTTGGTTATCAAATTATTAACATCTGATTAGTGATTACTTGTGATATTATATTTGGCACTGTATCATGGAGTTGTTTGAACTGTAGTGTCAGTAACTACAGTAAGACTTCGAATTTGTTTGTTCTTTTCTTAAATGTAATTTTCGAAAGCTTGATTTTTAATGAGTGCTGCTTGGTAGACTTAATGGGTTGATATGCATAGTTCATATTCCGAAGTGCTTAATGATTTCATCTGGTTAAAAGTGACACTTGAGTGATGATTGTATTTGTGTGGGATCCAGGTGATTGTTGAGAAGGGTGAGAAGAGTGATATACCCACCATCGACAAGAAAAAGTAAGCATATTGATTATTGTAATCAATCAATACACATCTCATTCGGACCTGACTTGTGATTGACAACTAAGCTTTTTCTGGACTATGAAATTGCAGATACCTAGTCCCAGCTGATTTGACAGTGGGACAATTCGTGTATGTCATTCGCAAAAGAATCAAACTGAGTGCAGAAAAGGCTATCTTTATATTTGTGGACAATGTTCTTCCTCCAACTGGTAAACAGATCAGATCTACTGTTATATTCAAGACTTCCATCTTTTAAAACAAGCAAAAAGATCATTCAAAGACGTCTACTTTCGTGTTCCTGATTTGATTTTAACTTTGCAGGTGCACTAATGTCTGCTGTGTACGAAGAGAAAAAGGATGATGATGGGTTCCTCTATGTCACTTACAGTGGAGAGAACACATTTGGATTTGGATCTCCATAGATCTATTATTGCTGGATATTTCGTCTTTTACATATTTCATATCTTCTTATTAACTATTTAAGCAAGCAGCCTATGTACTTCTCTAAGAACTTTCGGTTGGCCGTTAATGTGTACAGAAAACATAAAAATAATGTATATATAATCTGAAAACTTACTTTCTGCGAATCGTCACAACTTGATTGTGTTTTCGATGACTATCACTCAATAAGCCGACATCACATGATGCCGTGAGGTGCCACGGTAGTTACAAAGGCAAAAAATGTCTACAGCAGCACCAAGAATTGTCTCACATGGTAGACACGGTCGGTACCGGTTGATAGTGGCCGTTGATGCTACGAAAGGTCCCACATTGTCGTCGATCGACGGAGAAGGGAGGAGACGGTCGGACCATGCTGCCTTGTTCTACTATTTTTTACTGTTTTCGATGTTGAATTCTGTTTCTTCATGTTTATTTGTCATATAGTTAAAGCTCGCTCGATTTATGTATCTATGAATGATCATCAAAGATTCTCTCATTCAAGGCCTCCCAACAAGTCACGTGGAACATGAGACACGCGGTTGTGTTTCTAGGAAAAGATAGTTACTTTGACTATCGAAGTGAAAGTTGAATGCAAGGATCCATAACTAAAGTGTGTTGTCCAAAGACATCTCATACTATCTATCAACTGAATAGATGTGGATGTTATCATGTTAACGTATGTCGTCTGGTAGTGTCATGATAAGAAGATGATTGTCATCGACTAGGACTTGGGAACGTTACGTCCAATTATTGTGTTATATGCTACATATACATCTGAATAAACTGTTAGGAATTGTAATAGTTGGTTGGTTCCATACAATAATGATGGGTTACAAGGGGAAGTATAAGCTTAGCAAATGGAAGAAGGAAAATGAGAAACTGACCCCACACGAAGACCCTCAAGTAGACAAAAGGTTTGGCCGATCAAGACACCCACTATAGATACGTATATAGATACAGAAATGAATGAGAAAACATGTTTGAAAAAATGAACAAGAGAGGAACAAGAGCATGTTATGATAATGAAGGAGCCCCCCACCTGCATTCAATGCTTGTCTTACTCTCTCTATTATCTTCTCCCTACAAATACTCCTTCCGTCTTCTCTTCTCTTACACTTGAAAAAACATTTCAAACTATATCTGTCTTGCTCTCATCTCTGTAGATATAGCCACAGTATAAATATAAGTCATGTCTTGCTCTGTGAGGGGTGGATTCGCTATGGTGTTCTGTTCCATTCTTCTGCTTTTGTCATCGAATGTTGGATGTGCCGGTGCTCGTCGTCTAGGGTTTCATAAGCATCATCACAACAAGATTCACAAGGTTGCTTCTTTGTTACAAGGCGTCTTCAATGGTGGTGGAGGAAGGAGGAGGGTACTGGGTGGAGTCGAGACTGGGGACGAAGTAGTGGTCATGGATTATCCTCAGCCTCATCGTAAGCCTCCCATCCACAACGAGAAGGCTTAAATTACTCCATCTATCTACATATCATACTGTTATATGCATATATAATATATATTCATGACCAACTTCGTCTGTTATCTCTTTCTCCGTTCTCTAAAATAAACAAGGTGCCATTTTAGCTCTAAGTAGCGTAAGTAGTACGTAGCAAACAGCATCATTACAAAGAATACCAATCAATGTCGGTGAGAGGTACAAAACCCCATTGCAGCTCAAATATTGTTAAACAGATTCCAGCTTTCAGCTACAAGGAACTATGAATGGTTTCACAAAATCAACGAATTCAGATGTTCTGACGCCGAGCTTCAGATCAGTCTCTCCACCGCCCAACCAGAAGAAGTCCGGTCTAAGTTTGGTTATGGCCTCGTCCAATATCACCTGAAATTACACAAAACCCATCCAACTCATCAGTACTGTTCAAATGTCAACATATAAAAGCAGATTTCATGTTCAAACCAAACTCTAAACATGAAGCATTTGATACATATCTCCACTAAACGAACTTCCAACTGTATGAATACTTCCAAATAACAATTTCTTATGCACAAACCGAAAGATTTTTATCATGAGATCATAAGCAACAGCACTGATTACCTAAAAGGGAAACCACATTAATACTGAGGTCTAAAGATGATTTCGAAAGAATGATGTGTCACAATAGGACGAATAGTGTGTTGTTTCAAGTGGGCCACTTCTGCATAAGGAAAGGAAGATAACATGATCTACACATCAATGCAGTAGGGTACGAGCACAAGATGATTTATGCACACTCAACAAAAATAACGCCATTTAAGTCTCTCTGTCTGACGCCATTACTAACTCTGGTATTAGTAGTTTAAAGAAGGTATGTATATAGTTTTTCACTATCAACGGGGAAAATACTAACGACAATGAATGGGACAAACAGTAGCTGGCTCACAAGAAAAAACTCTACTAACTTTGGGTCTGTATATAGTGCAAACTGTGTTAAAATGCACCATTTACAGACTTAAAGAAACAAGTAAGACAAACAGAAAACTAGCTGTGTAACCCATTGGGCATTGTAACCTTCCGGGCCTCTGTGACAAATTAGGACAGGCAAATAGACTGTAAAATGTCAGGGAAACGCTTGGCAAGCACATGTGTGTGAAAGGGAAAACTCTCAGTAACTATTTATAAACACAAAAAAACAGCACAAAATTGTTTGTCTAGGAGAAGAAAACACAAGTAGGTAAAGGTTACTCTCATTCTACTCTCCATGTCTTAAACATGTCTAATATGTAATTAATAGTGTAAAGACTAATGTAGCAGCAATGAGCAATCACCAGAAGATGACAAATGAAAAGTCGGTCAGATATAATTCTATCACGGAAATAACGGTTTGAAGACAAAACGTACCGGTATGTTTGTCTTCATTCCTATACAGGTTACAGCATTGTGCTCAAACCCAGTCAGTTTGATTGACGTCTCCTCAGGAGCAAGTCTCACTACACAAAGATTAGAGAAAGCCCTCAGCTGAGAAGCAACAATTATAAACTTTCATATCACGATTCATGTAAATAAGAGGCACTGACGATTAAATCGTTTCTTTGGGATCTTGCCCTCGTTTAGTGAATAAAGAAAGTTCTTCACTGCATCGGCGTTGAATCTGGCAGAGTACTGCCATAGAAAAAGATTGTATGTCGTCAGATGAATACAATTAAAAACGAAATACAAGGTGAGAATACTATTCTGCAGGAACCATTAGAAGCACCTGAACCACAACCAAATAGTATTTTGAGTTGTTGCGATCACTGCAATCCAAAATGTTTGATGAAGCTTGAGTATTAGCCTGCATTAGTAAACATTTAGTGAAGACGAAAAGGAACCACCTCGATTGCATTGAGATGATTCAAGAAGTGTAACATGAAAACTACCTGAAGAAATCAAAAATAAAATTGTTAAATCTTTTCTTTGTTACAGAACCTCAAAAGCCTACTCGAAATTCGAAAAATACAATTCAAGTACCAAAACAATGCTCTTGCAGAGATGGTCGACAGAGGAAGCGCCTAGAACGCCGCGGCGGGATTCAAGAGGCCAGTCATAGTAGTCGGGAGCAACTCTCTTGAAGGAGAAGTCGTTAACGCCGCCAGACCGTAGAATGGTGGAGAGACGAGAAACCGTTTCACTTTCATCATCCGGTAGAGAAGGCGACGAAGCTGGGGAATTCTGTGGGAGAATAGAGTTTTCGAGAACCGAAATTCTACGGAGGATATCAATTTGGAGTCTCTCAAGCTCCGCCGCTGCAGCCTCCTCCATGCCTCTTTTCTATTCCGATTTCTCGTTACCCGTCGCAAACCACTGACTCGTACGTTAATACCGTAATCACCTATGGGAGAAATCGTCCTTCGTACACAGCCAAAAATCTCTAGCTTGCCCCTGTTATAAGACGAAATTCTTTTTCATTTAAATTAAATCTGAAAAATAGTAAATTACGTATAAACCGAGTGAAGGGCAGAAAATTACCACTCAAACCTATATCAAATCCGGTTTATTTCAACCCAGCCCCATGTACTCGGATTTTATCCGGATAAAAAAAATAATTCCAAAATCGGGTTAAAATCCCTAATTCCCAATTCCCTTCCCAATATTTTACCTCTCCTTTCTACTTCTTCTCTCTCCTCCTTCTCCTCTCAGATCAACGACGATGGTGGAGACTAGGAACGCAAGGAAGAAGACGAAGCCGAAGAGCCCTGCGACGGAGAGGGTTTCGAAGAAGCCTCGTGGAGGGGTGGCGGTTGAAGAAACTCCCGGAGAAGCGGCTCCGACAACTGCTCCGACTACTGCTCCTACTACTACTCCGACAACTGCTCCGGCTCCAGCGACGACGGAAACGGCGGAGGGAGACGACCACGTTGCGACGGAGACGGTGGACGGAGACGAAGAGGAGACGAAAACAGATGAAGAAGACGAAGAAGAAGTAGACGAAGAAGAAGAAGACAAAGACAGAAGAGAAGACAATGAGGCGGATGAATCGCATGAGGAAGAATCCGAGGAGGAGGAGACCGACGGGAGACCGACCGATACCCCCGGTAAGTAAATAGCTTAGTATATTTTTAATGCATTACTAGTATAACTTAGGATTACTATGTTATATTAGGTAAAACTAGGTGAACATTGTACAATTAGGAAAACTTGGTAATATGTCACTAGGATGACTATGGGTGTAGAACTAGGATAACTAGGTTTATTGTGTGTTGTTTGTTTGAGATACCTTTTTTTGTTTGCAGAGAGCATCGGAGGAAACGATAGCCCTGCGACCTCTTAAAATGTACTTCTCGCCATATCAGTATAGCGAGAGCGTGAAGCTACCAACGCGGTGCTTCATCGAGGAAACTTTGAACACTTTTGAGGGACTGAATCTCACTCCGGACGAAACGTCATGGTTTGAGAACCACCTGCAGTTCTCACACATTTTTCACATGCCAAGGGGCAATCACAAGCTTCAACCCATGTGGATGCTTCTCCTGTGTACCGCTGAAATTAAAAGGAAAAAGGAAGCTTGGTTTCTGGTTAACGACGTTTCCATCCGATACGGGTTACGAGAGCATGCCTTGATTTCAGGACTCGAATGCCGCAACTATCCAATCAACTGGAAGAAGAAAGGATCCTTGCACTTCAAGAAGAAGTATTTCGAGGGGAAGGTGTTACGTGAAGACGTGAAAAAAGCTTGAGGAAATGGAACCGGATGAGACGGGAGATAGGCTGAAGATGGCCGTGCTGTATTTCTTGAGCAGCATTATTTACTGCCCCAACAAATTTGGAAAGAAAGGCAAACCCGTGTTGGACGTATTTCTAAGATACGTGGATGATCTGGAGTTATGTCAGACGTTTCCTTGGGGAAGATTGTCGTTTGATTACATGTTGGAGTCCATTCACAAGACGATGGATCATTTTAAAGGGAAGGTGTCGGGGCCGTGGACGATTCCTGGTTTTTGTGTTCCATTGGAGGTATAACCTTATGACTTTGCATTTTAACTAATCTTTTTGTAATTACTAATTTTGGATTTGTTTTTGTAGCTTTTGGCGATTGAGGCCATTCCGAGACTGAGAGACAGCTTCCGAGAAGCTGTACCATATCCTTACGACGATTGCCCGAGGATGTGCAAGTACAAGTGAAAAAGGCGAGTTGAAAGGGTGGCCTCTTGAGACAGTCTACGAGAAACTCGGTGATACCACAGTTAGTAGTACTTGGTAATACTAAAAGCAACTGGTAATACTAGCAGCAAATGGAATAATCAATACGTTAAAATTTACAGGACATTGAGAACGTTTTGGTAGCCACGTCTGATGAGAATGAGCTGTTGGAGGAGATCATGGAGAAAGAGGACGATGTCGATGAGCACGATATTGTTGTGGAAAGTTGGTGCAAGCGTCTAGACCAAGGATTAACTGTTTGGTTTGAAGATATGATGCATGAAGATTTGAAAGGGCGACAACCTAAGGAGGCAGTAAGAGTGGAGAAAGAGCGCCGAAGTCGCAAGGCTTATTTCGAAGAGTTGTCCGCTGCGTTTACCACCATGGGAGAACATATGAGTTTGCTCGTGGAGAAGGTCACCAAGTTGGAGGAAAGGATCAAGCCTCTTGAGGAGTTTGTGAAGTCTCGGAAGTCGCGGAAGTCTCGGAAGTCTCGGAGGAGTTTGTAGAGACAGCTTTGATATGTTGTAACTGTTTTTTGTTTTGTCAAAACTGGTGTTTGTTTTGTGAAAACTATGTTGCTATACTTTTTTGTTGGTTTGCATTGATCAAGATAGCAATTAACCAACCAAAGTAGATAGATAGCAAAATATAATGTCTTAGATAGATAAACAGAGACAACACATAGATAGATGGATAGCAAATTTTTATGTCTTAGATAGATAAACACAGACATCACTCCTTCTCCTCCTTCAGTTTGGCAATCTCCTTTCGCAATTCTTCAATTGCGATCTCCTGCACTTCAACCTTTCGTTTTAGCATCCTAAGCTCTTTAGGGACACCAAAAACCCATGGCTGACGAAAGTGGAGTCCATCATCCTACAAAAAATAAGTCAGATAAAAATTCATATTGTGATACCTAGTGTAACCTAGTTTTACTAGTTATTCCTGGTGTAACCCAGTTTTACCAGTTATTCTAGTTATTCCTAGTTTTACTAGTTATTCCTAGGCGAAGAAAATTCATATAGTGTAACCTAGTTTTACTAGTTATTCCTAGTTTTACTAGTTATTCCTAGTTTTACTAGTTATACCTAACTAGTTTTACTAGTTATACCTAGTTTAACTAGTTTTACCAGTTATACCTAGTTATACCTAGTTATACCAGTTATACCTAGTTATACCTAGTTATGCTAGTTATAGCTAGTTATACCAGTTATACCTAGTTATATCTAGTTATACCTAGTTATGCTAGTTATGCTAGTTATACCTAGTTATACCTAGTTATGCTAGTTATACCTAGTTATGCTAGTTATACCTAGTTATGCTAGTTTTACCTCGTATCGGATGCAGGTGAAGTACCTACTGCCCGGTAAAGTGTCGAAATCATGCTTAAACTTTGGATTTGGAGACGCATCCTGCTTGATTTCTCCCCCGCATGGGCATTTGGTTGGAATTCCAAATTGGGCATCCGCAACGTGGCAAGTCCTCTCGTAATGTTTCAACCGAGAAATCGTCTCCTTCCTAATCCTCTTATCTTCCTTCCTACTCCTCATCTCATCCTCGTATGGATCAAGGCCGAAATTCTCCATTGTGGGTTAAAGGGGGAGAGATAGAGAGAGTTTGTACGAATGTAAGAGAGAGAGAGAGAGCGAAGTCTCAGTGGAAGAAGATGAAATAAAGAAGAAAGAGAAGAGAGAGATTGTAAATTTAAATAGAGTGAAATTAGAAAAAATTCGTTTTGGCGCCATAAGGGAAAGAGAAATTGGCTTTGGCGCCGAAAAAAAATGGAAGAGAGAGAGAGCGAGAGAATGATTTAAAAATTCTTTTTTTTTTAAATCGGTAAAATTTTTGTTAGGATCTTAAAATGAGGACACACATAGTGTTACCAAGTTATTAGTTATACATAATCTTCAAATCTTTTGTGTATGGTTAGATTAGTATTACACCAACTAAATGTCATTTTTACTAGTATTACCTGCTTTTCTATTAGTCTTCCATATGAATCTCATTGCCCAGTTCATTTATTTGATTGAATATTATTTTTTTAACAACACTCACCTCCCAAGTGAGTTCTTCATTAAGAAGTCTTTCTTAAAGTATAATGAAAGATTTGGTGAATATGTATCATTAAGTCCCATTTCAAATAGGATTTGTTTTAAAAGACAACAACAAATGCAGTGTTTGTAAATGAGAAAAGCAAAACAAAACTAAACATAGTCTTCTCCATACAACAACCAATATTAATCATAGTCTTCTCCATACAACAACCATGGAAGTGTTCTTCCCCCTGCCTTTTGTTATGCACCCTTACCCTTTTACGTCTTTCTCCAGCCGATGGATGTCTTTTTATCTTCTTCCTACCCCTCTTTACGATGATATCCGGAGGTATTATCTGGTTCTCCTTGATGTCATATGGGATAACCCACGTAGACATATCATGCACAACATAGATGGACCTGACATAAGCCAATGTCCACAACTCGTTCAAATAATATTTCGAACACAGATCATGAAGTTCCATGTGGATATCACTACGACGCCTTCCATGTTCCTTGAAATAGATAAACGCGGCAAGAGCATGGAGACAAGGATACTTATGAATATCGATGAAATTGCAAGTGCAAATTTTGCTTACCAAGTTCACCAAATAAAGATTTCCTTCATCATCATCAACCTCATATTCAAGTGCATAACTGTTTACCTCTCGCACAAAGTATTTTTCAGCCACATGCCATTTTTTATGCAAGAAGTTCTCAACAACAAGCACCATTTTGTTTCTGCTCGGTGCTGTAACAGAATCTTTCCTATGAGCGTTAAACCACTCAGAAAACTTTCGAAGTATGGAATCCAGCAAAGGCAATAAGGAGTATTTCCTGGCTTCTTTAAAAACTTTGTTTAGAGATTCGACTGAGTTGCTAGTGTCCAGGTTGTATCTATCAGCCGGAGATACACATCTCGCCCATTTTTCTAGTGCGCAAGTATCCTCCGCATACTTCGCCGCTGATGGATATCTATTCTTAAACTCGTCGAAAAGATTGTTGAACTCAGCAACAGTGTTAGCCCAACCGCACGCTTGGAATTCTTTGGCGACAGTGTCCTTATTTGCGTGATGCGGAGCATGACCCTTCACGTTTTGTGCCAAATGATATAAGCAATAACCATGATGAGCTTGTGGATACATGTTAGCTACCGCGTTGATGAGGCTTAAATTTCTGTCACTCACAAACACCAGCTCAGGAGAGTCGGCTACAACGGTTTTCAACATCTCAAAAAACCAGGCCCAACTATCATGATTCTCACCGTCGAGTACCCCCAAATGCTATAGGATAGATGTGCCGATTGGGATCTTGAGCTATGGCGAAAAATAGTACACCGCGATATGCGGTCTTCAGAAAAGTATCATCCACCATAATCACTTTCCTCATGCATTTAAACCCTTCAATGGAAGCTCCCAAAGCTATGAAAAGGTACTTGAATTTTCCCAACTCATCTAGTTTCACTTGTGTTACCGTGCCTTCATTCAGCTGTTCTAGGACAAACAAATAACGATACAACATCCGGTAGCTATCTTCTGGACTACCACGCAAATCGCAAACTGCTTGGTTTTTCCCTCTCAGAGCCGTGGAGTATGATATCCCTACACCAACTTTTCTCTTCACAATCTCCATGATAGTTTTTGGTGCTGGAGTCTCGTATTTCCCTGGATATTCTTCACTCAATAGAGATGCAACTAGTTTTGATGATCCTTTCCTTTTCTCCCTGCCTTCTTCACTCTGACTAGTACGGCTGCATGTGTGCATCTTCGTGTACGTTCTAATCGAGAAAGTTTCGGAGTTCGTGATCCTTGCTGCTCGTATTCTCCAATTACAGCCTCGTTGAGCACATCTAGCTACCCACCGCTGAGAATCGGATTTTTGTATAAAATAGCCGAAAGATTCAACAAATGCGCCTCTATGAACCAACTTTGCTAAAACCTCCTTGTTTGGAAATTCTACACCAAGACTCAAATTCAAACCGTCTTCCCATGGCGGTAAAGTCGGACTACACACAGCAACAACAGGTGGTTCCACCACATACTCATCACGCAAATCTGAAGAATCGTTACCGTTGCCCTCATGTTCAACACGCTCTGTATCTCCATCATTTTCGGTATCTCCATCATTTTCGAGAGCATCTCCATCATTTTCGGGATCTCCATCATTTTCGGGAGCATCTCCATCATTTTTGAGAGTATCTCCATCATTTTTCAGAGCATCTCCATCATTTTCGAGTTCTTCATCCTCTTTTTCTTTGTTCTCTTGTTGCTTGTCAACATACACCATGATGGCATCAGGCCCTATTTCTCCTTCATAGTTCTCACCGTAAGAGCTTTTTTCCGCTCTCAACTGTTGCTCGGGAAGTTCCGGTGTACTCAACACCTCCACATACAAAACACATCGACGATTCTCATTATCAACATGCGTTAGATACACAAAAAACTCCTCATCATCACAAATATACGACTGTTCCTCACACCCAGACAGCCTAGGGATGTAACTCAGTTGGAATTTAACCTTGGTTTCATCCAAACCAAGCTTATTGTATAACCTAGATTCCACCATCGACATTGTTATCTCCTCAACTGATGCCTTAAACACTAGACCATAAATACGACCTTCGAATTTATAATGTATGCTGACGTTGTTGATCATTTTAACCTGCCAAACAATACCCAGAAACTCAATCAAAAAACTAATATTATACTATTACGAACTGAGCATGAACCCGAAAGATAATTCAATTCTGAAAAAGCAACCCAATTCAATGATTCAACCACAGCAATGCATCTCTAACCAATTTGGACCCAACATAATAAACCCACAAACATCCTTTAATTACCAGTGTGCATCAAATCCCAATTACAATCCCCATTTGAAATTGATTCTTAAAAAGGAGACTAATCCACTAATCTACAAATAAACAGTTAAACCTCGATTTGGATGAGAATGCGGCTACGGCGCGGCGAAGGAAACGTCGACGGCGGTGTAGGAGGCGAAGAAAATCGAGGTGAATCTCCGACGACCGAATCCGACAGAGCTGAGCACGATTTTCTCGAGCTGGTGGAGAGCGATGAGAGAGGAAAGAGATGCCAATATTCAATTTTTTAATATTCAATTTTTTAATAACCCCCCCCACCCAACCCGAATGAGACCCAACCCGAAGAGTCCCCAATCCGAATCCCATTTTTAATATTCAATTCTATTTTTTTTAAAATTCAATCTGTAAGGGTGGAAGAGTAATTGCCCACTCTCATTTTAATGAGAAAGGTCTAGTGGATTAAGGAGGGGTATTGTAGATTTTATTTTGCCAATTAGGGTCATAAGAGACGAAACCCCCACCTATGGTCGTGTCTATTGTAAATAAGAAAGGGGCCATGATAATCAGAGCCGTTGATTTATCTCTAGTACTGTTTATTATTTTTATTAGTCTGGTGGTATCTGAATTTATCTCTACAGTTCATGAATATATCTTTTGCTAGGTATTTAAATGAGTAGCAAATATCTATATCTATATAGGTGACTACTACAACCAAATTTTTTTTCCACATGAAAAGTTTGTAAAGAAGAAACGAATGGACGCGTCCATGTAGAGATGGAGAGAGAAAACGCTCTCAAACCAAGTTTTTTTTTCCAGATCTACTTTTCAAATCTTCTTTTCAAAATTAAAATTTCCAAGCTTTTTCTCAGCTGATTCTAAGCTTTTTTCAGCTGATTCCCAGCTTCTCCGTAGCTTTGTAACCAGGGGCGAATCTAGAACTAATTTAAACCGGGGGCACAATATTATAACTGTTAAAAATAATTTAAATGAAAAAATATTATTAAAAATACCTTACAAAGTTATCCTACGAGATTCCAAATCTTGGAACCTTTTCATTACTACTTCATTTGTCACTTTCTCATACAATTCTTTCTCAACAAAACAAACAACACAATCGTTTAAAAACTGATCGCTTATCATGTTCCTTAAAGTAGTCTTCACTATTTTCATCGCAGAAAAACATCTTTCAACGGTAGCAGTGGCTACAGGAAGAGTCAAAGCTAGCTTCAAAAGTCGATAAACCAGAGGATGTGAAAGATTTTTCTTTGTCTCCACCATCATACTTGAAAGATCTCCAAGATCCTTCAAACTTGAATATCTTTCATCTTCCCAGATGTTGTCGATGTAGAGACCAAGTTGATGCTCAAGAGATATCCACTCGATATTACTAAAATCTTCTGGATATAACTCAGACAATCTCATAACTTTCAACTAATCAAACTCATTGAATGAATCAATAGGGCTCAAAGACGCAATGCAACTAAGTAATTCAGTGTTTACCTCATCAAAACGGTCATTAAACTCCTGAATTTGCATATCCAATACACCATAAAAGCATTCCACCTTGTAATGATGCAAACTGGTTATATTGCTTCTTTTTCTTGGCTTCTTTGAATCAATAAATTCTTCTTCCATAACCAGCAACTCAGTCTTATAGCTCTCACAAACGAAGAAACTTTGTTGATCAGAGATTCCTATCCATTATCTCTGAGCTTATACAATTGTTGCTTGGTGGATTTCACAAGTGACATCGCATTCAGAATATCTTGGTCTTTCTTTTGAAGAGCCTTTGATAAATTATTTGTGATCCCAAGAAGAAGTAGCATCAACTGTAAGTAGAACACAAAATCAAAGGTGTGAAACTATTTGAGAAGACCATTAGCTTGACGTCTTTTGATACTATCAGTCCCTTCGCTTTCGACATACTCAAGCACTTTGATAATAGAAGGAAATAAATCAACCAACCGCAGCAATGTTTTGTAGTGAGAATGATAGGGTCTAGTTTTAATCTTATTCTACTGCAAGTGCACAGTTAAGTGATTGTAGTATATAAGGTATCGAATCCACAGAGACTCTGGTCTCGATAGATAAAGAACCGTAGGAATTTAAACTAAGAAGAAAGCAAATTGTAGTAAATTAAATAGCAAAGCAAGAAAGTAAATGTTGTAATTCCTAGCAGTTCCTAATCCGATTAGGCAACCCTAAGTCTGAATTCCGAGCCTAGGATCTCAGGGTTTAGGTAATTGAATCATGGATCTCGCGTTTACCTTGTTCTGGCAGCGGAAGATGAATCAGGTAAGACAAGATCAGGAGCGATTCAGATGCCTCGCCTCTATCGTAGTCCACACGCACACAACCTGGAAAGTCGGGATGCTAGTGCCGGATCTGGGAATCGAAGAGAAAGTTTTTCTGTTTTCTCTAATCAAGAAAACTGACGGCCTAAGGTTCATGTCGACCATATAAGCCTATATATATGACCTGTTATGACTAAACCATTTTTCGGGTTTAACCGAAAAATCTATGTCATAAACCGAAACATCAGTTTCGGAATCGATCCCGTGTCGATCGACACACGTACCGTGTCGATCGACACACCTCTCTTTTATCAATATTGATGTGTATCCAATACACATCATCTTGATCATCACCATGATGATCATTCCCATATATATAATCTTCCAGATTGCTTAGGTGTGTGACCCTATAGGATCATATGATACTGGTAGTAAGTCTACAACTTACAGACTGCAAGAGGCTTCTAGCAAAACATTGCAACCGCCCAGTATCATACAACATGTCTGATCTCGACATACAACTATCGTTAGAGTAAGTACAATGTGATTTCAGGACATAATCCCAACAATCTCCCACTTGTACTGGAATCATCTATTCCTATAATCCTTTCGTCTCTATATCTCGATATTGCATAAGGCAAGAGACTGTGTCATCCTTATTATAGCCAATATCATGTTCATCAAAATCCTGATATATACTGATAAAACAAACGACTGACAATCACCTCGTTTGAGCACGGCCATGCATTTTCTCAGTATCAAATCTTCGATGGGCCCTGAGATATTTATCTCCTGTTATATAGGAGGGACAAATCCCATCTTGTTACATCCCTGTTTCTACACATACTTCATGATACGCTTAAGAAATGCCGTTATAGCCGCCAGTTACGGAACGACGTTTGACAAGGTCAAAGCGCACCAATTCATATGCTAGAAAGCATGATGAACTCAGGTCTAAGGACTATACTCTATAGTCGTAATGAGAAACTATCATGACACAGATATAACTATCTTGTAGAGTTCTCATTAGCGGGTCATGTCCGATCATATGTTCACCAACATATATCTATGTGACTGACTGTGATACTCATATCATTGACTCCATGAAACTTAGTCAACAGTCACCTCACAAGCTAGTCTCTCGCGGTTGTCAGTGTCCCACTTTGACAATCTTGACTAAGGACAATCATAATTTATGTCATCTTTTACTTATAGGGTTTCATGATCAAGTCCTCAACTTGATGACCTATATGACGACCATAAAATACTTTGGGACCATTACTTAATTATCCAATAATCAAGTAACACCGATGTCAGTTTTAATTTACACAAACTTTGCCATAACATGTCTATGTAAAGATTATAACATAACTAAAATAACTCCCACTAGAATCAAGATCATCTCTTCAGATATCTTATACCTACAGCAACAGAACAAATTTCGTGCTTAGGTTGTGGGAGACTCTGCGGTGTTCTTGCTTGAAACAATTCCAACAAACCACACCGCCATTCAGATAAAATCTCTATTCTACGGTCCACTGCTTGGAGCCTTTCCAACAGATAGCACCGCTATTCAGACAAAGAGACACAACCAGGTGGGAACCGGGAATCGTCTTTGTCCGTCTAACTACTTTCAACTGGTTCGTCACTTCCTCAGTTCACCACGAAACTATCCTTAGTGTTTCTCAAACACTTGGGATATTTCTGGCAACTGTTCAGCGACTTTTACCGGAACATATTGGTATTTTCTCGTCTTGCTTTATGCGTAAGCTGCATCTAGACGAGCGCAAAATTATGGCATTCATGATGGATTCTATTGCAACATCATAAGAAATCACACTCATTAATAATAGCTCAGTACGTGTTCAAAACACTTCATCTTGCTATGATTTATACTAGCTCAGCCAGTGTCCAAGACACTTCATCTTGCTAAGATTATTGCCATAAGACCTTTGGTGAGAAGCCATTCTTGGAATCATGCATATTGGAACTGTCCAACACCTTATCTATATAAGGATTCTGACACGATCCAATTAGCCTATTCAATCTATATCAATAGATTCTTATTCCAATAATTCACGAGGCTACTCCAATGTCTTTTGTTTAAATTTGACTTCCGACCCAAGTCTCTCAAGACTTAACCGACGGAACATCGTTCATGAGATTAAGTACATTATGTACATACGGTGTGAGAATTGCAACTACGCTCCCACTAGTCTTCTTGTAAACGCATGGTTTCATTTCCTTTCTGATCAAGTCAAAACTTTTGACCACATTATCAGAATGTTGATTCCAACTCCAAGATGACTGCTTCAATCCAGAAATGGATTGGTGAAGCTAACATGCATACCCAGCCAATTTTCGGAGTTGGGGCTCACCATCGCTTCTTTAATTTCGCATGCTCGTCACTTTTCAATGATCAACAGATCACGACAATCGGCTACGAGAAACCACTCTCGAGTTAGTGACGGATCCTTTCGGATTTGCGAATTTCAGGCTCCACAGGTGTAGATCCTACAGCACTTTGTAGATCTCACCGCTGCTCTCCCTCAACAGGTTGAGCAGCCTCCTGTGTTTATCGAATTTCTTCGATGTGTACTTTTACTCCCACTGTTCCTTTTGGAAAGTATAATCTTTCACAAAAGACACAGTTCCGGACAATAAAACTTTGTTCTCGGATTGGTTATAAAAGTAGTAAGCCTCGGTTTCCCTAGGAAAACCCGCGAGGTAGAACTTATCAGATTTGGGTTCAAGCTTGTTAGCTTTCATCCCCAAATGATCAGAAACAACATGCTTGAAAAACTTTCAGTCCACATCCAATGTGGTGTCTTTCAATTGATTCTGATTGAAACCCTTTGCTGTGCAAACACAGACATTTTAGAGCGTACTTCTTAAAGGATTATGGAAGATTCCTGTGACTCATCATTAATCGGAGCATATCTAATAAGATCCGATTCGTTCTCTCAGAAACACCATTTAGGTTTTCCAGGAGAAAAGAGCTGTGATATGACTTCACACTCAACTAGATGATCACCCAATTCTTGACTCAAGTATTTTCCTCCGCGATCTAATCGAGGATCTCAATGCTTCTGTCAAATCGGTTCTATACTTCATCTTGGAACTCCTCAAGGGATTCCTGCTCGTGTCTCATCAAAAGAACACATCCATACTTATTGATGTCATCAATAAGGTAATGAAGTACTGAAGATTTCCTTTGGCACTAATGCTCATCGGGCCGCATACATCAGTATGTGTAAGGCCCAATAAGCCTCTGGCCCATTTACTTTTAGCTCTGCTAAAAAGGGCCTTAGTCATTTGGTCCAGTGAGCAGAATTCATATCTCACATGATTAATTATCAAATGAGCCCAAAACTATGGAACTTCTGAATCCGCTTCACTCTATGTGGTCAGAACGACTGTGCTAAGGAAAAATCGAGTTCAAGTCATCAGACTTAAGCCGTTTGGTATTTATGTTATATGTACAATCGTACATTGGTTTAAGATATAAAACCCATTCTAAACGGGGTGCTACCAAATAATATTTCATTAAGATCTAAAGAACAAAACTTGTCTTTTATCAAAATGAAAAACATCCAAATTCTTACAAGAAAATGAAAGACATCTCTGCACAAGGCAGATACATAGTAGCAATTACTTAATTTCTAAAACCAAGTATGAAAGGCTCCTACAAGTGGAGAATCTCTACGGCTCATGCAGCAACCATTGCTTCATACCAGACGCGCAGTTCCACTTGTCCTTTCTTCAACGTTCTACTGTCGCTTAGGTCCTGCATATTTCAAAAATATCAGTACCACAACTAGTATCCAATACTCGTGTAGAACTTGAAATAATAACACAATACCTGAAGAAGAAGTACCATACATCTTCTCCATCTCTTGTGAATCTTCCAAGAATTTAATGCAATTTCTCTTCCAATGCCCAAACTCTTTACAGTAGCAGCATTTATCAACATCAGATGGGCCTGACTTGGGCTTAAAAGATGACACAGGTTTATCCCGATTCCAAATCTGAACGGCCTTGCCATCACCCTTGTCTAAACAAGATTTCTCAAATCTTTTACCCTTTTTGATGTTTTGCTCTGCTATCTTGAGCATGCCATGCAGCTCAGTCAACGTTTTCGTCAAGCCTTTCTTGATATAGTTCTTTATGAACTTATCATAACTTGACGGCAGTGACTACAGAATGATGTCAGTAGCCAACTCCAAGCTGACAGGACAATCCAGTCTCCCCAGGTTATCAATGTAACCCATCATTTTAATGACATGAGGACTTACTGGAGCATCCTCTGGTAGCTTACACCCAGTGAGAGACTTCACCATCTGGAATCTCTCAACTCGTGCCAGATCCTGAAACTTCAGTTTCAGGCTGGTGATCATCTCTATTGGCGACTCCATGTTCTCGTATTGACTTTTCAAGTCTGAGTTCATGGTAGCCAACATCAGACCACGCACATCTACCACATCAATATAATGCTTATTCCAAGCATCATATACTGCATTCGAGCGATTGGTCCCAAGCCTTTCTGGAAGAGATTTCTCAAGGACATAGTCCTTGCTCTCCTGCTTGAGGATTAATCTCAAATTCCGATACCAATCCAGGAAGTTGGATCCATTTAACTTGTACTTCTCAAGGACGGATCGCAATGAGAAAGTAGTCTCAGACATAAGCTGAAATCCAAGAAAAACAAAGATTTAGTTATGCATTCCATGAGAAATCTTACCTAATAAGAAAACTCACATTATATTCAAACAATGTTTCCTCAATGAATATAATGATCCAAGACCCATACTTCACCAAAATCTGAGTGGACGACTCGTCATCACCCAAAATTTAGTTATCTAGGTAAGCAAATCATTGCTAATTATACCCAGTACAACTCTTGGTCGCAGATAAGACAATCCATGTCTCACCTACTCTGACGTCTCTGGGCCCAGAACTTCTGATGGCCCAGTCAAGTAAACCAATCTCTTTAGTCTTGTGATCATTGACAGTCGCACTGCAAGTCTATCAATGATCACCTGCCTTACTCATGTAGTAGTGGATACCAAGGACTCCAAGGCTATCCAACAAACGACACAAGTCTTGATAGTAGACAAGATTTGGGCAAAACATCAAGGTTACTTGATATTTAGTTGAGGAAACTAAACTCTGAAAGGTTAGCAAATCAATCTCTTAGGTCATGTAATTGTTGATGTCAAGCATTGCAAGTCCATCAACATAATTACCTGCCTTACTCACGTAATTGTGGACACCAAGCTCTTGGCTAGACCATCTCACAATGAAATGAGTCTTGACAGTTGACCATATTGAAGCTAAGCTTTGATCAAGGTTTAAGTCTAGTTTGGTTTCTGCAAATTCAAGGTTCAATAACCAGAATTGCGAGCACTGTGTCGATCGACGCAGACTATGTCTGTCGATCGACACCACCAGATGAAACCGGACTTCAATAACCGGTTAATCCAATTAACCTGGTTCATTGTGTTGGAATTGTGTCCAGTAATCTCGGTACTGTCTCTAGAAAGTAAGAGTATGTCAATGATCAGACATAAGTCATATAATACTGGGGGTCATGATGGCTTGCTAGAGTCCGCTCATGATCTATAAGTCTTGGACTTATTGCTTTTATTATATGATCCCATATGGGTCACACGCCTAAGCTAACAGGAAAATGTGTTGGAACGGCTTAGCAGAAGTACGACAAAAGTGCCAGGCATTTGTCGTACTAAGAGAGAAAGATTAATGGGTCTGATTAAATGGGATTTAATCAGATTGGTGTTTTGGGCCCATAATCCCAAAAGGGAAAGAGAAGGCTTTTAATAAACTAAAAGCCAAATCCCTTTCTCTAACCCTAGCCCCCAGCGCCGATTCTCCTCTCTCCCTGCGCCTCCCACCAGCTCGGTCTAGCAGCCGTTTTCTGTGATCGCGTGTGTGAACCTTTGGAGGATTCATCCCTCGGTGCATCTTTCTGATCTCTGACCTGTTCTATTCCTTCCGCTGCAACAAACAGGTAAAAGGTGAGATCATCTAATGTTTCTAATCAAGAGAACCTAGATCTGTATGTTTAGGTTGATATGAATCTGTGAATTACATCAGGATCAACTAAACGGTTCCTACAGTGGTATCAGAGCCATTGGTTCTTAGGATTTCTTGTTTTAGATTCATGTTTAGGTTGTTTTAATCTGTTTAGAAGTGTTTTGAATCAATTACTGATAAGATAAATCACTTAAGAAACAATTTTGAATCCTAAACACACTAAAGGAATCGCAAACCGAGCTATATGACTCGGGTTTTGCGATCGGCCGAGATGATGAACCGATGGCCAAGCCGTTCGTATGGATCGCGCGTTGGCCGGTTGCATCACTCGACCGTGAGGGGCAGGCGCAAACCGATCGCATGGCTCAGCCGAGATCGATCGCAAGGATCAAATCGGCCCGACCGCATGGATCGAAGCCACTCGCGTTCTGCCGAGAGCCGAGCATCGTCTCGATCGCGTCTCGGCCTGAATCGTCCCGCCACCGTCCCGAGCGTCCCGTGCGTAAGTCGAGATGAGCCGAGCATCGGCCGAGCATCGTCGCGAGAGAGATGGACCGATCTCGGATCGCGTCCGTTGATCGCGGCTGGCCGATGTCGCGTCTCGATTGCGGCTAGGTCACGGCCTGAATGGGCCGGTTCGGTTCATTTGACGGTTCGTTTTAAAATTTTAATTAAAACTGATTCGTTCTGGTTTAATAAACAGATTTTAATAATTTTATTAAATCTGGTTAAACCGGGATAAGAAATCCAATGTCGAAAGAATTATTGGATTTTGTGCCTAAACCAGGATTTTCTAATTTGATTTGGTTGGACCAAATAAATTGAGAAAATCCGGTTTAGTAAATAACCGGTTGACAATTGTGGTCATCGTAGTAATTAAAATTTGGTTAGACTAATTTTAATGAACCAGACCGGTTATGTCAAATAATTGGACAATTGGGTCATGTCTTGGACATGGACCAATTCTTGGGCCTCGGGCCAAGAAGTTAAAACAATTGGGCCAATTATTTGAGTCTTTCTTCAGATCAATTTAAAATTTATTTTATAAAATTATAAAGTCGATTTTAAATTAAAGTTTCCGAGATTTTGAAATTAGAAAGTTTCTTAAAATAGAAATTTCTGAATTTGCGGGTTTTGGATTTTAAGAAATTTCTAAAGTTAGAAAGTTTCCGTTTTTAGAAAGTTTCCAATTTTAGAAAGTTTCCAAAAATAGTAGGTTTCCAGAAATAGAAAGTTTCCCGAAATAGTAATCTTCTATTTTGGGAATGAATTTTAATAAACCTACGAACCTCAAATAATATCAAGCGTTGGATGTCTTGTCCAGGCTATGTCAGCTGTCAAAGCCCATTCAATTGCATTCATGGCCTTACAGTGTGAGGATGTCTGTTTTTGCGTGGGTAAGACAGTTTGTGATTCATAAATGTCATTGGGAGTCCCAGACATTAATGATTACATGACTGTATAGTCTGGTTTTCTTGACTAGGCCATCGGGAGTCCCGGGCCTTGAGACATCAGAGTGGATTGGGCCTCGGGCCCAGATTCACAACCAAGAGTTATATCACGGATATAATTAGCCGATATAGGGCTTACCGATATAAGCTAAGGTTGGGTGACGGCCAGTGGCCCACTTTAATCTTAGTTATATGTGGATCTTGGAATCATTATATTCTATTGAGGGTAACTGATGTTATTAAATATAATGCGTGATTAATCATATTAAATTTTAATACGAGATTAGTCATTTTTGAACATAATAACTAATAACCTTTTTATTTATATATTTCAGATATGACTACTACAAGCACACAAAACACATTTTCGATCCGGTCTGTTCTCGAGAAGGAGAAGCTGACTGGAACGAACTTCCTGACATGGTCAAGGAACTTGAGGCTGGTCCTCAAGCAGGAGAAGAAGGATTATGTCCTTCGTGATCCCCTCCCCGAGAGGCCTCTTGCCAATGCTGCCAGGACTCTGCACAATGCTTGGGAAAAGCATTCGTCAGATGAAAATGATGTCTATTGCCTGATGTTGGTGACAATGACTCCTGAGCTGCAAAAACAGTTCGAAAGTGTATTGTCTCCCATCGAGATAATGGCAAGCCTGAAATCGCTTTTTCAGGAGCATGCTAGGACTGAGAGGTTCCAGACAGTTAAGAACCTCTTGGACTGTAAGTTGGCTGCGAATGCGGCAGTGAGTCCTCATGTCTTGAAGATGATGGGTTATCTCGATCATCTTCAGAAACTCGACTGCCCAATCAGCCAGGAACTTGCCTGCGACATCATTCTGCAGTCTTTACCTGCAAGCTATGATCAGTTCATTCTGAACTTTAACATGCATGGCTTGAGTAAGACACTACCTGAGCTTCACGGAATGCTCAAGACTGCAGAGCCCAACTTGAGGAAAACCGCCAAGGACCCCAATGTGCTTATGGTGCAAAAGGGCAAGGGGTTTAAGAAATCCTCTGCTAAGGATAAGGGAGCGGTCAAGGCTGTCCAAGTCGCGGACAAGGACACGCCAAAGCCCAAGCCCAAGTCCAAGGCTGGGCCTACTGACATGTGCAGATTCTGCAAAGAACTGGGGCATTGGAGAAGAGATTGTAAGAAATTCCAGGAAGGTCTAAAGGAATTGAAGAAGAAGACTTTCGAGACTTCTTCATCAGGTATTTTTGTTATAGAAGTTAACACAACTACTTCTGATAATACCTCATGGGTCATGGATACTGGTTGTGGGGCTCATATTTGTACTAATATGCAGGCACTCAGCAACAGTAGAAGGCTGAAGCAAGGACAAGTGGAGCTACGGGTTGGGAATGGAGCGAAAGTTTCAGCACTAGCTGTAGGAACATACTTGTTGTCTTTACCTTCGGGATTGATTTTAGAACTGAATAATTGTTATTTTGTACCTGCTATAAGCAGAAATATTATTTCAATTTCTTTGTTGGATTTGGAAGGTTATGATTTTTCAGTTAAGAATAAATTATGTTCCTTCAATCACAACAATTTGTTCTATGGTTCTGCCCCTCTTTCGAATGGGCTTTACATACTCGATCAATCCGCGCCAATATATAACATTAATACAAAACGGTTTAAACCTAATGAGGAAAACCGAACGTTTCTATGGCATTGTCGTTTAGGGCACATCAGCGAGAAACGCATCAAGAGGCTCCATTCGAATGGACTTCTTGGCTCATTTGACTTTGAGTCATGTGAGAAATGCGAATCCTGCATGATGGGCAAAATGACACGGGCCCCCTTTAATAAACCTAACGAGAGGGCCAGTGACTTATTGGGCCTGATACACACTGATGTGTGTGGCCCAATGTCCACAAATGCAAGAGGAAACTATCAGTACTTCATTACCTTCACTGATGATTTCAGTAGGTATGGATATGTTTATTTAATGAAACATAAGTCTGAATCTTTTGAGAAGTTCAGAGAATTCCAAAATGAAGTACAGAACCAACTTGGCAAAAGCATTAAGGCTCTTCGGTCCGACCGAGGAGGAGAATACTTAAGCCAGGAATTCAGTGATCATCTGAGAGAGTGTGGGATCGTATCCCAACTCACTCCTCCTGGAACACCTCAATGGAATGGTGTGTCTGAGAGGAGAAATCGGACCTTATTGGATATGGTTCGATCTATGATGAGTCACACAGACCTTCCAATATCCCTTTGGGGATATGCTCTGCTAACAGCAGTGTTCACTCTAAACAGAGCGCCATCAAAAGCAGTAGCAAAGACACCATATGAATTATGGACTGGAGAAGCTCCAGTGCTGTCTTATCTCAGAATTTGGGGTTGTGAAGCCTATGTCAAGAGATTAATCTCAGACAAGCTTACACCAAAATCTGACAAATGCTATTTCATTGGTTATCCACGGGAAACCAAGGCTTATTACTTCTATCTACGTTCCGAGAACAAGATTTTTGTTGCCCGGGATTGTAACTTTCTTGAGAGGGAATTTCTCTCTAAGAAAGACAGTGGGAGTAAGGTACTGCTTGAAGAAATTCAAGATGAACAGGATACTGCTCAACCTAATGAGGAAGAGCAGCAGGAGGACCTACAAGAAATTGTAGAGCCTGAACCTGTGGTACCTGAAGTTCGAAGATCCGGGAGGATCCGTCACGAACCCGAGAGATATCAAGGGTTCCTCGTGACTGACTGTCATGATCTTCTGATCATAGATGGTGATGAACCATCGAACTTCAATCAAGCCATGATGGGCCCAGATTCCTCCAAGTGGCGCAAGGCCACTGATTCCGAAATGGACTCCATGTCGGTCAACCAAGTGTTTTCGTTGGTTGACTTACCCGCTGGTGTAAAAGCCATCGAGTGCAAATGGATCTTCAAGAAGAAGATTGACGTGGATGGAAATGTCCAGATTTATAAAGCCAGGTTGGTGGCAAAAGGTTTCAGACAAGTTCACGGTGTGGATTACGATGAAACCTATTCACCAGTGGCTATGATGAAATCTATTCGGATTCTACTAGCAACTGCAGCTTTTCATGATTATGAAATTTGGCAGATGGACGTGAAAACCGCCTTCCTGAATGGTATTCTGGAAGAGGATGTGTATATGACACAACCTGACGGTTACATAGATCCGAAGAATGCTGGGAAAGTATGCAAGCTTCATAAATCCATTTATGGATTGAAGCAAGCATCGAGGAGCTGGAATCTTCGTTTTGATGAAGCAATCAAGCAATTTGACTTCATCAGAAACGAAGAAGAACAATGCGTGTATAAGAAAACTAGTGGGAGCAAGATAGTGTTTCTTATTCTGTATGTCGATGACATACTGCTTCTCGGAAACGACGTTCCAATGCTGAAGTCTGTAAAGGACTGGCTTGGAAGTTGTTTTTCCATGAAAGACATGGGTGAAGCCGCATACGTTCTTGGAATTAGGATCTATCGGGATAGGCCTAAGAGGCTGATAGGCTTGTATCAAGACTCATACATTGACAAAGTCCTACAAAGATTCAGCATGAAAGATTCCAAGAAGGGCTTCACGCCAATGGTGCATGGCACAACGCTAAGCAAGAAGCAGAGCCCTACGTCGGCTGCTGAGCTTGAGCGCATGAAGAATATTCCTTATGCATCTGCAATAGGATCTGTCATGTATGCCATGATCTGTACTCGTCCTGATGTTGCTTATGCATTGAGCATGACGAGTAGATACCAGTCAAATCCAGGTGAAAACCATTGGATTGCCGTAAAGAATATCTTGAAGTTTCTAAGACATACTAAGGATAAGTTCTTGGTGTACGGTGGAAGTGATGTGCTTAAAGTCAGTGGATTCACGGACGCAAGTTTCCAGACAGACACAGATGATTTCCGGTCACAGTCCGGTTATGTCTTTTGTCTGAATGGCGGTGCAGTAAGTTGGAGAAGCTCCAAGCAGGACACCGTTGCTGATTCCACTACAGAAGCTGAATATATCGCCGCCTCAGAAGCAGCGAAGGAAGCTGTTTGGATACGAAAGTTCATTATGGAACTAGGTGTGATACCAGATGCGGCTGAGCCTCTGGCACTGTTTTGTGACAACAATGGTGCTATAGCTCAGGCAAAGGAACCAAGATCACACCAGAAATCCAAGCATGTTCAAAGAAGATTTCACTTGATACGTGACATCGTTAATAGAAAGGAAGTCAAGATCAGCCGAGTTCCGACAGATGATAATGTCGCTGATCCGTTGACAAAGCCACTCCCAAGGCCTAAGCTCGAGTTCCTGACTGAAGCTGTAGGCATTAGAAACATTGAAATGTAATCTAAATTTGAGTGGGAGTTTTGTGAGCTTTATTTTAGTTATTTGATATGTTCTTGTAAAACATTATTTTATGTTTTAATGAAATTATTATTTCAAGATTATTTTAACTGTGATGAAATAATCGTTCCAAAATGATATGAACCATTTTATAGGTCATCGAAGTAAGTGACTTGATCTTGAGTCATCAAAGTCATTTAGCTTGATCATGAGACCCTATATTTGATAAATGTTTTATATCATCCTGTCCCTAGTCGAAGGTTGTTGAAATTGGAACACCAACAACCGTGTGAGATTGGATTGGTACGTGACTTATGACGAAGTCTCAGTGTGTCATAGATGCGCGGCATCAAAGTCAGTACATAGGTGTATGTTGGGAACATACGACCGGACAAGACCCGCTTATAAGAACTCTTCAGGATATTTATATCTGTGTCATAAGAGATTCTTACTACGACTATAGAGTATAGTCCTTAGACCTGAGTTCACATGCATGTGACTGCACATGGACTGATGTACTTTGATCATTGTCTAACGCTATCGTTCTGCGATATCTATAAGGACCTTGTTTGGGTACATCATGAAATGAGTAGTTTACAGTGATGGAACAAGATGGGATTTGTCCCTCCAATATAAATGGAGTGAATATCTCTAGGCCAATCGAAGATTTGAATACTGGAAAAACGCATGGCCATGCTCAAACGGACTTTCCCGAGTCGTTTGGATTGTCAGTATCAAATCAGAGTCCGATGAACAAGATTAGGCTTTATAAGGATGACACCAATCTTGCCTTATGACTAATCGAGATATTGAGACAAAAGGATTATGAATACAGAGAGATTCTAGTACAAGTGGGAGATTGTTGGAATTGTGTCCAGTAATCTCGGTACTGTCTCTAGAAAGTAAGAGTATGTCAATGATCAGACATAAGTCATATAATACTGGGGGTCATGATGGCTTGCTAGAGTCCGCTCATGATCTATAAGTCTTGGACTTATTGCTTTTATTATATGATCCCATATGGGTCACACGCCTAAGCTAACAGGAAAATGTGTTGGAACGGCTTAGCAGAAGTACGACAAAAGTGCCAGGCATTTGTCGTACTAAGAGAGAAAGATTAATGGGTCTGATTAAATGGGATTTAATCAAATTGGTGTTTTGGGCCCATAAGCCCAAAAGGGAAAGAGAAGGCTTTTAATAAACTAAAAGCCAAATCTCTTTCTCTAACCCTAGCCCCCAGCGCCGATTCTCCTCTCTCCCTGCGCCTCCCACCAGCTCGGTCTAGCAGCCGTTTTCTGTGATCGCGTGTGTGAACCTTTGGAGGATTCATCCCTCGGTGCATCTTTCTGATCTCTGACCTGTTCTATTCCTTCCGCTGCAACAAACAGGTAAAAGGTGAGATCATCTAATGTTTCTAATCAAGAGAACCTAGATCTGTATGTTTAGGTTGATATGAATCTGTGAATTACATCAGGATCAACTAAACGGTTCCTACACATTGAACCGGTCATGTCGATCGACACAACCCATGTGTGACGGTCGACATAGACCCAAACCGAAGACAGTGGTCCAATCCAATTGAACCGACTTATCAGATCAAACTGATCTTAATCAATCAAATCGGTTTATACTAATAGAGATAATTGGTTCAATCCAATTGAATCAATTCATCCAATTTAAACCGTTTTAATCAGTTTTATCTAATTGCGATAACCGGTCAAATTCAATTGAACTGTATTATCCAATCAAACTAATTTTAACCAATCGGTTCATGCTAATTGAGATAACCAGTTCAATCCAATTGAACCAATTCATCCAATTCAAACCAATCTGTTCGGATTTAACCAAGCATAATAACCGGTCCAATCCAATTGAACCGATTAACCAATCTAAGGTCTGTGTCGACCGACACTCAACCTGTGTCGATCGACACAACAGGCTTTCTGTTTTTCTTCGCGAAAAACCCTAGCCGCCGAGTCTGTCGATTTCACCATTCTGTGTCGACCGACACACCTAGTGTGTCGATCGACACTCTGCGAAAACACAGAATCGTTTTCGATCTGAATCGATCTAACCTGTTCTTATTCGTACTATCTTATGAACGAATTTAAATCATCAAATTCTACTAAACAGGCTAATTCAATGATAAAACCCTAAGGCTTTGATACCACTGTTGTAATTCCTAGCAGTTCCTAATCCGATTAGGCAACCCTAAGTCTGAATTCCAAGCCTAGGATCTCAGGGTTTAGGTAATTGAATCATGGATCTCGCGTTTACCTTGTTCTGGCAGCGGAAGATGAATCAGGTAAGACAAGATCAGGAGCGATTCAGATGCCTCGCCTCTATCGTAGTCCACACGCACACAACCTGAAAAGTCGGGATGCTAGTGCCGGATCTGGGAATCGAAGAGAGAGTTTTTTTGTTTTCTCTAATCAAGAAAACTGACGGCCTAAGGTTCAGGTCGACCATATAAGCCTATATATATGACCTGTTATGACTAAACCATTTTTCGGGTTTAACCGAAAAATCTATGTCATAAACCGAAACATCAGTTTTGGAATCGATCCCGTGTCGATCGACACACGTACCGTGTCGATCGACACACCTCTCTTTTATCAATATTGATGTGTATCCAATACACATCATCTTGATCATCACCATGATGATCATTCCCATATATATAATCTTCCAGATTGCTTAGGTGTGTGACCCTATAGGATCATATGATACTGGTAGTAAGTCTACAACTTACAGACTGCAAGAGGCTTCTAGCAAAACATTGCAACCGCCCAGTATCATACAACATGTCTAATCTCGACATACAACTATCGTTAGAGTAAGTACAATGTGATTTCAGGACATAATCCCAACAGTAAACAAGTAGCAGATTGTTGGTGGTGAAAGCAGTTAATTAAAGGCGCTAAGTCTAGGGCGTTCTCAGGAAATCAGACAAGCAGACAAATCAATCAGTCAAGATCTAATTAAGCACAATTCTAGAACTCAAATCACGGAATTAGAATTAACCAAATCTATTTGCGAAAATTCTCTAAGCCTAAGTGCAGTAATCCAAATCTCTTTGCAATTACTAACAGATTAAACCAGCATTAATTTCAAGTTCGATATGTTCACAATTAAACTAAACCAAATCTCTTTGCGAGAAGTTTAATAGCTCAACCTAAATAGTTCAGATTCTAAACCACACTTGATATATCATGGTTTTTACCGGTTTTATGCCATGATATAATTGTGTTTTAGTGTTCTTTTGTGTTCTTTTAGAGTCTTTTACAGGTATAATCAGGTTTGGAGCGGAATTGGAGATATTGGAGCATTTTGATACTTTTGGAGTGTTTTGGCCGAGAGTTTAAATTCACTGTCCGATTTGATAATCATGCATCGATCGACACACCTTTGGTGTCGATCGACACACTAGCGAGATGGGCCGAACGCGGCGGTTTAATGAAGTTATCAAGATTTTGCACTTTGGCCCAGAAGTTTCCAGTATTTACAAAGAAGCCCCAGCCGAGATTATGCCTATATAATTAAGATTTTGGAGTTTATTTTAGATACGCTTTCATACTTAGAGCTAAGAGATTTTTAGAGCTTTTGGGGCTGATCTATTTCCTGTACTTCATCTATTTTGGAGAAGATTTCGAACCCCTTTATCTATTTAATTTCTTATATGCAATCTATTAATTCTATGATTTCTGTTTCATTAATCATGTCTGAGTAGATTCATAGTTAGGTTTAGGGTTTCTCATTAAGGATTTGATGACTTGCTAGACTTGTTTAATTCAGTTAAGGATTCACATGAATAGAATGTTCTTCGATCTAAATTGTGCTTAATGCTAGTTCTAACCTGATCAATTAGAATCTAGATCTTAGGTTGCTAAATACGACACGAGAGTGTGGTTTAGAATCTGAACTATTTAGGTTGAGCAATTAAATTATTCGCAAAGAGATTTGGCTTAGTTTAATTGTGAACATATCGAACTTGAAATTAATGCTGGTTTAATCTGTTAGTAATTGCAAAGAGATTTGGATTACTGCACTTAGACTTAGAGAATTCTCGCAAAGAGATTTGGTTAATTCTAATTCCGTGATTTTAGTTCTAGAACTGTGTTTAATTAGATCCTGACTGATTAACTTGTCTGCTTGTCTGATTTCCTGAGAATTCCCTAGACTTAACGCTTTTAGTTAACTGCTTTCACAACAATCTTGCTACTGATTTATTTTCTTGCCTTGCTTTTAATTTACTTCACATCTGCTTTCTTCTTAATATTAATCTCTACGGTTCTTATTCTATCGAGACCAGAGTCTCTGTGGATTCGATACCCTATATACTACAATCACTTAACTGTGCACTTGCAGTAGAATAGGATTAAAACTTAGACCCTATCAAGTTTTTGGCTCCGTTGCCGGGGAGTCTTAGAGTCTTCGATAGGACCAAACTTAGGGTTTTTACTAGGATTTTTATTTTCTTTGTTTCGTTTTATTTTTATTTTTATTTACTGATTTCTCTCTGTTTTCTCTCTGTCGCAGGTACCGATTTTGCTTTGCGTCGATTGTTGCACTTGTGTGTCGATCGTCACTAGGCGATTCCGAGATTGAATCGATCGTTGCACTGATAGCATCGATCGTTGCTTGACGATTACAGACAGTTTATGCAGACACGTGAAACTCGAAGTAATCAGAACCTGAACCTCGTTAATCTCAGACTTGAAGGACTTGGACGTCTAGAGAGAACCAACAGAAGAGAAAGAAGAGCAAGGATGGTGGTACAGAAGCTAATCATTATGCCTGATGCTCAAGGTACCCAGAGGGATCAACAAAACAATCCTTACAATGCTGCTGGGCAGAGGATTGATGCTGAGGGACGTGTGATCCCTGAGGTTGAGGAACCTGAACCACAACCACAGCCGCATGCGTAAGGACATAACCAAGGTAGACAGATGGTTGTCCATGAGAGGACTTTAGCTGACTACAACAGACCGGATGAGTTTCATGCAAACCGGTCAGCTCTAGTACTTCCTGGTTTTGAGAGGGATGACTTTGAAATCAAGACCATCTACTACTCGCTGATGAGACAGAATGCCTTCCATGGTCACCCTACGGAGCAGCCTATGGATCACATTGATACATATGAGGACCTAATCAATGGCATGAAGTATGATGGAGTCTGCCAGGATTATCTGTTCCTTAAACTCTTTCCATACAGTCTCGCTGGAGACGCTGCTGCATGGCTGAAGCAACTGGCACCTGGTCAGTATGCTACTTGGGCAGCCCTGAAGAGTGAGTTTATGCGTCACTTCTATGATGATGCGCGTTCCGATCAGTCCAGACAGGACATTCTGACATTTACCCAAGGTCCTACTGAGCCTCTTAAGACTGATTGGATGAGATTTAGGAAGTACCAGCGTGACTGCCCACACCATGGATTCACTGAGGTCACATTGCTAGGTATCTTCTTCAGAGGCATAGATCTGCCATATCAGTCTGCGCTGGATAACTCCAGTAATGCAAACTTCAACACCAGGACTCATGCACAAGCTAAGCAGTTGATTGAGAACTTAGTGAGCAGCAACAGTTGCAAGACTATGGATGATAGGAGGAAGAAATCTGGTGGAAGTGTAGAGAATTCAGAGATGGCTGAATTTAGATCTAAGCTGGACACAATTTGCAATCTCCTGGCTGGTAAGAAGGCTGTCCACTTTGCCCAAGATGTTGAGGTAATTCAGACTGAGGAGGACACTCAGGAAGAAGATGTGAATTGCATTGGAGGATCTGGTTTCCAAGGTAACAGATTTGGTAATCAGCAGGGAAACAGATTCTTCAATGGAGGACAGAAGAGTGCCTTCACAGGCAATCAGAACTCTTTTGGACAGACAAGTGGTTTTCAGAAGCCTTTTGGACAAGGTACTCAGAGAACCTATGGATCTTCATCTTATCAGACTCCTCCTGCAGCCACTGCTCATGAGATTAAGATGGAGACAATGATGGAACAGCTGCTGGAGAGTCAGACCAAGATCTCTGTGGACTGCAATAAGAAGTTGGATGCTGTCTATGAGGATCTCAATGGAAAGATTGAGTCTATGAACACTCATATGAAGCAGTTGGATACTCAGGTGAATCAGATTTCCAGTTCTATGAAGGGAAAAGGAGTAGCAGACACTCATATTAAGGCCTGGTCTGTGTACATTGATGATGGATCTCACCTAGGTGAAGGATTTGAGCTAAGTACGGCTGAGTTAGTAGAAGAGACTGAATTTTCGGATTTTGGAGAAAATCTCTCGGGTGAAAGCTGTGAAAACAGTGTTGCATCGATTGACACACCCCTAGTGTCGATCGATGCAGGTCGTGAACAGACAGACTCGCCGGATGTTGACAGTATTGATGCAGATTTGGAGCTTAATCGCTTGTTCCCTGGAGTGTCTGAGATTACTCAGGAGGAGATTTATGGACAATTGACTAGACAATATCCCCCAGTATCTGAAGTGATTAAGCAGGAGATTGAAGAGCTTAAGAAGCTAGAGGAGATTGGTGAAGAGTTGGAAAAAATTCCACCATCTGATGATCCACCTTATCACCCATGTGTGCAGAGGTATTTGAACAAGATGTTGCCTTTGGATGAAGAGCTGAAAGATTGGGTGATTATAGTCCCTCAGCAGATAAGTGATGTGCTGTTAACCAAGGTTCCAAAGAAGCTGCCTGATCCTGGGATTTTTGTGCTAAGTTGTTCTATCTTTGAGGATTGTTTTATGCGCTCTCTTTGTGATCTGGGAGCTGCTGGAAGTCTTATGCCATATTCTGTGGCAGAGAAGCTGGGTATGTTGGATTTTACTCCTACTAGGACCTCTCTTGTCCTAGCTGATCAGTCTATACGAGTTCCAGAAGGACTCCTTGAGGACGTCCCGGTGAGAGTTGGAAACTATTTGGTTCCAACAGACTTCTTGGTGCTGAAATATGACTGTGATCCGGATGAAGCGTTGCTACTTGGAAGACCATTCTTGGCTACAGCGGGAGCAGTGATAGATGTTAGACACAGTCTGATAGACCTCCACCTGGGAGATGAGCCGCTGCATTTTGAGATGGACAAGTTGCGCAAGCCACTGATAGATGGACAGACCTTCACCATTATGGATGCAGATGATGAGCAGCCGGATGATACCGTGATTCTAGATCCTGGAGCACATTTTACTCCTTCTTTTCTTGGACATGAGCATTCTGCAACAGCCTACTCACCACCTTGGATAAGGAGACTTGAACAGAGACAGAAAAAGTCTCTGTCAAGATCTCGTGGTGCCTGAAAGATCTTGTTCGTTCGGTCAAGCTAATGACCTTAAACAAGCGCTAAGTGGGAGGCAACCCACTGTTAGGTTTAGTTGTTTTTCTTTCTTATTTTTGGTGTTTTTCTTAGGATTTCACGTTTTCTTTTTTGTTTTTAAGTTTCAGATGCAGAACTCGAGTCTGGAGATGTGTGACGATCGATGCACTTGTGCACCGGTCGTTGCAAGGAGATTTGACGAAGAGGGGTAATCGCATTGTGACGATCGTTGCTCATACGCAACGGTCGTTGCAATTGGTTCAATTGCAAAATTAAGGTATGCGCTAAACCGGAAATCAATTTCGATTTGACCAGCATCGGTCGTTGCCCCTAAGCAACGATCGTTGCACCCACGACCGAGGTAAGTTGCCTTAAACCCTTCTCTTCTCTTTTCTTCCTCATTTCCGCCGTCCGTACACCGAGAACTCCACACCCAAAAATCGCAATTCTTCATCATTTTCTTCGATTCAATCGCTAATACTTTCGATTTTACACTCTAAATCCGTTTCTATAGCTCATATCTCAAGAATCCAAGGTAATGTACCTCTATTTTTCGATTTTCGGATTCAACTTTAGGGTTTTAGGGTTTGAGATTTTTGGATTGAAATTGATGCTTGCATGCGTAATTAGATTGAATTTAGGGTGATGGGTTATGATTCTAGGCTGATTTGCAATAATGTGGCACAAATTTGGAAGAATTTCGTTGATTGTTTGCGGCCAAAATCGCCTTGCAACGGTCGTTGCACTTGTGCAACGGTCGTTGCTTTGCGATTTTGGGGAAATGTTCGATAAAATGAAATCGCCTTGCAACGATCGATGCCTTAGATGCAACGGTCGTTGCTTCGCGATTTCACAGAGAGATTGCCGAGACTAATTGGTTTTGATTTCTTGTTGAATGCAGATGGCATCTCGCAGACAACCCCGCAAGCGCCAAGCAACAACATCCACAGCCACACGACAGTACATTCCACCACCAGAGTGGTTTCATAGAGACTCTCAGCCACCTGAGCCATATGTGAGAGTTGGTCCAGCAGTAGCACTGCCTTGGCCCCGAGCAGACGCGACAGAGATTCCGACAGCCAGACAATGGCCAGCGAACCTTCCTGAGTTCCTCAAGTCTGCCGATTTTACAGAGAGACCACTGCTTAACCAGTGGGATGAGTATGACTCGTTGCTATACAGTGGTTGGTGCGGGATGATGATCAAGCCAACCAAGTTTGCAGACTACTCTACCTGCAAGAGCCTGGGGATTGATGAGCAGGTACTTGCAGTGTGCAGAGGCATTGGTCTAGGGACGATGCCTATGCGTCCTTATGATCTGTACCCGGAGCTGGTCAGACAGTTACTAGCCACTTGCAGAGTGGTTTACCCGTCTCCAGATAGCAGGAGCGCTGCAGGAGGTATCTTTACCTTCATGAGTTGGGGAGTCAGGTATCGGATTCCTTTACTAGATATCTGCAGGATCTACGGTTTCAGCACTGAGCCGAGGCGCATTGGCATGCCACTTGAGTGGGATCCAGAGGAGGCGCGATCATTTTGGGAGTGTATCGGCAGTGGTCGTTACAACTCACGGACTACACCGGTGGTACAGTTGAGACATCCTGTGCTGAGATATGTCTCGCGTATCTTGTGTTGGAGCTTGTTGTGCAAGTTTGAGGCCAACAAGATGCGCAAGTATGAGATGGAGATGTTGTTCATCGGGCTGCGGGATCAGTTCGAGGATTCTGGCGTGAGAGATCCTACTAAGGGTCTCAACTTGGGAGCTGTTTTCACTCAGCATTTATGTGATCTGCAGCTGAAGCCATTTGATGGAGTCCGTACTGAGACAGTGGGGAGCCTGCTTACTCCCATCTTCATGCACTGCGGGATTCCTCTACATGGCACAAAGTGTGATAGAGCCAAGGAGTTCCTAGATTTCAGCCACTTGCAGAGCGCCCTCTGGCTTAAGGAGGGGCGCATTTGGGTTTACCACGACCCGACTTCTGGGAAGTGTGGTATAGAGCTTCCTGCTCCTGCGTTGACACGGATTGATACACTGGAGGACTTGAGATTCCAGCCTCCTGAGACTGAGCAGCGTGGAGTCCCTTCTATGGCTCATCCGCTGGGAGAGCCTTCCACACGAGCTTCCACACGAGCTTCATCTTCTGTTGCCCCTACGCCTGCCCCTGCTGCTGCCCCAGTTGATATTGGCCCTTATCCTGAGATCACAGTACCCTACGGTGATATTTCTGAGGCTGAGTGGAGAGAGCGTAGTGATGGGATCTGGAGGACCATTTGGGAGTGGATGCGTGGCTGCACTTGCAGGAGACAACCACCAGTTCATCAGCCCATCCCGGCTTCACGACGCAGACAGCGTTCTCCTACGGACGTCAGTGACACTGAGCGCTATGGTGGGATTGATGATAGCGAGTGAGAGTAGCCTCCATCTCTAGACATTCGGTTCTGTACTCTGATTTTCTTTCTCTTTTTCTTGCACTATTTTCTTTTGATTTTTAGTACTCTATTATGTTTGGATGGTTGTACTTGATTAGATACATCTATTGCTTTGATTTTACTCTGTTTCTAGTGTTTTCAGCTTGCAAGATTCGAAATTGATGAAAACCAATGGACTAACCTGCTAACTTGCTGACTGATCCGACAGACGCAGTGCGTCGATCGACACACTATTGTGTCGATCATCACAACACGATCGAAATCGCACTGCAGCGATCGTTGCGGTCCTGAGCAACGATCGATGCCTGAGCAACAGAGGTAAAACCCGACATAACTTAACCATCTCTTAAACAAATTTTTCTTTCTTTTTGCCAATCCTTCGCTTGACACTACTAGGGACAGTGTGTCTTAAGTGTGGGGGAGGTTCTACTAACTTCTTTCTTTTGTTTTCTTAGAGTCAGTTAAATTTTTCAAAATTTGTTTTATTGAGTCAAAATTTGTTTAAGTAAGAAACAATGATTTTTTGAGAAGATTAGCAACACTTGCAGGAACTTAAGTAACCATTGGGATGAAGCTGCAGATTATCTCTGACTATTAGAAAACCCAGACATGGATCAACCTACTGAGAACACCCACATCACTTCAGGTGTCAGAGGATCTTTTACTGACTTCACCTTAATACTGACTTAGATTTCTCACCTAAGGGCTTGGTATACTTTGTGTCGGATTCCCTTGTTAGTTCTGACACAGCCTGTAAACCTCTCCTATTTAGTTCCCTTCTCCCCTTCCATAAAATAAAAAAAAGATAATAAACTGAGGATAAGTTAGTAACTCCGAAGTGGTCACGGGAATGGTAGCTAAAACTCTCATATCATGTGCATCCATGGAATGTGTCCAAAGTACACCCCTTAACGGGAAGAGCACTGATAAAAAAAATAAAATGATACCCAATGGGGAAAAATCAGAATGCTAAGGAAGGGAAAAGAGAAGAAAGGGACTAGAGAAAGATAGTATGATGGTCTAGAGCTGATAAGGTAAGAGTCCATGTGCCTTTGATCGATACTCCTTAGGTGAGACCGCACTTAAATACTTGCAGAAGTCAGTAGGGAGAATTTGAATGCTTGAATGTGATTGTGGAGTTTACTTAGGACAGTTGCTAAGTGTGGGGGAAGTATATGTTGGTCTTGATGTGTGCAGGTTGATTCTTTCATGTGGTTTACTAAGGGGAATCTGAGTGTTGCTGCTTCTAAGATGAAAAGAGTTTCTGAAGAGTTTTCAAACCTCTTCACTACATTCTAGTTCTCTGTTTTGCTTGAGGGCAAGCAAAGGCTAAGTGTGGGGGAGTTGATATATCATGCTTTTTACCGGTTTTATGCCATGATATAATTGTGTTTTAGTGTTCTTTGTGTTCTTTTAGAGTCTTTTACAGGTATAATCAGGTTTGGAGCAAAATTGGAGATATTGGAGCATTTTGGGGATTTCTGGAGTGTTTGGCCGAGAGATTGAGCTCACTGTCCGATTTTGAGATCATGCATCGATCGACACACCTTTGGTGTCGATCGACACACTAGCGAGATGGGCCGATTTGGCGGTTTAATGAAGAATGAAGATTTTGCACTTTGGCCCAGAAGTTTCTAGTATTTACAAAGAAGCCCCAGCCGAGATTATGCCTATATAATTAGGATTTTGGTGTTTATTTTAGATACGCTTTCATACTTAGAGCTAAGAGATTTTTAGAGCTTTTGGGGCTGATCTATTTCCTGTACTTCATCTATTTTGGAGAAGATTTCGAACCCCTTTATCAATTTAATTTCTTATATGCAATCTATTAATTCTATGATTTCTGTTTCATTAATCATGTCTGAGTAGATTCATAGTTAGGTTTAGGGTTTCTCATTAAGGATTTGATGACTTGCTAGACTTGTTTAATTCAGTTAAGGATTCACATGAATAGAATGTTCTTCGATCTAAATTGTGCTTAATGCTAGTTCTAACCTGATCAATTAGAATCTAGATCTTAGGTTGCTAAATACGACATGAGAGTGTGGTTTAGAATCTGACTATTTAGGTTGAGCAATTAAATTATTCGCAAAGAGATTTGGCTTAGTTTAATTGTGAACATATCGAACTTGAAATTAATGCTGGTTTAATCTGTTAGTAATTGCAAAGAGATTTGGATTACTGCACTTAGACTTAGAGAATTCTCGCAAAGAGATTTGGTTAATTCTAATTCCGTGATTTGAGTTCTAGAACTGTGTTTAATTAAATCCTGACTGATTAACTTGTCTGCTTGTCTGATTTCCTGAGAATTCTCTAGACTTAACGCTTTTAGTTAACTGCTTTCACAACAATCTTGCTACTGATTTATTTTCTTGCCTTGCTTTTAATTTACTTCACATCTGCTTTCTTCTTAGTATTAATCTCTACGGTTCTTATTCTATCAAGACCAGAGTCTCCGTGGATTCGATACCCTATATACTACAATCACTTAACTGTGCACTTGCAGTAGAATACGATTAAAACTTAGACCCTATCAACACTCTCGTGTCGTATTTAGCAACCTAAGATCTAGATTCTAATTGATCAGGTTAGAACTAGCATTAAACTCAATTTAGATCGAAGAACATTCTATTCATGTGAATCCTTAACTGAATTAAACAAGTCTAGCAATTCATGAAATCCTTAATGAGAAACCCTAAACCTAACTATGAATCTACTCAGACATAGAATATGAAAGCATAATCAATGAATTAATAGAAATCATAAAAGAGATTAAATAAATAAAGGGGTTCGAAATCTTCTCCAAAATAAAGTGAAGTACATGATCCGATCAGCCCCAATAGCTCTAAAAACTCTCTGCTCTTAATTATGAAAGCGTCTGTAAAATAAACACCAAAATCCTAATTATATAGGCATAATCTCGGCTGGGGCTTCTTTGTAAATACTGGAAACTTCTGGGCCAAAGTGCAAAATCTTCATTCTTCATTAAACTGCCAAATCGGCCCATCTCGCTAGTGTGTCGATCGACACCAAAGGTGTGTCGATCGATGCATGATCTCAAAATCGGACAGTGAGCTCAATCTCTCGGCCAAACACTCCAGAAATCCCCAAAATGCTCCAATATCTCCAATTTTGCTCCAAACCTGATTATACCTGTAAAAGACTCTAAAAGAACACAAAGAACACTCAAACACAATTATATCATGGCATAAAACCGGTAAAAAGCATGATATATCAACTCCCCCACACTTAGCATTTGCTTGCCCTCAAGCAAAACAGAGAACTAGAATGTAGTGAAGAGGTTTGAAAACTCTTCAGAAACTCTTTTCATCTTAGAAGCAGCAACACTCAGATTCCCCTTAGTAAACCACATGAAAGAATCAACCTGCAGACATCAAGACCAACATATACTTCCCCCACACTTAGCAACTGTCCTAAGTAAACTCCACAATCACATTCACGCATTCAAATTTACCCTACTGACTTCTGCAACGATTTAAGTGCGGTCTCACCTAAGGAGTATCGATCAAAGGCACATGGACTCTTACCTTATCAGCTCTAGACCACCATACTATCTTTCTCTAGTCCCTTTCTTCTCTTTTCCCTTCCTTAGCATTCTGATTTTTCCCAATTGGGTATCATTTTTTTTTTCAGTGCTCTTCCCGTTAAGGGGTGTACTTTGGACACATTCCATGGATGCACATGATATGATAGTTGTAGCTACCACTCCCAGAGACCACTTCAGAGTTACTAACTCATCCTCAGTTTATTATCTTTTTTTTTATTTTATGGAAGGGGAGAAGGGAACTAGATAGGACAGGTTTACAGGCTGTGTCAGAACTAACAAAGGAATCCGACACAAAGTATACCAAGCCCTTAGGTGAGAAATCTAAGTCAGTATTAAGGTGAAGTCAGTAAAAGGATCCTCTGATACCTGAAGCGATGTGGGTGTCCTTAGTAGGTTGATCCATGTCTGGGTTTTCTAATAGTCAGAGATAATCTGCAGTTTCATCCCAATGGTTACTTAAGTTCCTGCAAGTGCTGCTAATCTTCTAAAAAATTCATTGTTTCCTACTTAAAAGTTTTGACTCAATAAAACAATTTTTTTAAAAATTTAACTGACTCTAAGAAAACAAAAGCGTGCGTCAGTAGCTCCTCCCCCACACTTAAAACACACTGTCCCCAGTAGTGTCAAGCTTAGGGTCGGTGAGAATAAATAATCAAATCGAAACAATCCGAAAAGTTGCAGAACACGTACCTGTCGTCGCCCTGTGTCGATCGATACCACAAGGGTGTCGATCGATACAAGGAGAATTTTGCTCGCGGTTATGTGAATAACCGATGTCTGGGCCGCAATTGAATCGGTAAACCGTAAATCGCGACTGCATCGACCGATGCACTAGGTGTGTCGATCGATGCAAGGCGATTCTGCCTGTTTCTCACGCCTCTGAACACACACTTAAACAGAAAAATCAAAACACCAAAATCAAAACGAAAAATGAAAATAAAAACGAACCTAACAGTGGGTTGCCTCCCACTCAGCGCTTGTTTAAAGTCAGTAGCTTGACTATTGGAAGAGATCAGATTCATGGCGGTTTCAACAGAGACTTTGAGTGTCTCTGTGAATATCTCTTCATCCAAGGAGGTGTATAGGCTTTCAGATCATCAGGTCTCCCAAGTAAAGAGTAAACAGAATCAGGGCGGGAGCGAAGCTTGGGTGGAATACTGCGTTTTCCTGCATTCAAAGTGATGCAGTCAGGAGGTTTAAGCTTAGGTGATTTATACCTTACCTTTGGTGGAGATCTGATGTGTGGAGCTTTCTGCTTATGAGCAGTTGCAGGCTCTGAAGATGTTAGAGCATGTTCAAGAGGAACTGCCATATTCTTCTCTCTACTATCAGATACTGTAGTTCCACCAATCTGAACTTCTTCTTTCAGATCACCATCAGTGGAGATCATCTTCTTTGCATGAAATCGCGAAGCTTCAGCTGGTGGAGTTTCATTCATCTTCTTATCCATCACCTTCATGCAGTTAGCCACTTCTATCTCTTGTTTAGAGGGTTTAGGAACCTTAGGATATGGCACAATGGGCTTGTAGACTCGTTCTGGGACTGTTGCAGGCTTCTGGTCTCGTCTGCGATCTGTGTCGATCGATGCAGTAGGTGTGTCGATCGACACAAGGCGATTATGTTCGTCGTAAGAACTCAAAATTGCCGTCAGAACTGCGTGTCGACCGACACTAAGGGGGTGTCGATCGATGCATGTCTCAGACAGACAATATTCAGCCAGAAAATCTGAGATTATGCTCTCTTCTTCACCTAGCAACTCAATCTCGTCTCTTAAGGTCACAGCTTTGATGGATCTGTACTGTTCAGCTTTCTCAACTTCATTATGCCTTTGTATTGCTTGAGATGTCTGTTGGATTTGAACATCCAGCTTCTTCACATGTGTACTCAGAGATTCAAACTTCCCATTCAGATTTTTATGCATAGCATCCAACTTCCTGTCGAAGTCTACAGCAGTCTTGGTCTGATCCTCTAGTAACTGCTCCATCATGGATTCCATCTTGCTCTTATAAGCATTAGCAGCAGGAGGTGTCTGATAAGATTCATAGGTTCTCTGATGAGAATTACCTTTCTGCAAAGGCTCCTGATAACCAGCATTCTGTCCATATGCAGGAGGGTTCTGATTGCTTGTAAAAACACTCCTCTGTCCACCATTAAAGAACTTGTTACCTTGCTGATTACCAAACATGTTTCCTTGGATTTCAGAGCCATTGATGTAGTTCAAATCTTTTTCCTGCTTTTTCAAGAACTGCTCCATCATGCTCATCAACTTATTAGACTGTGTATTGTGAGGAGGAACAGGCTGATATGATGGAGATTCATAATCTCTGGTGAATGAATAGGAACCATAGCCTCTGCATAACGAGTTATTCTGCTGATTTTCCAACATCTGTTCCATCATTCCCATCATCTTACGCGATGTGTCGATCGTTGCAGAGTAGCGTCGATCGATGCAAGCTCGAGAATGCAACGATCGACACACAGGACCGTGTCGATCGATGCAGGGCGATTACAGGCGTACCTGAAACGCAATAACAGAAAAGAAAAAAAAAATTAGTAGCAAAAAATAAAAACGAAAAACCTAGTCTAAACCCTAAGTTCAAATCTATCGAAGACTCAAAAGAGTCCCCGGCAACGGCGCCAAAAACTTGATAGGGTCTAGTTTTAATCCTATTCTACTGCAAGTGCACAGTTAAGTGATTGTAGTATATAGGGTATCGAATCCACAGAGACTCTGGTCTCGATAGATAAAGAACCGTAGGAATTTAAACTAAGAAGAAAGCAAATTGTAGTAAATTAAATAGCAAAGCAAGAAAGTAAACAAGTAGCAGATTGTTGGTGGTGAAAGCACTTAATTAAAGGCGCTAAGTCTAGGGCGTTCTCAGGAAATCAGACAAGCAGACAAATCAATCAGTCAGGATCTAATTAAGCACAGTTCTAGAACTCAAATCACGGAATTAGAATTAACCAAATCTCTTTGCGAAAATTCTCTAAGCCTAAGTTCAGTAATCCAAATCTCTTTGCAATTACTAACATATTAAACCAGTATTAATTTCAAGTTCGATATGTTCACAATTAAACTAAACCAAATCTCTTTGCGAGAAGTTTAATTGCTCAACCTAAATAGTTCAGATTCTAAACCACACTCTCGTGTCGTATTTAGGAACCTAAGATCTAGATTCTAATTGATCAGGTTAGAACTAGCATTAAACTCAATTTAGATCGAAGAACATTCTATTCATGTGAATCCTTAACTGAATTAAACAAGTCTAGCAAGTCATGAAATCCTTAATGAGAAACCCTAAACCTAACTCTGAATCTACTCAGACATAGAATATGAAAGCATAATCAATGAATTAATAGAAATCATAAAAGAGATTAAATAAATAAAGGGGTTCAAAATCTTCTCCAAAATAAAGTGAAGTACATGATCCGATCAGCCCCAATAGCTCTAAAAACTCTCTGCTCTTAATTATGAAAGCGTCTGTAAAATAAACACCAAAATCCTAATTATATAGGCATAATCTCGGCTGGGGTTTCTTTGTAAATACTGGAAACTTCTGGGCCAAAGTGCAAAATCTTCATTCTTCATTAAACCGCCAAATCGGCCCATCTCGCTAGTGTGTCGATCGACACCAAATGTGTGTCGATCGATGCATGATCTCAAAATCGGACAGTGAGCTCAATCTCTCGGCCAAACACTCCAGAAATCCCCAAAATGCTCCAATATCTCCAATTTTGCTCCAAACCTGATTATACCTATAAAAGACTCTAAAAGAACACAAAAGAACACTAAAACACAATTATATCATGGCATAAAACCGGTAAAAACCATGATATATCAGAGAACCCCAACGAGTTTTACCAGGTCTTTGAATTGAAACCTCTTGGTTTAAGCCCTTTCCTGTCTTAAGTTCACCTTTCTTCGTTCTCTCCTCGATTTTTTTCCGATGGTCTTCTCGAACCATATCTTTTCTCTTGCAAGAAGCTCCAACCACATTTAGCAAGACAGCAATCATATCAAAGAAATCTCCCACTTCAAAATGCTTTTGAGCAACTGCAATGACAACTAACTGAAGTTGATGGGCAAAACAGTGGACATAATATGCAGAACTGCTTTCTCTCAAAATTAGAGATCTCAACCCATTGAATTCACCTTTCATATTACTCGCCCCATCATAACCTTGCCCTCTTAACTTTTTCATACTCAATCCATGTTTAGCAAACAATGTATCCACATCACACTTCTGAGATAAAGAAGATGTTTCCTTCACATGAATAAGACCAACAAATCTTTCTTTCACTATCCCATGTTTATCAACAAAGCGTAAAACTACCGCCATTTGCTCTTTATCAGAAACATCTGTAGATTCATCCACCAACATGCAAAATACATCATGACCAACTTCTTGAATAATAGACTCGATAACTTCTTCCGCAAAGCAATGAACTATATCAGTCTGAATTTTGTGAGACACCATCTGATTGTTTTTGGGAGCATTTTCCAACACAACCTTACTCACAAGCTCATTTTGCTCTGCAGTATACTTCACAAGCTCCAAAAAGTTTCCCCTGTTAGCTGAATCCACTGACTCATCATGACCTCGAAACGGTAATCCTTGTCGTAACAAAAACCTACAAGTATCAATTGAAGCACTCAGTCTGATCTTGTATTCATTTTTAGCCGCGTCATCTTGCTTAAAAAAAGCATGAACAATTGACTGTTCTTGTTTCATCAAATCATCAGCCCTTTTCATTGCAATATTGTGAGAACTATTCACTGCTCCTACGTGATCACGTAATCTTTCTGTCTTATTCCAGTTATCAAAGCCATTAATCACAAATGCATAACTTCCACCTTTGTTCTCTGTGTAATCTCTAAACAAGTAGCAGAACAAACAAACTGCTTTGTCTTTTTTCACACTATATTCCAACCAATCACCATAGAGATCAAACCAAGACGGATTGAATCGTCTCAGTTTATTCACAAACTGTTTTTTAGGAAAATCATGACCACGAGGTTGACAAGGACCTTTAATCAGATATTTGCGTCTTACCTCATCTCTTTCGTTTGGATGATATTCCAAAATTCTTTTTTCTGTCTGCAGGATCGTAAGGTAAATTCTCCAAATCATCTTCAGATGTGGATGCAAACTTTCTTTTGGGCGCAAAATATTTTTCCATTAAAACCTGTAACAAATCAAGTAAACAATCAAAATTAAACGTGAATTGGTCTCTCTTAATCAAATCAACAAACGATTAATAAATCAAATAACCTACTATACGAGATAAAGTGTTCAAGTAACATGATTTTATTAATTGAATAATGTAAACTAAAGAAAGAATAAAAAAAAGTTATAACACAAGTCGATGCAGAACATACCACTTGGGAACACGTCTGCTATTTTCATTTGAGCTTTAACAGGCAAAAAAAAAAGAGAGAAAGAAGACAAATTCGTTTGTGTGGCTAGGTTAGATTTTTTTTTTAACTTCTATTATTGTTTCATGGTTAGAGAATGGTTCTCTAATTGGGCTTTTAATTTTTAATTTTGGGTTGATGGATTGTGTTATATAAACATTATCTGAAGATAAATTAAGAAGGGCCACTTTTCTTTATAACTTTTTCGGATGATTCGACCGGGGGCTTTGACATGATTTGACCGGGGGCACTGACATGATTTGACCAAACAGATAATAACAATATACGAAAATTTGGTTACAAAAAAAAAAAAGTAACCGGGGGCACGTGACCCTGTTGATACACACGTACGTCTGCCACTGATTCGACTGGGGGCACTGACATGATTTGACCGGGGGCACTGACATGATTTGACCAAACAGATAATAACAATATACGAAAATTTGGTTACAAAAAAAAAGTAACTGGGGGCACGTGACCCCGTTGATACACACGTACGTCCGCCACTGTTTGTAACCCAACCTTTCAAGCTACAGCTGCTCTGTGGCCCTATGTGGAAGGACTCTTATCCGCACCTACCGTCTCCTCCGCCACACCTGATTTCCGAGCTGTGAAGGGTCTTTCTTCTCTGTGTGGAAGGCGGCCTTACTCACGTCACTACCATTTTCGTTTCTATTGTTGACCCGTCTGCTATCTACACAACGCAGTCCGCCCGAGCTTCACTCTTGTCACCGTCGAAGACGAGTTCCCCTGAAAAGGATCTTCGCCGTTCTCTCTCCTCCACCGTTGCTGTCGTTTTTTCCTCTGAAGCCATAACCGTATCCCCACTCCGCCGTATTTTCTTCTCTGTGGCCTCCATTCTCTTTTCGAGGTGGTCGCGTCCCTCGGTTTCTCTTCCCTGTGTGGAAGGAAGCTGTGTGGTTCTGGACTCTCTGCTCCCACATCTGAACTTAGATCTGAGCTTCTAGCCTAGAAGGTGTCATTTTTGGTGGTCTAAGTCCTTTGGTGGTCGTTGGCAAAAGCTACGGAAGAGGCTCGCTTGTGTGGTCTTGGATATATTGGTCGGTCTCGTCATTTTGCCGTCTTCCCTGTGATAACCGAGCTTGTCACAAAGCTTCAAAAGCGCGTCTTGCTCGGCGAGTAGACGTGCTCGGGTCCGAAGGTTAAAGTTTTTCTAAAAGAGAACTGACTAGGCTCGATGATGAGTAAAAGAGGAATGTTCGGTGCGCAAGTAGTAAAGAGAGAGGTATGCTCGGTAACGAGCGTGTCGTATTCAAGTCAAAGCCCGAGCTTGTCGAAAGACGAGCTCGGTTTTTACAATTCGGGAATGCTCACTCTAGAGAGAGAAAGTAGTTAGAAATGCACAAATCCCCAAAAAAGTTACATTAATGTACAATGACGACTCCTATTTATAGTAAAATACGGTCGTACTTTTTACAGGCCGTTGACCGCTTGTCGAGCTCGTGCGGGTTGGGCCGTACTTGATGATGAGATGGGCCGAGCCGTACGTTCCTTTGGCTGTTTAGCGTAGCCGAGCTGTCTCGCTGTCGTTTGGCTTGGATCGAGCCGAGCCGAGCCGATGGGAGTGGGCTCGGTTTGAACGTGTGTTCGGGCCTTTATTGCTTGTTGGGCCGTTTCGCTTCTGTTGGGCCGGCCTCTGTTCAGAGAATAAATATTGGGCCTTCTAAATGGATGGGGTGCTAAACCCATATATAACAGTAAGCCCCCCCAGTTCGTCGATCTTCGTAGTACTTGAAATCGGCGGATTTTGACAGTGTTTTAGTTGGGCCGATATTTATTCGGTGTAGGTCTGGTCGGCAAGTTTGATCCATTGTTTTGTCGTTTCTTTCTCGGGGAGTTCAAAAGGTTTCTTGGGAAGCAGCTGGATATTGAAGAGTCGCACCGCTGTAATGATGATACCTATAGCTGTTGGAAGCTGAAGGGTTGCGTAGGGGTCATTATTGCGCTTGCCTCGAAATCCTCCCGCTTAGCTTATATATATCGCGCTCCGCTCTTCTCCGATTTCATTTCTCTCCTTCTACAGGTATTTCGCTCTCCCTTCTCTCTAGAATTTATTTTCTCTCTCTAGCTTTGTTGTTGTATTGTGCAAGTATGAGGATCGTATCCAACTCGTCATCGTCTTCGGGTCGGGATCTTTACTCGGTGAGGTTGTCCGAGGGAAACTCTGTTCAATCTAGTTCATCCGTTGTGCAGAGTTCTTCGTCTGGCTCGGCGCGAACAGAGATCGTTAAACATAATCCTGACAATAGTCGAGGTCGGGCTCCCTCGGTTTCAGGCAGCGTGCAGTGCTTTCGAGTGCTGTATTTGATAGACTCGGAGGACGACGGTGTTCGGCCTTGGTTCCCCCCACCGGTTCAGAATTTAGGTTCTCTCCCAGTGAAGGCGGAGGCCGTGGCTATAGTGGATCATGCACGGTGCGACAGGATGGTGCTGGAGCCGAGTAGGTCTAAGAAGGCTCGGAAAACACAACGAGGGGCTGTGGGTGGCTCGGAAAAGAAGGTGCGTCCCGTTCGTCCTGTTCTCCCAACGAAGTGCTCGGACGATGATTTGAATTGGTTAAGGGACAACTGTGCTTCTGGGGGCGCTGGTCGGCTCGAGCTCCGTAAGCCTGAGCCGCATGAGAGGCCTTGGGACTGTCCGGAGGGATGGATATGCCTGTACGACTTTTGGTTTAAGCAAATCCATCTAAGGTTTCCTTTGCCGAGGCTGCTTGTTGCTTATTGTGAGGAAAGGAGGATCGCCTTGTCCCAGCTGTGTCCGGCTGCTGTTCAGAACCTGGTCGGTTCTATGATTCTGGCCTCCGAGTGTGGCGTAGACATGACTCTTCGATTTTTTGAGGAGATTACATCAATTTCGACGAATCCCATGACCGTTGGGACTCGCTATGTTTGTATGAGGACTCGCTTTGGAGAGAAGGTCGTCATAGGGAAACCGTCAAAGGTTGACGACTGGCAGGATCGTTATTTTTATGTTCGGGTCAATTCGGCCTCAGTTCCCGACCCTGAGAGGCCGTACATAACGCATTGGAATCATCTTCATGGTAAATATTTCTGCTTTGCTCGTTACTCTAAATAGACTAACTCATGCTCGTTCTTTTTTTTTTTGCAGATCGTCATTCCTTTGACCTCCCGGCACCGGATAATTTTTTATCGGATCTTCACAAGCTTGTTGCTCGGGGGATTCAGAAGTGGCCGGACGTTCACGCTAATCAAGTTAGGCGAGCTATAGAGTGTCTAGACGAAGGTATGCCTTTCTTCTCTTCCTCTTCTTCCCCCCCCCCCTTTTTACTCGGGTTTCCTTAATGTTGGTTTCTGCAGGTTGTTGTCTTCGTTCGGTCGAGTCATTAGCCTAGTACAACAATAGGCCTCTCGTTCCAGTCGTTAAGAAGAGTAGGAAAACAGGAAATATGGGTCAGAAGGACCTTGAAGTTCTGAACTACGTCGAGGAGAACCTTACCGGTCCAGGGGCCCCGATCGTTCCTCAAAGCAAGGAGGTAATTCCTGTCGACTTGGACCCCAATCGTCCTTTTTCTCCGTCGGTCGGGCCCGTTCCTTTAGGGATGATTTTTGTAAATGAATATCATCGGGACTTGTTTCGTCAGGTAAGTGCGACGGTAGACGCAATCGAAGCCGAGAAGGCTGAGAAGCGTCGAAAGAGGAAGGAGAAGAAAAGGTTGCGAACCGAGGATGCAGCCGTGGATACCTCAGAGGTGCCTCCTCCTGAGAGGAAGAGGAAGAAAAAGAAGTCGACTGCTACTACGCAGGTGGTCGATGCTCAGACGACCGAGGCTTCTGAGCATACTGAGGTCGGGGGAGGAGAGTTAATGGTTCATCCCGGGACTTTGGACGCTCGGGTTCCCTCCCCAGAACGTGACGATGCAGATGAGGCTGCTAATTTGGGAGTTCAGGACGAAACCTCTGATCAAGATGGGACGGATGGTCGGGGGGAGAACGAGGCTTCTGAGTCTCGAAGTGATCGGGACGGAGCAGATGGTCGAGAGGGGAATGAGATTGCTGAGCCTCAAAATGACGTGGTCGATCCTGAGAATGATGAAGCCGCTGGGCTTTGCTTCCTCGGGGGTCAGGGCGAGGGTGCCGTTACGGATTACGGCTTTTCCGTGAGATACGAAGGTTCGCGGTCAATCATTCGTGATGGGAAGGCTTGCGCGGATTTGTTCCGGATGTTATGGGACAGTCCGCCAAGACAAATTCGCTCGGTTGATCATACGCGTTTCCCGGAGCACAAGAAGGCGGTGGCGAAGGATTTGGCTCAGGTAAAGCTTTTGCTTGTCCTCTCTCTCTCCTTTTTTTTACCTTTCTTTATGGTTTGGTTTTGATCTGGTGTTTCGTTTCAGAGTCTCGCCAACTACAACCTGCTCGTTGATGAGTATGATAAGAGAGACGTTGAGCTTGAAAGGATGGTCAGTGGTATGAAGAGGAGCCTTGGAAAGGCCGAGCGGGTCATCACTGAATTGGAAGGGTATCGCGAGGCGGCGGCTGTTGCGGAGGCACTTCGTTCGTCCCTCAAGGTTGAGGAGGAGAAGGTGTCTGTCTTGGAAAAGAAGGTCGCTGACCTTTCTTCCGAGAATGCTCGGTTGGATGCCGAGAATAGGCAGTGCCTGACTGATTGCTCGAACGCTCAGGCCGAAGCTGATGAGCTGGCTGCTCGGGTGGCAGATCTTGAAAATAGATTGGGGGCGGAATGTGCTCGGCTCAAGGCTTCTTTCCTCGAGGGGAAAGAGCTTATATCCAGCAAGGCGCAGGCTCGGCTTTCCAAGATAAAGAAGGCCAATGAAGAGAAAGAGCTCGGAAGAAGGAAACAGATAGTCATGAACCAAGCCTTCGCTGTTGCCGCTATGCTGAAGGTGCTTGTTAACGAGTGTTTTGCTATTCCCCCCGAGAGGATAGCTAAAGCTGATTCTGATTTCGAGCGGTTCAAGCAGGAGCTTAGCGAGCTCGAATACACAGATTTGGTCGATAAGGATTTTGTCATGACTCCTGTCGATAGCCACGATCGGATCGAGGAAAATCCTCCGGTGTTCGTTCAAGATCAGCACGGCTCGAATCAGGTATTCCTTACTTCGGAGGCAGCGGCTGGTCTTCGAGCTGCTGGGCTCGTTAGTAGCGAAGATCGGGATGAGGATCCTTCTGACGATCCTGAGAATGCGGCTGAGAGTCGGGATGAAGATCGAGCTCCTGAGGCCGTCTAGATCTAATTTTCCTTTCCTTCTGATTTTGTAATTGCCTGTAATCGGACTCGTGCCTTTGTGCACTTTTTATGATATCTAATAAATCTGAGTTTTCTCCTCTTTTTTTTTTAAAAGTGCCCAAGTCAGCGTAGACTTTAGTGTTTGGTTTGGACGAGTGGTATGCTCGGTTTAAGTTAGACGATTAGCGAGGAGCGAACAAAAGTGCTCGGCTTACCCTGTAGAACGGACCGGGACAGTCGTGCGAAGCTGTGTTCGGCTTATTTTTTCTGTCAGTCGTTCTTGTGCGGGAACTGGGCCCGGCTAACTTGGTTGTGGGATTCGAGGCTGTGCTCGTTATCCCACGGTTTGGGTGCGAGTAAGTGCTCGGCTTACCCCTAAGGTCTGATCGGGACATTATGCGAAAGCTATGTTTGACTTATCTGATGCCGATCAGCCTTGTACGGGAACTTGGCCCGGCTTATGGTGTATCGAGCATTTGGCCAGAATGTCGATTTTTGCTCGGATGATTGAAACAAAGTATTAACTTAATAAAAATTTATTATTGATATAGCTGAGCCTCGTGAGAGGTTGCCTACGTACCCCGAAAGGGGATCAAGCCGATCGTAGTTCACTTTACATATTACTCGAACTCGTGTATAGCGAGCTCGGTTTGGAGCGAAATGCTCGTTTTTTTTTTTTTTTGAGCGCGATGCTCGGTTTAGTAGTAGTACCTCTTGAGCTTGTTGGCGTTCCAAGAGCATGGAATGGCTTCTCCCTTCATTGTCACAAGCTCGTAGACGCCAGGTTTTACTATCTTTGAGACGATGTATGGGCCTTCCCAATTTGCGCCGAGCTTCCCTGCTCGGTATTCCCGTGTATTTTCGAACACTTTCCTGAGGACGAGGTCGCCTTCTGTGAAACATCGAACCTTTACCTTTTTGTTGTAGTATCGGGTGATCTGCTGTTGATAGTTTTGGAGACGTAGAAGTGCTCGGTCTCGTAATTCTTCTGCTTGATCAAGGCAATCAATGATCATGTTGTTGTTAAGTTCTTCGTGCTCGGGCGCGATGCTCAGACGTATTGTCGGGACGCACATCTAGGCTGGGGACATTGCCTCCATTCCATGAGAGAGTGAAAAAGGTGTCTGGCCGGTTGATGTCCTCGGGGTGGTCCGGTAAGACCAGAGGACGCCATCGAGCTCGTCGGCCCAGAGGCCTTTTTTACTTTCCATTCGTTTCTTTAGCCCATCGATGATCGTTTTGTTGGTCGCCTCGGCCTGCCCGTTTCCTTGTGGGTATCTCGGGGTAGATTTGCTCAGGCGAATTTTCCATCTCGCGCAGAATCCTTCAAACAGATTGGATATGAACTGGGATCCGTTGTCGGTTACGATCTCGTACGGGACACGGTGGCGACAGATTATATATTTCCAAACGAACTTCTGAACGTCGAGGTTTTTGATCTCTGAGTAGGATTCGACTTCGACCCACTTGGTAAAGTAATTGGTCATTATCAGGATGAACTTCTTTTGATGCGAGGCCGGGAGAGGTCCGACGATGTCCATCGCCCACCGCATGAATGGGTAGGGCGTGGCCGCAGTGGTGAGGAGCTCGGCTGGTTGGTGTATACTTGGTGCGTGCCTCTGACATTTCTCGCATCGGGCCACATAGTTTTTGCAGTCTGCGATCATGGTCGGCCAGAAATGACCATGTCGCTTTATCTTTGTGGCTAATGCTCGGCCGCTTGTGTGATTTCCGCCTGCTCCTTCGTGAGTTTGCTCGGTGACCCATTGGATCTCCTGCCCGCCTATGCAGCGCAAAAGGGCCTTGGACGCACTCCACCGAAATAGCTCGTCCTTCATCATTACGTATTGCGCGCAGCGGGCTTTCAACCGGCGAGCTGCCCAACGATCCTCGGGGACCTTCCCGGTCAGTATATAATCTTTAATCTTGTCTCTCCAGTCGATGATGTTGGTATGCTCGGGGTCGGAGTTCTTAATGACTGCCTCGTTGCTTTTATGTGCATCATCCAGTCCCTCTTCTTCCTCGGTAATAAGCAGTACGTCTTCGTCTGGTGCGATGCTCGGTCGAGCTATGCACTCGACTGGGATGACTCGCCGGAGGTCGGGATCTGACGTCGAAGCTAGGGCGGCCAATTCGTCTGCGGAGGAGTTGTCGCTTCTAGGGATCTTTGTTAGCGTGACTGACCCGATTCGTGCGATAATTTCCTGGACGAGCTTTAGATACGCATCCATGCGCTCATTTTTTGCTTCGTATTCTCCGTTGAATTGGTTTACAACGAGCTGTGAGTCGGCAAATGCGTCTACTTGCTTTGCCCCCACTACTTCGGCCAATCGCAGTCCTGAGAGAAGTGCTTCGTATTCGGCTTCGTTGTTGGAGGCTGGAAATCCTAGACGGAAGGATTGTTCGATCAATTCGCCGGTTGGGGATGTCAGCTTGACCCCTACTCCTGAACCATTTCTTGATGATGAACCATCTACGAATAGAATCCATTTCTCGTTTGGGCCTTGTCCTTCGGCAATGGTGAGATCGGCTGGTAGTTCGATGATGAAGTCTGCGAGGACCTGGGACTTGGCGCTGGTCCTGGGCTTGTATTCGATGTCATATTCGCTTAGCTCGACTGCCCATTTGGCTCGGGCTATGATAGGGTCAGGTTTTACTCCTATTCTACTGTAAGTGCACAGTTAAGTGATTGTAGTATATACGGTATCGAATCCACAGAGACTCTGGTCTCGATAGATAAAGAACCGTAGGAATTTAAACTAAGAAGAAAGCAAATTGTAGTAAACTAAATAGCAAAGCAAGAAAGTAAACAAGTAGCAGATTATCGGTGGTGAAAGCAGTTAATTAAAGGCGCTAAGTCTAGGGCGTTCTCAGGAAATCAGACAAGCAGACAAATCAATCAGTCAAGAGCTAATTAAGCACAGTTCTAGAACTCAAATCACGGATATAGAATTAACCAAATCTCTTTGCGAGAATTCTCTAAGTCTAAGTGCTGTAATCCAAATTCCTTTGCAATTACTAACAGATTAAACCAGCATTAATTTCAAGTTCGATATGTTCACAATTAAACTAAACCAAATTCCTTTGCGAGAAGTTTAATTGCTCAACCTAAATAGTTCAGATTCTAAACCACACTCTCGTGTCGTATTTAGCAACCTAAGATCTAGATTCTAATTGATCAGGTTAGAACTAGCATTAAACTCAATTTAGATCGAAGAACATTCTATTCATGTGAATCCTTAACTGAATTAAACAAGTCTAGCAAGTCATGAAATCCTTAATGAGAAACCCTAAACCTAACTATGAATCTACTCAGACATGATTAATGAAACAAAAATCATAGAATTAATAGATTGCATATAAGAAATTAAATAGATAAAGGGGTTCGAAATCTTCTCCAAAATAGATGAAGTACAGGATTAGATCAGCCCCAAAAGCTCTAAAAATCTCTTAGCTCTAAGTATGAAAGCGTATGTAAAATAAACACCAAAATCCTAATTATATAGGCATAATCTCGGCTGGGGCTTCTTTGTAAATATTGGAAACTTCTGGGCCAAAGTGCAAAATCTTGAATCTTCATTAATCCGCCGTATCGGCCCAACTCGCTAGTGTGTCGATCGACACCAAAGGTGTGTCGATCGATGCATGATCTCAAAATTGGACAGTGAGCTCAATCTCTCGGCCAAACACTCCAAAAATCCCCAAAATGCTCCAATATCTCCAATTTTGCTCCAAACCTGATTATACCTGTAAAAGACTCTAAAAGAACACAAAGGAACACTAAAACACAATTATATCATGGCATAAAACCGGTAAAAACCATGATATATCAACTCCCCCACACTTAGCCTTTGCTTGCCCTCAAGCAAAACAGAGAACTAGAATGTAGTGAAGAGGTTTGAAAACTCTTCAGAAACTCTTTTCATCTTAGAAGCAGCAACACTCAGATTCCCCTTAGTAAACCACATGAAAGAATCAACCTGCAGACATCAAGACCAACATATATTTCCCCCACACTTAGCAACTGTCCTAAGTAAACTCCACAATCACATTCACGCATTCAAATTCACCCTACTGACTTCTGCAAGTATTTAAGTGCGGTCTCACCTAAGGAGTATCGATCAAAGGCACATAGACTCTTACCTTATCAGCTCTAGACCACCATACTATCTTTCTCTAGTCCCTTTCTTCTCTTTTCCCTTCCTTAGCATTATGATTTTTCCCAATTGGGTATCATTTTTTTTCCAGTGCTCTTCCCGTTAAGGGGTGTACTTTGGACACATTCCATGGATGCACAGGATATGATAGTTGTAGCTACCACTCCCAGAGACCACTTCGGAGTTACTAACTCATCCTCAGTTTATTATTTTTTTTTTAATTTTATGGAAGGGGAGAAGGGAACTAGATAGGACAGGTTTACATGCTGTGTCAGAACTAACAAGGGAATCCGACACAAAGTATACCAAGCCCTTAGGTGAGAAATCTAAGTCAGTATTAAGGTGAAGTCAGTAAAAGGATCCTCTGATACCTGAAGCGATGTGGGTGTCCTTAGTAGGTTGATCCATGTCTGGGTTTTCTAATAGTCAGAGATAATCTGCAGTTTCATCCCAATGGTTACTTAAGTTCCTGCAAGTGCTGCTAATCTTCTAAAAAAATAATTGTTTCTTACTTAACAGTTTTGACTCGATAAAACAAATTTTTTAAAAATTTAACTGACTCTAAGAAAACAAAAGAAAAAAGTTAGTAGAACCTCCCCCACACTTAAGACACACTGTCCCCAGTAGTGTCAAGCGAAGGATTGACAAAAAGAAAGAAAATTTTTGTTAAAAGGATTGGTTGAGTTCTGTCGGGTTTTACCTCTGTCGCTCAGGCATCGATCGTTGCACTAGGTGCATCGACCGTTGCTAGGCAATTTTTCGTGTATGATCGATCGTTGCTCAGGACCGCAACGATCGCTGCAATGCGATTTCGATCGTGTTGTGACGATCGACACAGTGGTGTGTCGATCGACGCACTGCGATTCGTCCGAGACCTGCAAACAAAAACTCACCAAAACCAGAAACAAAACGTAAAATCCTACAAAAACACTAAAATTAAAATGCAAAAACGAAAATAGTGGGTTGCCTCCCACTCAGCGCTTGTTTAACGTCAATAGCTTGACGCTTCAACTGATTTAGGTAGAGGGTGCATCATCCAGAGGCAGAATCTGACCTTCTGGAATCTCGGCCTTAGCCCAATAATGTTTCACCCTCTGTCCATTCACAGTGAATTCATTACCGTCCTTGCCAGTTAGAACGACAGCTCCATACAGACGCACCTCTTTGATTGTGAAAGGACCAGACCACCTTGATTTCAGCTTACCTGGAAACAAATGCAAACGAGAGTTATACAAAAGTACCTGATCATTAGGCTCAAACTGTCTGGAGACAATCTTCTTGTCATGATATGCCTTAGTCCTCTCCTTGTACAGCTTTGAGTTCTCATAAGAAAAATGTCTAATCTCATCCAACTCATTAAGCTGCACTAATCTCCTCTCTGCAGCAGACTTAAGATCAAAGTTCATCTGTTTTACAGCCCATGCTGCTTTGTGTTCAAGCTCTACTGGCAGATGACATGCTTTTCCATATAGCAGATGGAATGGAGTGGTCCCAAGTGGTGTCTTGAATGCTTTCCTGTAAGCCCATAATGCATCATCCAACTTTGCTGCCCAATCTTTCCTTGTCCTTCCAACTGTCTTCTCAAGGATCTCCTTAATCTGCCTGTTAGAAACCTCGACTTGTCCACTAGTCTGAGGGTGATAAGGAGTAGCGACTCGGTGATGAACTCCATGCTTCTTCAGCAGCTTCTCGAAGACCTTATTGATAAAATGAGATCCTCCATCACTAATTACTATACGAGGCACTCCAAATCTGGGGAATATGATGGTCTTAAACAGCTTAATGACCACCGAAGAATCATTGGTTGGACTAGCTATTGCTTCTACCCACTTAGACACATAGTCCACATCAACCAAGATAAACTTATTCCCATAGGATGAGGGAAAATGACCCATGAAATCTATGCCCCAGCAATCGAAAACCTCAACTTCCAGAATGAAGTTCTGAGGCATCTCATGCTTCTTACTGATTTTCCCTCTCCTCTGACAGGCATCACATTGAGAGATGAAAGAATGAGTGTCTCTAAACATTGTAGGCCACCAGAAACCTGCTTGCAGAACCTTAGACACAGTCTTGAATGTAGCAAAATGTCCAGCATAATCTGATCCATGACAGTGGAAAAGGATGTCTGGAACTTCTGATTCAGCAACGCATCTCCTGTAAAGACTATCTGAACAGTGTTTATAGAGGTAAGGGTCATCCCAGTAGTATCTTCTAAGCTCCCTAAAGAACTTTTTCTTTGCATAACCCTTCAAATCATCTGGTTCAGTCTCAGCAGCAAGGTAATTAGCTATATCTGCATACCATGGTCGATCAGTGATTGCTACAGCAGCAATTTCGAAGTCATAATTCCCAATTTTGATACTTAAGGATTCTCGGTTTGTATCAGGTATGCATCGACCGTTGCGTGTGCATGTGTCGATCGTTGCTTCCCCGATACTTGTATCGACCGTTGCCAATGTGGCATCGATCGACACTGTGCGATTGTCCCGACAGTTCTGCAACTCTCTGCCCAAATCCGTCTGAAAAATTGTACCAATCATATTGACGTTTTCCTCAGGCAAATAATCATTGATGGGCACTTCTTCTTCAACCAGCATCCTTGAAAGATGATCAGCAACTCCATTCTCAACTCCCTTCTTGTCCCTCACTTCAATATCAAACTCATGAAGCAACAGAATCCATCTCAACAATCTTGGCTTTGCATCCTTCTCCTGCATCAGATACTTCAGGGCTGATTGATCAGTATGAATAATCACCTTGGAGCCAACAAGATAGGGGCAGAATTTTTCAAATGCAAAGACAACAGCCAACAACTCCTTCTCCGTGGTTGCATAGTTTCTCTGCGCATCATCTAGTGTCCTACTAGCATAATAGATAGCATGAAGCTTTCTGTCCTTCTTCTGTCCCAGAACAGCTCCTACAGCAAAGTCACTTGCATCACACATAACCTCAAAAGGTAGATCCCAATATGGTGGCTGAACAATTGGAGCACTACTAATGCTTACTTGATTTGTTCAAATGCAGTCTGACAGTCTGCATTGAACTCAAATTTGGTATCCTTACACAGCAAAGCAGTTAGTGGCCTAGCAATCTTACTGAAGTCTTTGATGAACCGTCTATAGAAGCCAGCATGTCCGAGAAAGCTTCTTATAGACTTAACAGAATCAGGCGCCTGAAGGTTGGTCATTACCTCAATCTTAGCGCGGTCTACTTCGATCCCTGCTTCAGATACTTTATGTCCAAGAACAATACCATCTCTGACCATGAAGTGGCATTTTTCCCAGTTAAGGACCAAGTGATTCTCTTCGCATCTAGTCAGCACCTTGCACAGATTATCTAAGCAATCATTATAAGATGATCCATAGACTGAGAAGTCATCCATGAATACCTCCATAAAGTCCTCAATCATATCAGTGAATATGGACATCATGCATCTCTGGAAGGTGGCAGGAGCATTACAGAGTCCAAAAGACATCCTACGGTAAGCAAATGTGCCATATGGACAAGTGAAAGTGGTATTTCCCTGATCTTCTGGGTGGATAGGAATCTGAAAGAAACCTGAGTATCCATCGAGGAAGCAGTAGTAAGGATGATGAGCTAACCTCTCCAGCATCTGATCAATAAAAGGCAAGGGAAAGTGATCCTTCCTGGTTGCAGCATTCAACTTCCTGTAATCTATGCACATCCCGTGTCCCGTTACAGTCCTAGTGGGGATCAACTCATTCTTCTCATTCTTCACAACTGTAACTCCACCTTTCTTAGGCACTGCATGGACTGGACTTACCCAATCACTGTCTGAAATAGGATAGATAATCCCAGCATCCAGGAGTTTCATAATCTCCTTCTTAACTACTTCCTGTAGATTAGGATTAAGCCTTCTCTGATGCTCAACAGATGTCTTAGACTCATCCTCAAGATGTATCCGATGCATGCACAGCTCTGGTGAGATACCTGAAATGTCATCAAGAGAATAGCCAAGAGCTTTGCGATGCTTGCGCAGCTTGCTTAGCAGTAAAGTGAGCTCTGCGTTGTTCAAACTAGCATTAACAATCACTGGATAAGTTGAATTTGGTCCAAGAAACGCGTACCTTAGCCCGGATGGAAGATGTTTCATCTCTATTTTTGGAGCTTTTTCCTCGGCCCAGTCTCTGTCGACTTGCAACGACCAATGCTTAGTTGGTGTCGATCGTTGCATCGTGGCGTCAAACACTTCCACCTTCATCGCCACTTCAACCGAATCCATCAGTCTTGCATAGCACATTGCTGGCTCGTCCTGCAGGTACTCCAGCTCCAATATAGAGCTCAGTAAAGCTCTTTCTAGTGGATCTTCAGCATGTAACTTGTGAAAGTATTCTGTAGCCAAATCACCTAGTGTGTCAACATAGAAGGTCTGTCCGTCGATGGTTGGTCTCTTTTCCAGCTTGTCCATATCAAAACTCATCTTCAGATCACCCATATTTAGAACTATTCTACCTCCTTGACAGTCAATCATCGCACCAGCTGTAGCTAAGAAAGGCCTGCCTAAAATTAGTGGATCCTTTGGTTCCTCTCCATACTGCAGAACCACAAAGTCAGTAGGAATCACACATTGGCCAATCATTATGGGCACATCCTCCAATAATCCTTCGGGAATCCTGATTGTTCTATCTGCCAAAACCAGTGATATCCTAGTGGGTATAAAGTCAATCATCCCGAGCCTCTTAGCAACTAAGAAAGGCATAAGATTCACACTGGAACCAAGATCACATAGAGACCTTTCGAATCTCTCCCTGTAGATAGAACAATCTAATACAAAGCTTCCTGGATCTTTTAACTTCTCAGGAATTCTGCCCTGAATCACTGCACTACACACCTCATTGATCATCATTACACTCTCCTCGTCAGACCACTTCCCAGAAATCATATCCTTAAGACATCTTCTCATCACAGGAGAGGTTTCCATGGAGTCAATCAAAGGCACTTCAACTTTCACCTTTTTAATGAACTCCTTTCATTTGGCATACTGCCTATCGTTTTTAGCCTTTCTGGGATTCTTGGGATAAGGTACCTTAGGCTTGTAAACCCTCTCGGTCGACTGTTTCGGTTTCGATGGTTTTGAGCTCTCTGCAGTCGCCTTGCATCGACCGTCACTGGAGTTGTGTCGATCGTTGCTGGGTGACTTCGCTACGATAGTTTCTTTGTTATCGCTTTGCATCGACCGATGCTTGGTGGCGTCGATCGATGCATTGCGAATGTCACGGATCCCATCTTCCAATTCCTCAATTTCCACGAGTTCCTCAACACTTAACTGCCTTTTCTGGCCAGGTAACAACTCCTTACCACTTCTCAATGTCACTGCATTGCATTGGTACTTGGGATTAGCATCAGTTTGCCTTGGGAGATATCCATCTTCCCTCTGAGCATATCCAACAGTTCTTGCAACCTTAGCATCGAGCTCCTTCATATGTGCGCTCAGGTATTCAAATTTCCCATTCAGCTCCTCATAGACTGTATCTATCTTCTTGTCGAAGTCTGCAGCACTCTTAGTCTGACTCTCCAGCAGCTGTTTCATCATTGCCTCCATCTTACTTCCATGAGCAGTGGCTGCAGGAGGAATCTGATAAGATGAAGATCCATAGGTTCTCTGAGTACTTTGTCCAAAAGGTTTCTGAAAACCACTAGTCTGTCCAAAACTAGCTGAGTTCTGATTGCCTGCGAAGGCATTCTTCTGTCCTCCATTGAAGAATCTGTTTCCCTGCTGATTACCAAATCTATTACCCTGGAAACCAGATCCTCCAATGTAATTCACATCTTCTTCCTGAGTGTCCTCCTCAGTCTGAATTACCTCAACATCTTGGGCAAAGTGGACATCCTTCTTACCAGCCAGGAGATTGCAAATTGTGTCCAGCTTAGATCTAAATTCAGCCATCTCTGAATTCTCTACACTTCCACCAGATTTCTTCCTCCTCTCATCCATAGTCTTGCAACTGTTGCTGCTCACTAAGTTGTCAATCAACTGCTTAGCTTGTGCAGGAGTCTTGGTGTTGAAGTTTGTATTACTGGAGTTATCCAGCGCAGACTGATATGGCAGATCTATGCCTCTGAAGAAAATACCTAGCAATGTGACCTCAGTGAATCCATGGTGTGGGAAGTCACGCTGGTACTTCCTGAATCTCATCCAAGCAGTCTTAAGAGGCTCAGTAGGACCTTGGGTAAATGTCAGAATGTTCTGTCTGGACTGATCGGAACGCGCATCATCATAGAAGTGACGCAGGAACTCACTCTTCAGGGTTGCCCAAGTAACAAACGTCCCAGATGGAAGTTGTTTTAGCCAGGCTGCAGCATCTCCAGCCAGAGAATAGGGGAAAAGCTTGAGGAACAGATAATCCTGGCAGACTCCATCATACTTCATGCCATTGATTAGGTCCTCAAACTGATCAATGTGATCCATAGGCTGCTCCGTGGGATGACCATGGAAGGCATTCTGTCTCATCAGCGAGTAGTAGATGGTTTTGATCTCAAAATCATTCCTCTCAAAACCAGGCGTCACAAGAGCTGACCAGTTTGCATAAAACTCATCCGGTCTGTTGTAGTCAGCTAAAGTCCTCTCATGGACAACCATCTCTCTACCCTGGGCCTGTCTTTGGCCTTGGTTCTGCTCCTGTTGCGGTTGCTCAGGAGGATCAGGGATTACATTCCCTTCAGCGTCAATCCGATGCCCAGCAGCATTGTACGGATTGTTATCTCGGTCCCTCAGGGTACCTTGAGCATCATGCATAATGATTAACTTCTGTACCACCATCCTTGCTCTTATTTCTCTCTTGTTAGTCCTCTCTAGACGTCCAAGTTCTTCAAGTCCGAGATTAACGAGGTTCAGGTTCTGATTACTTCGAGTTTCACGCGTCTGCATAAACTGTCTGTAATCGTCAAGCAACGATCGATGCTATCAGTGCAACGATCGATTCAATCTCAGAATCGCCTAGTGACGATCGACACAAAGGTGCAACGATCGACGCAAAGCGAAATCGGTACTTGCGACAGAGAGAAAACAGAGAAAATTAGTAACTTAAAAGAAAAACAAAACAAAACGAAACAAAAAATAAAAAATCCTAGTAGAAACCATAACTTCGATCCTATCGAAGACTCTAAGAGTCCCCGGCAACGGCGCCAAAAACTTGATAGGGTCAGGTTTTAATCCTATTCTACTGCAAGTGCACAGTTAAGTGATTGTAGTATATAGGGTATCGAATCCACAGAGACTCTGGTCTCGATAGATAAAGAACCGTAGGAATTTAAACTAAGAAGAAATCAAATTGTAGTAAATTAAATAGCAAAGCAAGAAAGTAAACAAGTAGCAGATTGTTGGTGGTGAAAGCAGTTAATTAAAGGCGCTAAGTCTAGGGCGTTCTCAGGAAATCAGACAAGCAGACAAATCAATCAGTCAGGATCTAATTAAGCACAGTTCTAGAACTCAAATCACGGAATTAGAATTAACCAAATCTCTTTGCGAAAATTCTCTAAGCCTAAGTGCAGTAATCCAAATCTCTTTGCAATTACTAACAGATTAAACCAGCATTAATTTCAAGTTCGATATGTTCACAATTAAACTAAACCAAATCTCTTTGCGAGAAGTTTAATTGCTCAACCTAAATAGTTCAGATTCTAAACCACACTCTCGTGTCGTATTTAGCAACCTAAGATCTAGATTCTAATTGATCAGGTTAGAACTAGCATTAAACTCAATTTAGATCGAAGAACATTCTATTCATGTGAATCCTTAACTGAATTAAACAAGTCTAGCAAGTCATAAAATCCTTAATGAGAAACCCTAAACCGAACTATGAATCTACTCAGACATAGAATATGAAAGCATAATCAATGAATTAATAGAAATCATAAAAGAGATTAAATAAATAAAGGGGTTCGAAATCTTCTCCAAAATAAAGTGAAGTACATGATCAGATCAGCCCCAATAGCTCTAAAAACTCTCTACTCTTAATTATGAAAGCGTCTGTAAAATAAACACCAAAATCCTAATTATATAGGCATAATCTCGGCTGGGGCTTCTTTGTAAATACTGGAAACTTCTGGGCCAAAGTGCAAAATCTTGAATCTTCATTAAACCGCCGTATCGGCCCAACTCGCTAGTGTGTCGATCGACACCAAAGGTGTGTCGATCGATGCATGATCTCAAAATCGGACAGTGAGCTCAATCTCTCGGCCAAACACTCCAAAAATCTCCAAAATGCTCCAATATCTCAAATTTTGCTCCAAACCTGATTATACCTGTAAAAGTGATATATCATGGTTTTTACCGGTTTTATGCCATGATATAGTTGTGTTTTTAGTGTCTTTTGTGTTCTTTTAGAGTCTTTTACAGGTATAATCAGGTTTGGAGCTGAAATGGAGATAATGGAGCATTTTGGAGATTTTTGGAGTGTTTGGCCGAGAGATAGAGTTCACTGTCCGAAACAGAGAAAGGTGTCGATCGTTGCACTCTAGCATCGATCGATGCACCAGCGAGATGGGCCAAAACTCGGCGGTTTAGAAGAATCAAGATATTGCACTTTGATCCAGAAGTTCCTGATATTTACAAAGAAGCCCCTGGCCGAGATTATACCTATATAATCAAGTTTTAGTTGTTTTTATTAGATACGCTTTCATAATTAAGAGCAGAGGATTTTTAGAGCTTTTGGGGCTGATCTGAACCTTTACTTCATCTGTATTTGGAGAAGATTTCGAACCGCTTTTACTCTTATTCTTTTATGCAATTGATTCATCATATGATTATGTTTTCATTATCTTGAAGGAATTTCTAGCAGTTCCTAATCCAATTAGGCAACCCTGGTCTGAATTCCAAGCCTAGGATCTAGGGTTCATGAAATTGAATCATTGGGATCTCAGTATTACCTGGTGATTAGCAGCGGAAGATTTGCAGATAATCGAGATCTAAAGCGCCTCAAATGCTGCGCCTCTACTGGTATCCACACGCACACAAACTGAACAGCAGGGATGCTAGTGCCTATAGAGATCCAATCTCTTCAGAGGTTTCTGTTCAAGTTCTGGTGGCTGTGAATTAGGTTAGGGATCAGTTTAGGTCGACCATATATCTTATATATGTCGACTTAAACCATGACGGAATTAACCAACGATTAACCGAATTAATCTGATTAATCCGCGAGTGCATCGATCGTTGCACTATATGCATCGATCGATGCAGTCCCAGAACATTGATATCGAATGCATATCAAATATGCATTCACTAGATCATTACATTAATGATCAACCTCGTCTTTAACGTCCAGTTTGCTTAGGTGTGTGACCCTGTAGGATCACATAACACTAGCAATGAGTTCTAAACTCATTGATCATAAGTGGCTTCTAGCAAAGCATTATGACTACCTAGTGTCATATGATTGTCTCATCTCGACAATACGACTTTCACTTGGAGTAAGTACAATAGATTTCAGGACATTCCCAACAATCTCCCACTTGTACTGGAATCATCTATTCCTTCAATCCCTTCGTCACTATATCTCGATCTGGCATAAGGCAAGATCTGTGTCACCCTTATTTAGCCAAGATCATGTTCATCGAACTCCGATTTATACTGACAATACAAACGACTGACAATCACCTCGTTTGAGTGTGGCCACACATTTCTCAGTATCAAATCTTTGATGGGCCCTGAGATATTTATCTCCTGTTATATAGGAGGGACAAATCCCATCTTGTTCCATCCCTGTTTCTTCACACACTTCATGATACGCCCAATCAATGCCTTTATAGTCACCAGTTACGGCTGACGTTTGACAGGGTTAAAGCGGACCAATTCATATGTAAGAAAACATGATGAACTAAGGTCTAAGGACTATACTCTATAGTCGTAATGAAAACTCTCATGACACTTATATAACTATCTCGTAGAGTTCTCATCAGTGGGTCATGTCCGATCCTGTGTTCTCCAACACATATCTATGTGATTGACTTTAATACTCTTATTAATGACTCCATGAAACTTAGTCATCAGTCACTTCACATACTAGTCTCACGTGGTTGTTAATGTCCCACTTTAACAACCTCGACCAGGGACCAACATAATTTATGTCATTTATTATCTATAGGGTTTCATGATCAAGTCACATACTTGATGACCTATAAAATGTCATAAATTACTTTGGGACTATTATTTAATAACCATTATTAAATAATACAGATGTCAGATTTCAATAACATAATCGAATTATGTTTATACGAACATCATATCATAACTAAAATTAACAACAATGACTCCCACTAAAATTAAGATCACATCTCAAGATATCTAATGCCTTTAGCAGTAGCCTGACCCTCATTCGCCCTTGCTCAGCGTGTGTCGAAAGACACTGCGTCTTGCTAAGAGTAATACCAAGAGTCATTTGCACGAAGCCCTTCTTGGAATCCTGCATATTGGACATGTGCAAGGCCTTATCACTATAAGTATCTTGACACAATCCAATTAGCTTGTCCAATCTATCTCTATAGATTCTTATTCCAAGAATGTATACGGTTTCTCCCATGTATTTTATCGAAAAACAACTTTCGAATCAAGTCTTAACAGACTGAAACAATGGAACTTCATTTCCGAGAAGTGGTATGTTATCAACATACAATACCAGAAATGCAACTGCGCTCCCACTAGTCATCTTGTAAACATTCGGTTCCTCTTCATTTCTGATAAAATCAAACCTTTTGATTTCTTCATCAAAACGAAGATTCCAACTCCGAGTTGCTTGCTTCAATCCATAAATGGATCGATGAAGCTTGCATATCTTCCTAGCTTCATTAGGATCAATGAAAACTTCAGATTATGTCATGTACACATTCTTTTCCAGAATTCCATTAAGGAAAACTGTTTTCACATCCATCTGCCAGATCTCATAACCATTATGAGTGGCGGTTGCTAGGAGAATCCGAATGGACATAAGCATGATGTCTGGGAATAGGTTTTTTCATAGTCAATACCATGAATTTGCTTGAAACCTTTTGCCACCAACCTAGCTTTGTATATCTGAATATAACCATTTTCGGATTCAGCGGCTTTCAGCCATTTTCGGAGTCAAGGCCCATCATTGTTTCCTCAAAATTCGCAGGCCCGTCACTTTCAATGATCAGTAGATCACGGCAATTGGATACGAGAAATCCATATTTCTCGGGTTCGTGACGGATCCTTTCGGATCTGCGAGCTTCAGTTTTCTGTAAGAGTCGCGCACACATATCTCATATGTATACTTTTACCACGACCTAATTAACCAAGATTTAAACCGTAGTTAATTAAGTCATAAACCAAAATCAATATTTGGTTCGCGACCTGTGTCGATCGATGCAACTTTTGTGTCGATCGACACTTCTTCAGAAACTCGCCATTTAAATGTATATCGAATATACATTCACCAGATCTTTTATAAACTCTAGGCACCACAGGTGCAGGTTCTACAACTCTTTGTAGATCCAACCGCTGCTCTTCCTCATCAGGTTGAGCAGTCTCCTGTGATTTTCGAATTTCTTCGAGTTGTACTTTTACTCCCACTGTTCTTCTTGGAAAGAAAGTCTTTCTCAAGAAAACATAGTTCCGAGCAACAAACAATTTGTTCTCGAACTAGTCGTAAAAGTAACATGCCTTGGTTTTGTTAGGACAACCAATGAAGTAGCACTTATCAGATTTGGGTGTGAGCTTATCAGAGATTAGACGTTTTATATAAGTCTCGCAACTCCAAATCTCCATGATGGATAAATCATAAACATTTACATTCCACATCTCATGTGGTCTCTCTGTAACTGATTTTGATGGAACTCTATTTAAAGTAAACTCAGACATTTCTAGAGCGTATTCTTAGAAGGATAATGGAAGATCTAAGTGACTCATCATTGATCGAACCATATCTAATAAAGTCCGATACAGGAGGAGTGAATTGTGAAACACTTTCACAATCTCTCAGATGATCACTAAATTCTTGACCTAAGTATTCACCTCCATGATCTCATCGTAGAGGTTTAATACCTTTGCCAAATTGATTCTGTACTTCATTTTGGAACTCTTTGAACTTTTCAAAGATTCTGACTTATGCCTTATAAATAAGGCATAACCGTATCTTCTGAAAATATCAGTAAAGGTAATGAAGTACTGAAAATTTTCTCTAGCATTTGCGCTTATCGGGCCATGTACATCCGTATGTATAAAGCCCAATAATCCTCTGGCCCTTTCATTTTATCCGTTCGTTCGCAACCTGTATCGATCGTTGCATGCATGCATCGATCGACACTACCTTTGTTGAAAGGGGCCTCTGTCGTTTTCCAATAAACAAGATTCACTATACTCATTATGATTCATAATCAAATGAGCCCAAAAGGCCATCACTATGGAGCTTCTGAATCTGTTTCTCATTTATGTTGCCCAAACGACAATGCCAGGGAAAAGATTTGATTCGTATCATTTGACTTGAATCTCTTGGTACTAATGTTATAGTCAGGCACATTCTGGTTTAGAACATAAAGTCCATTCTCTAATGGATTGCTACTATAAAATATATCACTGTAATCAAATGAATAACACTTATTCTTGATTTGAGAACTGATATCCTTCCATATCCAAACAAGGATTAGAAATAATCTGTATGCTCATAGCAGTTACATAGTAGCAGTTTTAAGTTCAAAACATGCCATAAAAGAAAAACAAATGAAATACTCCTACGGTTAATGCAGCAACTCTTACTCCATTTCCCACGCATAGATCCACTTGTCCTTTCTCCATAATCCTACTTTTGCTCAGGCCCTGCACATTTTCACAAAATATGAGTACCACAGCTGGTATCAAATACCCAATAAGTAGGACTATTAGAAGTAACATTTACTTCTTTAACATAATACCTGAAGAAGAAGTCTCGTACGTCTTCTTCAGCTTCTCATAATCTTCCAAGAATTTATTGCAGTTTCTTTTCAAATGCCCATAACCATTACAATAACGGCACTTAACATCTTCAGAAGGACTGGTTTTAACCTTAGGAGCATGGCCAGACTCGCTTGGATTCACAATCGAGCTCGTCTTGCCATCACCTTTGTTCTTACCAAGTTTCTTAAACTTATTACCCTTTTGTACCATAAGGACATTTGGGGTGTCCTTCTTGATGTTAGGTTCAGCAGTCTTAAGCATCCCATGCAATTCAGTCAACGTCTTCGTCAAGTTGTTCATGTTATAATTCATAACAAATTGATCATAGCTTGACGGCAGTGACTGTAGAATGATGTCAGTAGCCAACTCTTGGCTAATGGGACAATCCAGTTTCCCCAGATTATCAATATAACCCATCATCTTAATGACATGAGGACTAACTGGTTCGCCCTTTGGTAGCTTGCACTCAATCAGAGATTTAACCGTCTGGTATCTCTGAGTTCGTGCCTGCTCCTGAAACATACTTTTCAGGCCAGTGATCATCTCTTTTGGCGACTCCACATACTCATATTGCTTCTGCAATTCCGAGTTCATGGTAGCCAACATGAGACAACTCACATCCACCGCATCATTAGAATGCTTATCCCAAGCATCCTTATCTGACTGCCAGACATTGGCTCAGTACTTTCTGGGGAGAACTTTCTCAAGGACATAGTCCTTTTTCTCCTGTTTGAGAACAATTCTCAAGTTCCGATACCATTCAAGAAAGTTGGATCCATTTAACTTGTCCTTCTCAAGGACGGATCGCAGGGAGAAATTGTTACGATGGTTTGTGCTAGACATAGCTGAAAAACGAGGGAGGTTTTAGTTATGATGTTCAAGAAATGAGAAGTCTTAACTATTAAGAAAACTCGCATTATATTCAAACAATGTTTCCTCAGATGAATACAATGATCCAAGACCCATACTTCACTAAACTTGAGTAAGCCACTGGCTATTACCCAAATTTTAGCTATCTAGGTAAGCAACTCTTTGCTAGTTATATCCAATATAACTCTTGGTTGTGGATTGACATCTCATGCCCAATCCACCTGATGTCTCTAGGCCCAAAACGATTTTGATAGCCCAGTCAAGTAAACCAATCTCTTAAGTCATGTAATTGTTGATGTCTTGCACTGCAAATCCATCAACACGATTACCTCTGTCTTACTCATGTAATTGTGAACATCTTGCACTGCAAGTCTATCACACAATTAAATGGGTCTTGACAGTTGACAAGATTGGAAAGACATCAAGTATCACTTGATATTTGATTGAGGAACAGAACCATTTAAAACGTTCAATTTTATTATGTTTTAATTCTTCTAATTAAATGATTTGTCTTGGTTTGGTTCTGTGGTTTCAATTTCCATAACCTAAACCATCGAATCTTGTGTCGACCGACACTACTATAGTGTCGATGAAGGATTGTTTAGTTGATCCTGATTCAATTCTTAGATTCATATCAACCTAAACATGCGATCTAGGTTCTTCTCAGAATAGAAACAAATGATGATCTCACCTTATACCTGTTTGCAGCGGAAAGAAATGGTATGTCTGAGATCAGAGAAACACCGAGGGATGAATCCTCCAAAGGTTCACACACGCGATCACAGAAAACGGCTGCTAGACCACAAGGAGCTCGGCGCAGAGAGAGAGAGAGAGTTTTCGGCTGAGGGATTAGGGTTAATTGCTCAGAAACTCGAGTTTTACCTTATAAAACTTGTCTGATTCCGTTTGGGCCATTTGGCCCAAACACCAATTAACTAGACGGCATTCGCGCACTGTGTCGACCGATACCCCTTGTGTATCGATCGACACACAGTGCCTAAACCGTTTTATTCTCTCTAAGTACAGTAAATGCCTAGCACTTTTACCGTACTTCTGCTAAACCGTTCCTACACATTTTCCTGTTAGCTTAGGCGTGTGACCCATATGGGATCATATAATAAAGGCAATAAGTCCAAGACTTATAGATCATGAGCGGACTCTAGCAAGCCATCATGACCCCCAGTATTATATGACTTATGTCTGATCATTGACATACTCTTACTTTCTAGAGACAGTACCGAGATTACTGGACACAATTCCAACAATCTCCCACTTGTACTGGAATCTCTGTATTCATAATCCTTTTGTCACAATATCTCGATTAGTCATAAGGCAAGATTGGTGTCATCCTTATAAAGCCTAATCTTGTTCATCGGACTCTGATTTGATACTGACAATCCAAACGACTCGGGACAGTCCGTTTGAGCATGGCCATGCATTTTCCAGTATTCAAATCTCCGATTGGCCTAGAGATATTCACTCCATTTATATTGGAGGGACAAATTCCGTCTTGTTCCATCACTGTAAACTATTCATTTCATAATGTACCCAAACAAGGTCCTTATAACTATCGCAGAACGATAGCGTTAGACAATGATCAAAGTGCATCAGTCCATGTGCAGTCACATGCATGCGAACTCAGGTCTAAGGACTATACTCTATAGTCGTAGTAAGAATCTCTTATGACACAGATATAAATATCCTGAAGAGTTCTTATAAGCGGGTCTTGTCCGGTCGTATGTTCCCAAACATACACCTATGTACTGACTTTGATGCCGCGCATCTATGACACACTGAGACTTTGTCATAAGTCACGTACCAATCCAGTCTCACACGGTTGTTGGTGTTCCAATTTCAACAACCTTCGACTAGGGACGGGATGATATAAACATCTATCAAATATAGGGTCTCATGATCAAGCTAAATGACTTCGATGACTCAAGATCAAGTCATTTACTTCGATGACCTATAAAATGGTTCATATCACTTTGGAACGATTATTTCATCACAGTTAAAATAATCTTGAAATAATAATTTCATTAAACATAAGAATGTTTTACAAGAACATATCAAATAACTAAATAAAAGCCCTCAAAACTCCCACTCAAATTTAGATTACATTTCTATGTCTCTAATGCCTACAGCTTCAGTCAGAAACTCGAGCTTAGGCCTTGGGAGTGGCTTTGTCAACGGATCAGCGACGTTATCATCTGTCTGAACTCGGCTGATCTTGACTTCCTTTCTATTAATGATGTCACGTATCAAGTGAAATCTTCTTAGAACATGCTTGGATTTCTGGTGTGATCTTGGTTCCTTTGCCTGAGCTATAGCACCATTGTTGTCACAAAACAGTGCCAGAGGCTCAGCCGCATCTGGTATCACACCTAGTTCAATAATGAACTTTCGTATCCAAACAGCTTCCTTCGCAGCTTCTGAGGCGGCGATATATTCAGCTTCTGTAGTGGAATCAGCAACGGTGTATTGCTTGGAGCTTCTCCAACTGATTGCACCGCCATTCAGACAAAAGATATAACCGGATTGTGACCGGAAATCATCTTGGTCTGTCTGGAAACTTGCGTCCGTGAATCCACTGACTTTAAGCACATCACTTCCACCGTACACTAAGAACTTATCCTTAGTATGTCTTAGATACTTCAAGATATTCTTTACGGCAATCCAATGGTTTTCACCTGGATTTGACTGGTATCTACTCGTCATGCTCAATGCATAAGCAACATCAGGACGAGTACAGATCATGGCATACATGACAGATCCTATTGCAGATGCATAAGGAATATTCTTCATGCGCTCAAGCTCAGCAGCCGTCGTAGGGCTCTGCTTCTTGCTTAGCGTTGTGCCATGTACCATTGGCGTGAAGCCCTTCTTGGAATTCTTCATGCTGAATCTTTGTAGGACTTTGTAAATGTATGAATCTTGACACAAGCCTATCAGCCTTCTAGATCTATCCCGGTAGATCCTGATTCCAAGAACGTATGCGGCTTCACCCATGTCTTTCATGGAAAAAACAACTTCCAAGCCAGTCCTTTACGGACTTCAGCATTGGAACGTCGTTTCCGAGAAGTAGTATGTCATCGACATACAGAATAAGAAATACAATCTTGCTCCCACTAGATTTCTTATACACGCATTGTTCTTCTTCGTTTCTGATGAAGTCAAATTGCTTGATCGCTTCATCAAAACGAAGATTCCAGCTCCTCGATGCTTGCTTCAATCCATAAATGGATTTATGAAGCTTGCATACCTTCCCAGCATTCTTTGGATCTATGTAACCGTCAGGTTGCGTCATATACACATCCTCTTCCAGAATACCATTCAGGAAGGCGGTTTTCACGTCCATCTGCCAAATTTCATAATCATGAAAAGCTGCAGTTGCTAGTAGAATCCGAATAGATTTCATCATAGCCACTGGCGAATAGGTTTCATCGTAATCCACACCGTGAACTTGTCTGAAACCTTTTGCCACCAACCTGGCTTTATAAATCTGGACATTTCCATCCACGTCAATCTTCTTCTTGAAGATCCATTTGCACTCGATGGCTTTTACACCAGCGGGTAAGTCAACCAACGAAAACACTTGGTTGACCGACATGGAGTCCATTTCGGAATCAGTGGCCTTGCGCCACTTAGAGGAATCTGGGCCCATCATGGCTTGATTGAAGTTCGATGGTTCATCACCATCAATGATCAAAAGATCATGACAGTCAGTCACGAGGAATCCTTGATATCTCTCGGGTTCGTGACGGATCCTCCCGGATCTTCGAACTTCAGGTACTACAGGTTCAGGCTCTACAATTTCTTGTAGGTCCTCCTGCTGCTCTTCCTCATTAGGTTGAGCAGTATCCTGTTCATCTTGAATTTCTTCAAGCAGTACCTTACTCCCACTGTCTTTCTTAGAGAGAAACTCCCTCTCAAGGAAGTTACAATCCCGGGCAACAAAGATCTTGTTCTCGGAACGTAGATAGAAGTAATAAGCCTTGGTTTCCCGTGGATAACCAATGAAGTAGCATTTGTCAGATTTTGGTGTAAGCTTGTCTGAGATCAATCTCTTGACATAGGCTTCACAACCCCAAATTCTGAGATAAGACAGCACCGGAGCTTCTCCAGTCCATAATTCATATGGTGTCTTTGCTACTGCTTTCGATGGCGCTCTGTTTAGAGTGAACACTGCTGTTAGCAGAGCATATCCCCAAAGGGATATTGGAAGGTCTGTGTGACTCATCATAGATCGAACCATATCCAATAAGGTCCGATTTCTCCTTTCAGACACACCATTCCATTGAGGTGTTCCAGGAGGAGTGAGTTGGGATACGATCCCACACTCTCTCAGATGATCACTGAATTCTTGGCTTAAGTATTCTCCTCCTCGGTCGGACCGAAGAGCCTTAATGCTTTTGCCAAGTTGGTTCTGTACTTCATTTTGGAATTCTCTGAACTTCTCAAAAGATTCAGACTTATGTTTCATCAAATAAACATATCCATACCTACTGAAATCATCAGTAAAGGTAATGAAGTACTGATAGTTTCCTCTTGCATTTGTGGACATTGGGCCACACACATCAGTGTGTATCAGGCCCAATACGTCACTGGCCCTCTCGTTAGGTTTATTAAAGGGGGCCCGTGTCATTTTGCCCATCATGCAGGATTCGCATTTCTCACATGAATCAAAGTCAAATGAGCCAAGAAGTCCATTCGAATGGAGCCTCTTGATGCGTTTCTCGCTGATGTGCCCTAAACGACAATGCCATAGAAACGTTCGGTTCTCCTCATTAGGTTTGAACCGTTTGGTATTAATGTTATAAATTGGCGTGGATTGATCGAGTATGTAAAGCCCATTCATAAGAGGGGCAGAACCATAGAACAAATTGTTGCGATTGAAGGAACATAATTTATTCTTAACTGAAAAATCATAACCTTCCAAATCCAACAAAGAAATTGAAATAATATTTCTGCTTATAGCAGGTACAAAATAACAATTATTCAGTTCTAAAATCAATCCCGAAGGTAAAGACAACAAGTAAGTGCCTACAGCTAGTGCTGGAACTTTCGCTCCATTCCCAGCTCGTAGCTCCACTTGTCCTTGCTTCAGCCTTCTACTGTTGCTGAGTGCCTGCATATTAGTACAAATATGAGCCCCACAACCAGTATCCATAACCCATGAGGTATTATCAGAAGTAGTTGTATTAACTTCTATAACAAAAATACCTGTTGAAGAAGTCTCAAAAGTCTTCTTCTTCAATTCCTTTAGACCTTCCTGGAATTTCTTACATTCTCTCCTCCAATGCCCTGGTTCTTTACAGAACCTGCATATGTCAGTTGGCCCAGCCTTGGACTTGGGCTTGGGCTTTGGCGTGTCCTTGTCCGCGACTTGGACAGCCTTGGCCTTTCCCTTATCCTTAGCAGAGGATTTCTTAAACCCCTTGCCCTTCTGCACCATAAGCACATTTGGGTCCTTGGCGGTTTTCCTCAAATTGGGCTCCGCAGTCTTGAGCATTCCGTGAAGCTCAGGCAATGTCTTACTCAAGCCATGCATGTTGAAGTTCAGAATGAACTGATCATAGCTTGCAGGTAATGACTGCAGAATGATGTCGCAGGCAAGTTCCTGGCTGATTGGGCAGTCGAGTTTCTGAAGATGATCGAGATAACCCATCATCTTCAAGACATGAGGACTCACTGCCGCATTCGCAGCCAACTTGCAGTCCAAGAGGTTCTTAACTGTTTGAAACCTCTCAGTCCTAGCCTGCTCCTGAAAAAGCGATTTCAGGCTTGCCATTATCTCGATGGGTGACAATACACTCTCGAACTGTTTCTGCAGCTCAGGAGTCATTGTCACCAACATCAGGCAATAAGCATCATTTTCATCTGACGAATGCTTTTCCCAAGCATTATGCAGAGTCCTGGCGGCATTGGCAGGAGGCCTCTCGGGGAGAGGATCACGAAGGACATAATCCTTCTTCTCCTGCTTGAGGACTAGCCTCAAGTTCCTTGACCACGTCAGGAAGTTCGTTCCAGTCAGCTTCTCCTTTTCGAGAACAGACCGGATCGAGAATGATTTTTGTGTGCTTGTAGTAGTCATAGCTGAAATATATAGATAAAAAGGTTATTAGTTAAAATGTTCAATATGATTAATCTCGTATTAAATTTAATATGATTAATCACGCATTATATTCAATAACATAAGTTACCCTCAATAGAATATAATGATTCCAAGATCCACATATAACTAAGATTAAAGTGGGCCACTGGCCGTCACCAAACCTTAGCTTATATCGGTAAGCCCTATATCGGCTAATTATATCCGTGATATAACTCTTGGTTGTGAATCTGGGCCCGAGGCCCAATTCACTCTGATGTCTCAAGGCCCGGGACTCCCGATGGCCCAGTCAAGAAAACCAGACTATACAGTCATGTAATCATTAATGTCTGGGACTCCCAATGACATTTATGAATCACAAACCGTCTTATCCACGCAAAAGCAGACACCCTCACACTGTAAGGCCATGAATACAATTGAATGGGCTTCGACAGCTGACATAGAATGGACAAGACATCCAACGCTTGATATTATTTGAGGTTCGTAGGTTTATTTAAAAAATTCATTCCCAAAATAGAATATTACTATTTCGGGAAACTTTCCATTTTTGGAAACCTACTATTTTTTTTGGAAACTTTCTAAAATTGGAAACTTTCTAAAAACGGAAACTTTCTAACTTTAGAAATTTATTAAAATCCGAATCATGCAAATCTAGAAACTTCTATAAATTAAGAAACTTTCTAATTTCAAAATATCGGAAACTTTAATTTAAAATCGATTTATATTCTTTATAAAATAAATTTTAAATTAATCTGAAGAAAGACTCAAATAATTGGCCCAATTGTTTTAACTTCTTGGCCCGAGGCCCAAGAATTGGTCCATGTCCAAGACATGACCCAATTGTCCAATTAAATGACATAACCGGTCTGGTTCATTAAAATTGGTCTAACCAAATTTTAATTACTACGATGACCATAATTGTCAACCGGTTATTTACTAAACCGGATTTTCTCAATTTATTTGGTCCAACCAAATCAAATTAGAAAATCCTGGTTTAGGCACTAAATCCAATAATTCTTTCGACATTGGATTTCTTGTCCCGGTTTAACCAGACTTAATAAAATTATTAAATCTGTTTATTAAACCGTGACGATTAATTTTAATCAAAATATTAAACCGAGCCTTAAACCAACCATGTCGATCGATGGACCAACCGTGTCGATCGATCCATCAACCACATCGGTCGATGCTCTCAGCATCGATCCTGCATCGATCGTGCATCGATCCTGTATCGATCGATGCTCTCACGCATGCACTGAATCGAGCCAAAACCCTAACCGTGTCGATCGATGTGCACCAACCGCATCGGTCGATGCACCAATATCGAACCTGCATCGATCCTGTATCGATCGATGCTTTCACGCGTTAACAGGGTTAGCCGATAGACTGTATCGACCGATCCATGCGATCGTAGTCGATACAGACCTCTTGAAATCGCATTCTACCAAATCATATAGCTTGGTTTCTGCAATTTTATGTGTGTTTAGATTTCAATTCTTGTTGCTTAAATGGTTTCTCTTATCAGTAGTTGATTCAAAACACTTTTAAACAAGAAAACAATCCTAAACATTGAATCTAAACAAGAAAAACCAGAACCATTGGTTCATATCAACCTAAACATGCGATCTAGGTTCTTCTCAGAATAGAAACAAATGATGATCTCACCTTATACCTGTTTGCAGCGGAAAGAAATGGTATGTCTGAGATCAGAGAAACACCGAGGGATGAATCCTCCAAAGGTTCACACACGCGATCACAGAAAACGGCTGCTAGACCACAAGGAGCTCGGCGCAGAGAGAGAGAGAGTTTTCGGCTGAGGGATTAGGGTTAATTGCTCAGAAACTCGAGTTTTACCTTATAAAACTTGTCTGATTCCGTTTGGGCCATTTGGCCCAAACACCAATTAACTAGACGGCATTCGCGCACTGTGTCGACCGATACCCCTTGTGTATCGATCGACACACAGTGCCTAAACCGTTTTATTCTCTCTAAGTACAGTAAATGCCTAGCACTTTTACCGTACTTCTGCTAAACCGTTCCTACACATTTTCCTGTTAGCTTAGGCGTGTGACCCATATGGGATCATATAATAAAGGCAATAAGTCCAAGACTTATAGATCATGAGCGGACTCTAGCAAGCCATCATGACCCCCAATATTATATGACTTATGTCTGATCATTGACATACTCTTACTTTCTAGAGACAGTACCGAGATTACTGGACACAATTCCAACAGTCGATCGATGCAGAATAACCAAAAGAAATCCGCGATAACCGATCAATCCAATTGATCCAGTTTTGAATACCGGTCAGCGTCGATCGATGCTATATTAGCATCCGTCGATGCTAACCTAATCAAACCAATCGCAATTAAACCATTCACAGTGTTCGACCATCATTAACCAAGCTCGATAACCGGTCCAATCCAATTGAACCGATTCATCAATCTCGGGAGGTTTGTGTCGATCGATGCAACGCTTGTGTCGATCGACACTAGGCGAAAACTAAGGTTTATTCGGGTTTTCGCCCTGCATCGATCGATGCCGGATTGGCATCGATCGACACCATACGAAAAACCCTAAATTTCATTCGGGTTTTAGCCCTGTGTCGATCGATGCCGGATTGGTAACGATCGACACCATGCGAAAAAACCCTTAAACGTTTTCGAACAGAACCCTAAACTAGGTTATCAGGAAAACGAATTTAAGCAAGTTTGTATCAACCATACATAGATTCAGATTCAACCAATCTAATCAACATGCTACATATTCAATGGAACCCTAAAGCTCTGATACCACTATAGGAATTGTTGGAATTGTGTCCAGTAATCTCGGTACTGTCTCTAGAAAGTAAGAGTATGTCAATGATCAGACATAAGTCATATAATACTGGGGGTCATGATGGCTTGCTAGAGTCCGCTCATGATCTATAAGTCTTGGACTTATTACCTTTATTATATGATCCCATATGGGTCACACGCCTAAGCTTACAGGAAAATGTGTAGGAACGGATTGACAGAAGTACGGTAAAAGTGCTAGGCATTTACTGTACTTAGAGATTAAAGGGTTCAGCAATCGTGTGTCGATCGATACACAAGGTGTGTCGATCGACACAGTGCGTGAACGCCTAGGAAATAATAAGACCGAGAATTGGGCCCGAAAGCCCATGAGAACTAAGACAGGTTTTAAATGAATAAAACCTGACCTAGCTCTCAAAATTCTCTCCAAGTCTGCGCCTCTCTCTCTCTCTCTGTCGCCTCCCTCCTCGTGGTCTAGCAGCCAGATTCCTTTGCGTGCGTGTGTGAACCTTTGGAGGATCCATCCCTTGGTGGCTCTCTGATCTCTGACCTGTTCTCCCTTTCCGCTGCACAAAACAGGTAAAAGGTGAGATCAATATTGTTTCTATTCAAGAGAACCTAGATCCGCATGTTTAGGATGAATTAATCTGAAGAACTGAATCAGGATTAACATCTAAACATTCCTTCAGTGGTATCAGAGCTATTGGTTCTGGTTTTTCTTGTTTAGATTCAAGTTTAGGATTGTTTAAAGAGGTGTTTTTGAATCAATCTACTGATAAGATTAAAACACTTAAGAAACAAGAATTGAATCCTAAACAAACAGTTGAAAAATCGCATGACCAAGCTATATTGATTTGGTATGCGACCTAAACTGATTTTTTGCATCGACTGAGATCGCATTGCATCGATCGATGCAATGCATGGATCGATCGTTGCAACCGCGAGAGATTGACCACGATCGCATGGATCAATCAAACGATCGCATGGATCTCGCGAGAATCTCTCGGCCAAATCTGTTAACCGTTCGTGCACGCGTGAGAGCATCGATCGATGCAGGATCGATGCACGATCGATGCAGGATCGATGCTGAGAGCGTCGATCGATGCGGTTAGGGTTTTGGCTCGGTTTAATTTAATTAAAACTTAAAAACGTCACGATTTAATAAACAGACTTAATAAATTTATTAAGTTCTGGTTAAACCGGGATAAGAAATCCAAAGTCGAAAATTGGATTTTGTGCCTAAACCAGGATTTTCTAATTTGATTTGGTTGGACCAAATAAATTGAGAAAATCCGGTTTAGTAAATAACCGGTTGACAATTGTGGTCATCGTAGTAATTAAAATTTGGTTAGACCAATTTTAATGAACCAGACCGGTTATGTCATTTAATTGGACAATTGGGTCATGTCTTGGACATGGACCAATTCTTGGGCCTCGGGCCAAGAAGTTAAAACAATTGGGCCAATTATTTGAGTCTTTCTTCAGATTAATTTAAAATTTATTTTATAAAATTATAAAGTCGATTTTAAATTAAAGTTTCCGAAATTTTGAAATTAGAAAGTTTCTTAAAATAGAAGTTTCTAGATTTGCGGGTTTTGGATTTTAAAGAAATTTCTAAAGTTAGAAAGTTTCCGGTTTTAGAAAGTTTCCAATTTTAGAAAGTTTCCTAAAATAGTAGGTTTCCAAAAATAGAAAGTTTCCCGAAATAGTAATCTTCTATTTTGGGAATGAAATTTTAATAAACCTACGAACCTCAAATAATATCAAGCGTTGGATGTCTTGCCCAGTCTATGTCAGCTGTCGAAGCCCATTCAATTGTATTCATGGCCTTACAGTGTGAGGGTGTCTACTTTTGCGTGGATAAGACGGTTTGTGATTCATAAATGTCATTGGGAGTCCCAGACATTAATGATTACATGACTGTATAGTCTGGTTTTCTTGACTAGGCCATCGGGAGTCCCGGGCCTTGAGACATCAGAGTGGATTGGGCCTCGGGCCCAGATTCACAACCAAGAGTTATATCACGGATATAATTAGCCGACATAGGGCTTACCGATATAAGCTGAGGTTTGGTGACGGCCAGTGGCCCACTTTAATCTTAGTTATATGTGGATCTTGGAATCATTATATTCTATTGAGGGTAACTTATGTTATTGAATATAATGCGTGATTAATCATATTAAATATAATACGAGATTAATCATATTGAACATAATAACTAATAACCTTTTTATCTTATATATTTCAGCTATGACTACTACAAGCACACAAAACACATTCTCAATCCGGTCTGTTCTCGAAAAGGAGAAGCTGACTGGAACGAACTTCCTGACATGGTCAAGGAACTTGAGGCTGGTCCTCAAGCAGGAGAAGAAGGATTATGTCCTTCGTGATCCTCTCCCCGAGAGGCCTGCTAACAATGCCGCCAGGACTCTGCATAATGCTTGGGAAAAGCATTCGTCAGATGAAAATGATGTGTATTGCCTTATGTTGACGACAATGACTGGTGAGCTGCAAATGCAGTTCGAGAGTGTGTTGTCACCAATTGAGATAATGGCAAGCCTGAAATCGCTTTTTCAGGAGCAAGCAAGGACTGAGAGGTTTCAGACTGTTAAGAACCTCTTAGACTGTAAGTTGGCTGCGAATGCGGCAGTGAGTCCTCATGTCTTGAAGATGATGGGTTATCTCGATCATCTTCAGAAACTCGACTGTCCTATCAGCCAAGAACTTGCTTGCGACATCATTCTGCAGTCATTACCTGCAAGCTATGATCAGTTCATTCTGAACTTTAACATGCATGGCTTGAGTAAGACATTGCCTGAGCTTCACGGAATGCTCAAGACTGCAGAGCCCAACTTGAGGAAAACCGCCAAGGACCCCAATGTGCTTATGGTGCAAAAAGGCAAGGGGTTTAAGAAATCCTCTGCTAAGGATAAGGGAAAGGCCAAGGCTGTCCAAGTCGCGGACAAGGACACGCCAAAGCCCAAGCCCAAGTCCAAGGCTGGGCCAACTGACATATGCAGGTTCTGTAAAGAACCAGGGCATTGGAGGAGAGAATGTAAGAAATTCCAAGAAGGTCTAAAGGAATTGAAGAAGAAGACTCTCGAGACTTCTTCGACAGGTATTTTTGTTATAGAAGTTAATACAACTACTTCTGATAATACCTCATGGGTTATGGATACTGGTTGTGGGGCTCATATTTGTACTAATATGCAGGCACTCAGCAACAGTAGAAGGCTGAAGCAAGGACAAGTGGAGCTATGAGTTGGGAATGGAGCGAAAGTTCCAGCACTAGCTGTAGGCACATACTTGTTGTCTTTACCTTCGGGATTGATTTTAGAACTCAATAATTGTTATTTTGTACCTGCTATAAGCAGGAATATTATTTCAATTTCTTTGTTGGATTTGGAAGGTTATGATTTTTCAGTTAAGAATAAATTATGTTCCTTCAATCGCAACAATTTGTTCTATGATTCTGCCCCTCTTACGAATGGGCTTTACATACTCGATCAATCCGCGCCAGTTTATAACATTAATACCAAACGGTTCAAACCTAATGAGGAGAACCGAACGTTTCTATGGCATTGTCGTTTAGGGCACATCAGCGAGAAACGCATCAAGAGGCTCCATTCGAATGGACTTCTTGGCTCATTTGACTTTGAGTCATGTGAGAAATGCGAATCCTGCATAATGGGCAAAATGACGCGGGCCCCCTTTAATAAACCTAACGAGAGGGCCAGTGACTTATTGGGCCTGATACACACTGACGTGTGTGGCCCAATGTCCACAAATGCAAGAGGAAACTATCAATACTTCATTACCTTCACTGATGATTTCAGTAGGTATGGATATGTTTATTTAATGAAACATAAGTCTGATTCTTTTGAGAAGTTCAGAGAATTCCAAAATGAAGTACAGAACCAACTTGGTAAAAGCATTAAGGCTCTTCGGTCCGACCGAGGAGGAGCATATTTAAGCCAAGAATTCAGTGATCATCTAAGAGAGTGTGGGATCGTATCCCAACTCACTCCTCCCGGAACACCTCAATGGAATGGTGTGTCTGAGAGGAGAAATCGGACCTTATTGGATATGGTTCGATCTATGATGAGTCACACAGACCTTCCAATATCCCTTTGGGGATATGCTCTGCTAACAGCAGTGTTCACTCTAAATAGAGCGCCATCGAAAGCAGTAGCAAAGACACCATATGAATTATGGACTGGAGAAGCTCCAGTGCTGTCTTATCTCAGAATTTGGGGTTGTGAAGCCTATGTCAAGAGATTGATCTCAGACAAGCTTACACCAAAATCTGACAAATGCTACTTCATTGGTTATCCACGGGAAACCAAGGCTTATTACTTCTATCTACGTTCCGAGAACAAGATCTTTGTTGCCCGGGATTGTAACTTTCTTGAGAGGGAGTTTCTCTCTAAGAAAGACAGTGGGAGTAAGGTACTGCTTGAAGAAATTCAAGATGAACAGGATACTGCTCAACCTAATGAGGAAGAGCAGCAGGAGGACCTACAAGAAATTGTAGAGCCTGAACCTGTAGTACCTGAAGTTCGAAGATCCGGGAGGATCCGTCACGAACCCGAGAGATATCAAGGATTCCTCGTGACTGACTGTCATGATCTTCTGATCATTGATGGTGATGAACCATCGAACTTCAGTCAAGCCATGATGGGCCCAGATTCCTCAAAGTGGCGCAAGGCCACTGATTCCGAAATGGACTCCATGTCGGTCAACCAAGTGTTTTCGTTGGTTGACTTACCCGCTGGTGTAAAAGCCATCGAGTGAAAATGGATCTTCAAGAAGAAGATTGACGTGGATGGAAATGTCCAGATTTATAAAGCCAGGTTGGTGGCAAAAGGTTTCAGACAAGTTCACGGTGTGGATTACGATGAAACCTATTCACCAGTGGCTATGATGAAATCTATTCGGATTCTACTAGCAACTGCAGCTTTTCATGATTATGAAATTTGGCAGATGGACGTGAAAACCGCCTTCCTGAATGGTATTCTGGAAGAGGATGTGTATATGACACAACCTCACGGTTACATAGATCCAAAGAATGCTGGGAAAGTATGCAAGCTTCATAAATCCATTTATGGATTGAAGCAAGCATCGAGGAGCTGGAATCTTCGTTTTGATGAAGCGATCAAGCAATTTGACTTCATCAGAAACGAAGAAGAACAATGCGTGTATAAGAAAACTAGTGGGAGCAAGATAGTATTTCTTATTCTGTATGTCGATGACATACTGCTTCTCGGAAACGACATTCCAATGCTGAAGTCCGTAAAGGACTGGCTTGGAAGTTGTTTTTCCATGAAAGACATGGGTGAAGCCGCATACGTTCTTGGAATCAGGATCTACCGGGATAGATCTAGAAGGCTAATAGGCTTGTGTCAAGATTCATACATTGACAAAGTCCTGCAAAGATTCAGCATGAAGGATTCCAAGAAGGGCTTCACGCCAATGGTACATGGCACAACGCTAAGCAAGAAGCAGAGCCCAACGACGGCTGCTGAGCTTGAGCGCATGAAGAATATTCCTTATGCATCTGCAATAGGATCTATCATGTATGCCATGATCTGTACTCGTCCTGATGTTGCTTATGCATTGAGCATGACGAGTAGATACCAGTCAAATCCAGGTGAAAACCATTGGATTGCCGTAAAGAATATCTTGAAGTATCTAAGACATACTAAGGATAAGTTCTTAGTGTACGGTGGAAGTGATGTGCTTAAAGTCAGTGGATTCACGGACGCAAGTTTCCAGACAGACCAAGATGATTTCCGGTCACAGTCCGGTTATATCTTTTGTCTGAATGGCGGTGCAATCAGTTGGAGAAGCTCCAAGCAAGACACCGTTGCTGATTCCACTACAGAAGCTGAATATATCGCCGCCTCAGAAGCTGCGAAGGAAGCTGTTTGGATACGAAAGTTCATTATTGAACTAGGTGTGATACCAGATGCGGCTGAGCCTCTGGCACTATTTTGTGACAACAATGGTGCTATAGCTCAGGCAAAGGAACCAAGATCACACCAGAAATCCAAGCATGTTCTAAGAAGATTTCACTTGATACGTGACATCATTAATAGAAAGGAAGTCAAGATCAGCCGAGTTCAGACAGATGATAACGTCGCTGATCCGTTGACAAAGCCACTCCCAAGGCCTAAGCTCGAGTTTCTGACTGAAGCTGTAGGCATTAGAGACATTGAAATGTAATCTAAATTTGAGTGGGAGTTTGAGGGCTTTTATTTAGTTATTTGATATGTTCTTGTAAAACATTCTTATGTTTAATGAAATTATTATTTCAAGATTATTTTAACTGTGATGAAATAATCGTTCCAAAGTGATATAAACCATTTTATAGGTCATCGAAGTAAGTTACTTGATCTTGAGTCATCAAAGTCATTTGGCTTGATCATGAGACCCTATATTTGATAGATGGATTATATCATCCTGTCCCTAGTCGAAGGTTGTTGAAATTGGAACACCAACAACCGTGAGAGACTGGATTGGTATGTGACTTATGACAAAGTCTCAGTGTGTCATAGATGCGCGGCATCAAAGTCAATACATAGGTGTATGTTGGGAACATACGACCGGACAAGACCCGATTATGAGAACTCTTCAGGATATTTATATCTGTGTCATAAGAGATTCTCACTACAACTATAGAGTATAGTCCTTAGACCTGAGTTCGCATGCATGTGACTGCACATGGACTGATGCACTTTGATCATTGTCTAACGCTGTCGTTCTGAGATAGTTATAAGGACCTTGTTTGGGTACATTATGAAATGAGTATTTTACAGTGATGGAATAAGACGGAATTTGTCCCTCCAATATAAATGGAGTGAATATCTCTAGGCCAATCGGAGATTTGAATACTGGAAAATGCATGGCCATGCTCAAACGGACTGTCCCGAATCGTTTGGATTGTCAGTATCAAATCAGAGTCCGATGAACAAGATTAGGCTTTATAAGGATGACACCAATCTTGCCTTATGACTAATCGAGATATTGTGACAAAAGGATTATGAATACAGAGATTCCAGTACAAGTGGGAGATTGTTGGAATTGTGTCCAGTAATCTCGGTACTGTCTCTAGAAAGTAAGAGTATGTCAATGATCAGACATAAGTCATATAATACTGGGGGTCATGATGGCTTGCTAGAGTCCGCTCATGATCTATAAGTCTTGGACTTATTACCTTTATTATATGATCCCATATGGTCACACGCCTAAGCTTACAGGAAAATGTGTAGGAACGGATTGACAGAAGTACGGTAAAAGTGCTAGGCATTTACTGTACTTAGAGATTAAAGGGTTCAGCAATCGTGTGTCGATCGATACACAAGGTGTGTCGATCGACACAGTGCGTGAACGCCTAGGAAATAATAAGACCGAGAATTGGGCCCGAAAGCCCATGAGAACTAAGACAGGTTTTAAATGAATAAAACCTGACCTAGCTCTCAAAATTCTCTCCAAGTCTGCGCCTCTCTCTCTCTCTCTGTCGCCTCCCTCCTCGTGGTCTAGCAGCCAGATTCCTTTGCGTGCGTGTGTGAACCTTTGGAGGATCCATCCCTTGGTGGCTCTCTGATCTCTGACCTGTTCTCCCTTTCCGCTGCACAAAACAGGTAAAAGGTGAGATCAATATTGTTTCTATTCAAGAGAACCTAGATCCGCATGTTTAGGATGAATTAATCTGAAGAACTGAATCAGGATTAACATCTAAACATTCCTTCAGGAATTTCTAGCAGTTCCTAATCCAATTAGGCAACCCTGGTCTGAATTCCAAGCCTAGGATCTAGGGTTCATGAAATTGAATCATTGGGATCTCAGTATTACCTGGTGATTAGCAGCGGAAGATTTGCAGATAATCGAGATCTAAAGCGCCTCAAATGCTGCGCCTCTACTGGTATCCACACGCACACACACTGAACAGCAGGGATGCTAGTGCCTATAGAGATCCAATCTCTTCAGAGGTTTCTGTTCAAGTTCTGGTGGCTGTGAATTAGGTTAGGGATCAGTTTAGGTCGACCATATATCTTATATATGTCGACTTAAACCATGACGGAATTAACCAACGATTAACCGAATTAATCTGATTAATCCGCGAGTGCATCGATCGTTGCACTATATGCATCGATCGATGCAGTCCCAGAACATTGATATCGAATGCATATCAAATATGCATTCACTAGATCATTACATTAATGATCAACCTCGTCTTTAACGTCCAGTTTGCTTAGGTGTGTGACCCTGTAGGATCACATAACACTAGCAATGAGTTCTAAACTCATTGATCATAAGTGGCTTCTAGCAAAGCATTATGACTACCTAGTGTCATATGATTGTCTCATCTCGACAATACGACTTTCACTTGGAGTAAGTACAATAGATTTCAGGACATTCCCAACATATCTATGTCTGAGTAGATTCCTTGTTAGGTTTAGGGTTTCTCACATAGAATTTCATGACTTGCTAGACTTGTTCAATTTCAGTTAAGGATTCAAACTATATCTGTTCTTCAATTTAATTGTGCTTAAAGCTAGTTCTAACCTGATCAATTAGAATCTAGATCTTAGGTTGCTAAATACGTCACGGAAGTGGGGTTTAGGAATCTGAACTAATTAAATTGGGCAATTAAACTTTGCGCAAACGGAAGTTTGGTTTAGGATAATTGTGAACATATCAAACTTGGAATTAATGCTAGTTTAATCTGTTAGTTCTCGCAAACGAAAGTTTGGTTTGCTGCACTTAGACTTAGAGAATTATCACAAAGGAATTTGGTTAATTCTATATCTGTGTTTTGAGTTCTAGAACTGTGCTTAATTAGATCCTTGCTGAATGAACTGTCTGCTTGTCTGATTTCCTGAGAACGCCCTAGACTTAGCGCTTTTAATTACTTGCTTTCACAACCGTTAATCTCTGCTACTGATTTACTTTCTCGCACTGCTTTTTAATTCAATTACATTACTTTCTTCCTAGTTAAATTCCTGTTCTTGAGCTATTGAATACCGGAGTCTCTGTGGATTTCGATACCCTATATACTACATTGATATTGCTGTGCATTTGCAGTTTAGTATAGGGATTAAGACTCTGAGCCTATCAAGTTTTTGGCGCCGTTTCCGGGGACTCTTTGAGTCTTCGATAGCTTCGAGCCTAGGGTTTTACTAGGATTTTTCTTTTTCTTTTCGTTTTCGTTTTTATTTTTTTTTTATTTTTGCTGATTTATTTTTCTGTTTTCTCTGATTTCGCATTGCATCGATCGACGCCCTTCTTGCATCGATCGACACACTTCGCTGAATCACCAAGAACACTAAGAGATCATCAGGACGATGTGTCGGAATGATATTTTCAGCTCAGGGATTGACAGTTCACAGATAGCTGGGTTGAAGAACCAAGTTGACTCTCTGCATAGTCTTCTACTTGGAAAGTATGCACAAGAAGCTAACCATTGCGTTGAAGGAACTGGATTCTATAGTCACGGATCTGCTTTTCAGAAACCCTTTACAAGGAGTTGTAGTGTTTCTTCTTACCAAGTACCGCCTGCACCTACAGCTCATGAGAGCAGAATGGAAATCATGATGGAGCAGTACCTTGAGAGACAACAACAGATTGATAGGTCCTTCAACTCAAAGATGGATGCTTTGTATGAAGACTTGAATGAGAAGTTTGAATCTTTGAGCACGCATATGGAGGAGCTGGATATCAAAATTGAACGAAGAGATGTAGCAATAGAGAGGCAGAATGAAGCTAAGAGAGCTGAACGGAAGCTGCACATCAATGCTGTGAACATAAGGGATGAGATTGAGTTGCTAGGTGAAGAAGAGAGCATAATCTCGGATTTTCTGGATGAATATTGTCTGCCTGATACATGCACCGATCGACACCCCCTCAGTGACGATCGACACGCCATTCTGACGGCAATTTCGAGTTCTTTCGAGAAACAAAATCGCCTTGCATCGATCGACACACATCATACAACGATCGACACAGAACGCAGACATGACCAGAAAACTGCAACAGTACCAGAACGAGTCTACAAGCCCCCAGTGCCATATCCTAAGGTTCCTAAACCCTCCAAACAAGAGCTAGAAGTGGCTAACTGCATAAAAGTGATGGATAAGAAGGTGAATAAAACACCACCAGTTGAAACTTCGCGAGTTCATGCAAAGAAGATGATCTCCACTGATGGTCATCTAAAAGAAGAAGTTCAGATTGGTGGAACTACAGTATCTGATAGTGAAAAGAAGAAGATGACGGTTCCTCTTGAACCTGCTCTAACATCTTCAGTACCTGCAACTGTTCATAAGCAGAAAGCTCCAGACATCAGATATACATCAAAGGTAAGGTACAAATCACCTAAGCTTAATCCTTCTGATCACATTGTTTTGAATGCAGGAAAACAAAGAATCCCGCCGAAGCTACACTCCCACCCCGACCCATATCGTTCGTTCCTTGGAAGATCTCATGATCTGAATGCTTATACGCAACCTTGGATGAGGAGACATTCACAAAGACACTCAAAGTCTCTGTTGAAACCTCCATGAGTTCGATCTCTTTCTGATAGGTCAAGCTATTGACCTTAAACAAGCGTTGGGTGGGAGGCAACCAACCATTAGGTACTGGTGTTTTTCTACTTAATTTTTGGTGTTTTTGTTAGGATTTTACGTCTGTTTTTGTTTCTGGTGCAGTTATGTTTGCAGGTCTCGGACAAAATCGCAGTGCAACGATCGACGCACTTATGTGTCGATCGTCACAACACGATTGGAATCGCATTGCAGCGATCGTTGCGGTCCTGAGCAACGATCGACCATACACGAAAATCGCCAAGTAACGGTCGATGCACTTAGTGCAACGATCGATGCATGAGCGACAAAGGTAAACCCGACAGAACTCAACAGAACTTTAACAATTTTTATTTTCTTTTTACCAATCCTTCGCTGGACACTACTGGGGACAGTGTGTCTTAAGTGTGGGGGAGGTGCTACTGACTTTTGTTTTCTGTTTTCTTAAGAGTCAGTCCGTTTTTCAAAATTTTTTGTTTTATTGAGTCAAAATTGTTTAAGTAAGAAACTATGATTTTCTGAGAAGATTTACAAGACTTGCAGGAACTTAAGTAACCATTGGGATGAAGTTGCAGGATCTATCTCTGACTATTAGAAAACCCCATCACAGATCAACCTACTGGGAACACCCACATCACTTCAGGTATCAGAGGATCCTTTTACTGACTTCAACCTTAATACTGACTTAGATTTCTCACCTAAGGGCTTGGTATACTCTGTGTAGGATTTCCTTGTTAGTTCTGACACAGCCTGTCAACCTATCCTATTTAGTTCCCTTCTCCCCTTCTATAAAGTAAAAAAAAGATAATAAACTGAGGATGAGTTAGTAACTCCGAAGTGGTCATGGGAATGGTAGCAAACACTATTTTCTCTCATGTGATCCATGGAATGTGTCCAAAGTACACCCCATAACGGGAAGAACACTGATAAAAAAAATAAAATGATACCCAATGGGGAAAAATCAGTTGTTAAAGAAGGGAAAGAGAAGAAAGGGACTAAAGAAAGATAGTATGGTGGTCTAGAGCTGATAAGGTAAGAATCCATGTGCCCTTTGATCGATACTCCTTAGGTGAGACCGCACTTAAATACTTGCAGAAGTCAGTAGGGAGAATTTGAATGCTTGAATGTGATTGTGGAGTTTACCTAAGACAGTTGCTAAGTGTGGGGGAAGTACATGTTGGTCTTGATATCCTGTGATTGATTCTTTCAGTGGTTTACTAAGGGGAATCTGAGTATTGTAGCTTCTAGGATGAAATGAGTTTCTGAAAGTTTTCAAACCTCTTCACCATGTTCTAGTTCTATATTTTGCTTGAGGGCAAGCAAAGGCTAAGTGTGGGGGAGTTGTGTAGGATTATGTGTGTTCATTGGTGGAATTGTCAGATTGCAACCTAACATAATCATCTAGGATCTAGGTGATTTGCAGATGAATCATAAACAGATCAGATTCATTACCTTTTGTTGCAGCGGATTGATCAAGGAATGAAGAGATCACTTAGAGCTGATTATCACCGGCTCCTCCTAGGTATCCACACGCTTACAAGCTACGGATCAGGCTGCTAGACCAAGCTCGGAATCAACAGAGAGAGAGAGGACGGCTCAGGTGTAAAAATCGCAGAAGCAAGAAGCATTAGGGCTTCCTGCGCCTATCCTCTTCCTTATATGGGCCCAAGTAATTAAACTAATGGCTCATTAGGCTTTTGGGCCCAAGGCCCAAATCAGACAAAAGACTGTCTTTTGTCTGGCCCAATTCTCTGTACAAATACATTAAATGCCTTGCATCTTACTGTATTAATTCCATTCTAACTTTCCCGTTAGCTATGGTGTGTGACCCTTTGGGATCATACAATACTGGTAATAAGTCCTAAACTTATAGATCATGAGCGGGCTCTAGCAAGTCATCATGATCACCCAGTATTTATGACTTATGTCTGATCTCGACACTTATCATACTTTCTAGAGATAGTACGGTAGATTTCAGGACATTCCCAACAATCTCCCACTTGTACTGGAATCCTACATTCCCTAATCCTTTTGTCTCAATATCTCAATCTGGCATAAGGCAAGATGCGTGTCATCCTTATATAGCCAGACCATGTTTATCGGACCAGATTTGATACTGACAATGCAAACGACTTGGGCAAGTCCGTTTGGGAGTGGCCACTCTCTTACCAGCTATCAAGTCTCCGATTGGCCTAGAGATATTACCTCCGTTAAACGGCAGGGACAAATCCCATCTTGTTCCATCACTATGAACTACACACTTTATAATACACCCAACCAAGGTCCTTATAGCTCCCAGTTACGAAACAGCGTTAGACAATGATCAAAGCGCATCACTCCATGTGCAGCCACATGCATGCGAACTCAGGTCTAAGGACTATACTCTATAGTCGTATATGAGAACCTCTTATGACACAGATATTAATATCTTGTAGAGTTCTCATCAGCGGGCCATGTCCGGTCATATGCTCCCCTACATATACCTATGTGTCGACTTTGATGCCGCGCATCTATGACCCCTCGAAACTTGGTCATAAGTCTCAACACAATCTAGTCTCAAGTGGTTGTTGGTGTTCCAATTTCAACAACCTTCGACTATGAACACTATGATTTATGTCATTTTGTTAAATATGGGGTTTCAGGATCAAGTCTACTCATGTACTTCGATGGCCCATATATAATGACATGAATCATTTTGGAACGATTATTTATATCACAGTTAAAATAATCCAGAAATCATAAATTTCATAAACATAAAATATTATGTTTACATGAACCTTTCAAAACAACTAAATAAAGCCCTTTACAAACTCCCACTGAAATTAAGACTACATCTTAATTTCACTTATCCTACAGCTACAGTCCGCGACTCGTGCTTAGGCCTAAGGAGTGGCTTCGTTAATAGATTAGCAACGTTCTCATTCGTTGAAACTTGCTGATCTACTTAACACCTCTGTCATTTATCTCACGGAATAGGTTATACCTACCCTCAAGGTGTTTGGACCTCTGATGTGCAGCTAGTCTCATCTATGCTGGGAATCACATCAAGTTCAGTGATGAACTCTTCTTTCCAAACAACCTCTTTCGCCGCTACCCAAGCTGCGAAATGTTCAGCTTAAGTCATGGAGTCAGCAACAGTGCCTTGCACCGCCAGACAGACACAAGATATAACCGGACTGTGACCGGAAATCATCTTTTTCTGTTGGAAACTTGCCTTTCAGACTCTACCGACTTGTAGCACCTCACTTTCTCCGTAAATCAAGAACTTATCCTAAGTATTTTCCAAATACTTGAGGATATTCATTACGTCTATCCAGTGATTCTTTGCTGGATTTGACTGGTCTTTACTTGTCTTGCTTAACATTAAAGCAACATCAAAACAAGTACGTGTCATGGCATACATGATAGATCCAATTGCCGACGCATATGGAATCTCATCCATGCATTCAAGCTCAGCAGTTATCGTAGGACACTGTTTCTTGCTTAACGTAATGCCATGTGACATTGGCATAAAACCCTTCTTGGAATGCTGAAAACGTGTAGGACTTTGTCAATATAGGGATCCTGACTTTGTCCTATCAGCTATTTTGGATCTCTATCTTTAGATCCAAAATCCAAGAACATACGTGGCTTTTCCCATGTCAATCATAAAAACAACTCCCAAGCCAGTCCTTTACCGACTGCGGCATTGGAACGTTATTTCCGAGAATCAGTATGTCATCGACATACACTATGAGAAATGCAACATCGCTCCCACTTATCTATTAGTAAACGCACAGTTCCATCTCGTTCCTGTTCAAGTCAAAACCTTGACTACTTCAACAGAACGAAGATTCCAACTCCGATATGTTTGCTTCTTTCCATGAATGGATCGATGAAGCTAACTTACATACAGTATAATTTTTCGGAGTCCGGGCTCACTTTCGCTTCTGTGAATTTCGCAGGTTCGTCACTTTCAATGATCATCAGATCATGGCAACTAATCACGAGAAATCACTCTCGGATTAGTGACGGATTCATTCAGATCTGCGAACTTCAGGCTTTACAGGTGTAGATTCTACAGAAATCTGTAAATCCATCCGCTGCTCTCCCTCAACAGGTTGAACAGCCTCCTGTATTTCTCGAATTTCTTCGAGTTATACTTTTACTCCCACTGTTCTTCTTGGAAAGTAACTTTCCTTTTAGAAAACAGAATTCCGAACAACCTAACTTCGTTTTCGGAATGGACGTAAAAAGTAATAAGCCTTGGTTTCCCTAGGACAACCAGCGAAGTAGCACAACTACAAATACTCAGTAAAGACAAATTTGGATCATTTCCAGTCCACATTTATGTGGTGTCTTTCAACTGATATTGGTGGAACTATTTCAGCGTAAACTTAGATATTTCTAGAGCTTTATTCTTAAAGAATATCATGGAAGATTCGTGTGACTCATCTTTAATCATTTCTAATAAGATCTGATTCTTTCTCACATAAACACCTCCAGGTTTTCAGGAGAAATGAGCTGTGAAACGACTTCACACTCATTCAGATGATCACACCATCAATGACTTAAGTATTCTCACTTGGATCTAATCCAGAGTCTCAATACTTCTGTCACTCAGATTCTATACCTCATTCTGGAACTCTTTCGACCATTCAAAGAATTCTGACTCGTGTCTCATCAAATGAACACAGTCATACTCACTGAAGTAATCAGTAAAGATAATAAAGTACAGGAAATTTTCTTGGCATTACTGCTCATCGGGCCACATACATGAGTATGTTCAAGGTCCAATAAGCTTTTGGGCCTTTCTCTAGCTCGGCTAAGATGGGCCCTTTGTCTTTTTGTCCAGTAAGCAGAATTCAAGTCTCATAAGATATCCGATCAAATGAGCCCAAAAGTCCATAACTATGGGATTTCTGAATCCGACTCACTCTATGTGACCAAGACATTTACGCCAAGAAAAATCAGGTTTAATTCATCAGATTTAAACCAATTCGGTATTTATGTTATATTTAGGCACTCTTTGGTTTAAGATATAAAACCCATTCCTTGAATAGGGTGCTACAATTAATATTTCATTAAGATCAAAAGAACAAAACTTGTCTTTTATCAAAATGAAAAACATTCAAATTCTTACAAGAAAATGAAAGACAACTCTGCTTAAAACAGGTACATTGTAGCAATTACTTAATAAAACCAAGCCTCAAAGGCATCTACAAGTGAAAACCCTACTTCTGAGGCAGCATCCATAGCTCCTTCCAGACATGCAGTTCCACTTGTCCTTCCTTCAACGTTCAACTGTTGCTTAGGCTCTGCATATTATAACAAATATCAGTGCCACAACCAGTATCCAATACCTATAAGGTAGAACTTGAAGTAATAACATGAATACCTGAGGAAGTAATCTCATACATCAACTTCAACTCCTCATAATCTTCCATGAATTTAATGCAATCTCTCTTCCAATGCCCAGTCTCTTTACAGTAGCAGCACTTACCAACGTAAGAGGTATCTGACTCGGGCTCAGAAGACACACGCTTGCCATGATTCAAAATCTGGACAACTTTGTCTTCACCCTTGTCAGCATTAGGTTTAGTAAACCTACCCTTCTCCTTTATGAGATTATACAGGGTACTCTTCACGTTTGGCTCAACTGTCTTGAGCATATCATGCAGTTCAGTCAGCGTCTTCGTTAAGCCTTTCTTGATATAGTTCCTTCTGAACTTATCATAGCTTGACGGCAGTGACTGCAGAATGATCTCAGTTGCCAATTCTTGGCTAACTGGATAATCCAGTTTCCTCAGGTTATCAATGTAACCCATCATTTTACTGACATGAGGACTTACTGGATGATCATTTGGTAGCTTGCAGCTAGTGAGAGACTTAACCAACTGGTATCTCTCCACTCTTACCTGCTCCTGAAATTTCAATTTCAGGCTGCTGATCATCTCTATTGGCGACTCCATGTTCTCATATTGCTTCAGCAAATCTGAGTCCATGGTAGCCAATATCAGACCACACACATCTACCGCATCATTATAATGCTTATTCCAAGCATCATATACTGCATGAGAGGCATTGGACCCGATCCTCTCGGGGAGAGCTCTCTCAAGGACATAGTCCTTTCTCTCCTGCCTGAGGACTAGCCTCAGGTTCCGCGACCAAGTCAAGAAATTTGATCCGTTCAGTTTGTCCATCTCAAGGACAGACCGGATCGAGAAAGTGTTTTGATTGTTTGTGCTAGTCATAACTGAAATTTAGAGATAAATGGAGTTTTAGTTATTTAGTTCATAAAAGAGTAATCTTAATAACTTATAAGAAAACTCGCATTGCATTCAAAATTTCTTTGTTTAACCTCATAAGAATGCAATGATTCCGAGACCCATGTTCAACTAAAACCAAAGTGGGCCACTGGCCGTCACCCAGAGTTAGCTTTACTTGGTAAGCATACACACAGCTAGTTATATCCATATAACTCTCGGTTGTGGATTGGGCCCAAGGCCCAATTCACCAGATGTCTCAAGGCCCGGGACTCCCGATGGCCTAGTCAAGGAAACCAATCTCTTACAGCCAAATAATCACTAAAGTCTGGGACTCCCAATGAAATTAGTGACTATATACTACTTTACTTACGCAAAAACAGACACCTCACACTGTAAGCCATATCTGTAATTGAATAAGCGTTAAGTAGCTGACAAGATTGGGCAAGACATCCAAGCTTGATATTGGTTTTGAGGATTTTAGGTTTTCTTTCCAAAAATAGAAGAATACTACTTTGGGAAACTTACTTATTTTAGAAACTTTCTAAATTTAGAAACATGCTAAATATAGAAATTTCTAATTTAATATTTTATTAAAGTTTTCGGTTGGGTCACAAATTATAGGCCCAATTCTTGGCCCGAGACCACAGAATTCCAATTGGCCCAATAATTTGACATAACCGAGTCGGTTCATTAATTCTGGTCCAAGACCAAATTAACTACTTAATCCAACTGGTTATTTACTAAACCAGACCAGCTCTAAATTATTTGGTCCAACCAAATCAAACTTAGACCAGCCTTTGGTTTAGGTTAAAATTCAATTTTTTTTGAATTTAAATCCGGTTTAACCAGAAATTAGATAATACCCATTGTATTAAATAATTTCCAGCAAACCGCGATTTGGGTTAACCGCTTGAACCATAATTATTCAATGATTGATTTTGATTTTTTTCAAATCGATAATTGCTTTTGACTAAAAACGATTCTCAATCTTAACAAACCTAACCAAATAATTGAATTTGACAAAAACGATTCTCAATCTTATTATCAAACAAAACAAAGTCAACATTAGGTCGTTTCATGCTATTCGCTTATGGACAAAACATATTCTTATGATTATCAAACAAAATCAACATCGATTATGACATTCAAATAAGACAAAAACGTGATTATAAACAACAATCCAAATCGTTTCTCTTATAATAACACAAAGTCAAAAGCGATTACTATATTCACTAAAGACAAAAACACGTTTTGACTTTTCCATTATCGCTTATGATCAAAATCGTTTGTCCTTATTCTAATTAAACAATCGATTCTTAACATTCATAATCAAACAAATCGATTCAAGCAATTCACTAAAAGACAAACGATTTTGACATTGACAAACCTTATGATAATAATTCAATCAACCGACTTTTCCAAAACACTTATGAACAAAACCGATTCTTGTGATTAACCAATTAACAAGCGATTTTCATATTAGGGTTTTACAAGTTCTAATCAAATTTCTTAAGCCAAATTCGATTCTTAACATTAAAACAACCTAAATATGATCCAAACAGCAAAAACCTAACGACCTAGGCTCTGATACCACTGTAGGATTATGTGTGTTCATTGGTGGAATTGTCAGATTGCAACCTAACATAATCATCTAGGATCTAGGTGATTTGCAGATGAATCATAAACAGATCAGATTCATTACCTTTTGTTGCAGCGGATTGATCAAGGAATGAAGAGATCACTTAGAGCTGATTATCACCGGCTCCTCCTAGGTATCCACACGCTTACAAGCTACGGATCAGGCTGCTAGACCAAGCTCGGAATCAACAGAGAGAGAGAGGACGGCTCAGGTGTAAAAATCGCAGAAGCAAGAAGCATTAGGGCTTCCTGCGCCTATCCTCTTCCTTATATGGGCCCAAGTAATTAAACTAATGGCTCATTAGGCTTTTGGGCCCAAGGCCCAAATCAGACAAAAGACTGTCTTTTGTCTGGCCCAATTCTCTGTACAAATACATTAAATGCCTTGCATCTTACTGTATTAATTCCATTTTAACTTTCCCGTTAGCTATGGTGTGTGACCCTTTGGGATCATACAATACTGGTAATAAGTCCTAAACTTATAGATCATGAGCGGGCTCTAGCAAGTCATCATGATCACCCAGTATTTATGACTTATGTCTGATCTCGACACTTATCATACTTTCTAGAGATAGTACGGTAGATTTCAGGACATTCCCAATAAGTTGATATATCATGGTTTTTACCGGTTTTATGCCATGATATAGTTGTGTTTTTAGTGTCTTTTGTGTTCTTTTAGAGTCTTTTACAGGTATAATCAGGTTTGGAGCTGAATTGGAGATAATGGAGCATTTTGGAGATTTTTGGAGTGTTTGGCCGAGAGATAGAGTTCACTGTCCGAAACAGAGAAAGGTGTCGATCGTTGCACTCTAGCATCGATCGATGGACCAGCGAGATGGGCCAAATCTCGGCGGTTTAGAAGAATCAAGATATTACACTTTGATCCAGAAGTTCCTGATATTTACAAAGAAGCCCCTGGCCGAGATTATACCTATATAATCAAGTTTTAGTTGTTTTTATTAGATACGCTTTCATAATTAAGAGCAGAGGATTTTTAGAGCTTTTGGGGCTGATCTGAACCTTTACTTCATCTGTATTTGGAGAAGATTTCGAACCCCTTTTACTCTTATTCTTTTATGCAATTTATTCATCATATGATTATGTTTTCATTATCTATGTCTGAGTAGATTCCTAGTTAGGTTTAGGGTTTCTCACATAGGATTTCATGACTTGCTAGACTTGTTCAATTTCAGTTAAGGATTCAAACTATATCTGTTCTTCAATTTAATTGTGCTTAAAGCTAGTTCTAACCTGATCAATTAGAATCTAGATCTTAGGTAGCTAAATACGTCACGGAAGTGGGGTTTAGGAATCTGAACTAATTAAATTGGGCAATTAAACTTTGCGCAAACGGAAGTTTGGTTTAGGATAATTGTGAACATATCAAACTTGGATTTAATGCTAGTTTAATCTGTTAGTTCTCGCAAACGAAAGTTTGGTTTGCTGCACTTAGACTTAGAGAATTATCGCAAAGGAATTTGGTTAATTCTATATATGTGTTTTGAGTTCTAGAACTGTGCTTAATTAGATCCTTGCTGAATGAACTGTCTGCTTGTCTGATTTCCTGAGAACGCCCTAGACTTTGCGCTTTTAATTACTTGCTTTCACAACCGTTAATCTCTGCTACTGATTTACTTTCTCGCACTTCTTTTTAATTCAATTACATTACTTTCTTCCTAGTTAAATTCCTGTTCTTGAGCTATTGAATACCGGAGTCTCTGTGGATTTCGATACCCTATATACTACATTGATATTGCTGTGCACTTGCAGTTTAGTATATGGATTAAAACTCTGAGCCTATCAGAAAGACTCTAAAAGAACACAAAAGAACACTAAAACGCAATTATATCATGGCATAAAACCGGTAAAAACCATGATATATCAGGCTATGCAGTATTGTTCTGATTGGTTGGTTCGTGAGCACGACCACCGAGTGTGACTGAAAATAAGGTCGGAGCTTCCGAGCTGAGACGACGACGGCCAACGCGAGTTTCTCAAGTGTGTTGTAGCGTGTCTCTGCATCGTCGAAGATCTTGCTTGTGTAGAAGATCGGCCTTTGGTCGCCTCGGTCGTCACGGACGAGCACACTGCTGACTGCCGAGGATGATACCGAAATGTATAAGTAAAGCGTCTCTCCCTCCTCGGGTTTGGCCAAGATTGGTGGGGTGGAGAGGTAGGTTTTGAGGTGTTGAAACGCATCCTCGCATTTAGCATCCCATTCGAATTTCTTATTTCCTCGGAGGAGGTTGTAGAACGGGAGACATTTGTCGGTTGATCGTGAGATGAATCTATTCAAAGCCGCGATGCGCCCGGTTAAACGTTGGACTTCTCTGGTGTTCTTCGGGGATGGAAGCTCGGTGATTGTCGTTATTTTCTTCGGGTTTTCTTCTATTCCTCTTCTTGTGACGATGTAGCCGAGGAATTCTCCCGACGTGACCGCGAACGTGCATTTTGCCGGATTTAGTTTCATTCCATACTTGTTTAAACTTACGAAATATGTTGTGAGATGATCGATATGATCGTCCGCCGAGGTGGACTTGACAAGCATATCGTCAATATAAACTTCCATTGTGTTGCCGAGCTGGTCGGCAAACATGCGATTCACGAGGCGTTGATAGGTTGCTCCTGCATTCTTGAGCCCAAACGGCATAACCTTGTAGCAGTATGTGTCGCGGTCGGTAAAGGAGGTCTTTTCTCGGTCATCAGGGTGCATCATGATCTGGTTATACCCTGCAAAGGCGTCCATGAACGATAGCAGCTCGTGACTGGTGGTTGCTTCTACGAGCCGGTCGATGTGTGGCAGTGGGAAACTATCCTTGGGACATGCTTTGTTGAGGTCGGTAAAATCTACGCACACTCTCCACTTACCGTTCTTCTTTTTTACCACAACGGGATTTGCCAGCCAGTCAGGATACTTCACCTCGGTGATCAAACTTGCCTTTAAAAGCCGTTCTACTTCATCGTTGACAGCTTTGGCGCGCTCGGGGCCGAGCTTCCTTCTTTTTTGTTTGACTGGTTTGAAAATCGGATGGACGTGCAGTTCATGGCATGCGATGGTCAGGTCGACTCCGGTCATATCACTGGTGGTCCAGGTGAAGGTTGTAGCGTTTTTCTAGAGAAATTCTATTAGCTTATCTCGCAGGTCTTCGCGGAGATCGGCTCCTATTCCGACGCAACGCTCGGGTTCCCTGATGTCGATATTGACTTGTATTACCGCATCTTTCTGCGGTCGATCGGGCGGCGGTAGCTCAATTCGAGGCTCTGCGACTAGATACGCCTGTGATTTGCGGCGCATCTTGTGCTCGATACGGAAGCATGTTCGGGATATCCTCTGATCTCTTCGTAGTGTAAATACGCCGAATGGGGTTGGAAATTTGACGCATTGATGATATGTGGACGGGACTGCCCTCATTTCGTGGATCCAAGGCGTGCCGAGGATGACATTGTAGATAGCTGGTCGATCGACGACCACAAACTTGATCAGCTTGGTGATTTGGCCGACATACACGGGAAGTTTGATTGTTCCGATTGTGTTGATTGAGTCCCCCGAGAAGCCGGTTAGTGGTCTTGTCGATGGTTTGATACGATAATCGTTGAGTTCCATCCGTTGTAACGTCTCTCCCAGTGAAGGCGGAGGCCGTGGCTATAGTGGATCAGGCACGGTGCGACAGGATGGTGCTGGAGCTGAGTAGGTCTAAGAAGGCTCGGAAAACACAACGAGGGGCTGTGGGTGGCTCGGAAAAGAAGGCGCGTCCCGTTCGTCATGTTCTCCCAACGAAGTGCTCGGACGATGATTTGAATTGGTTAAGGGACAACTGTGCTTCTGGGGGCGCTGGTCGGCTCGAGCTCCGTAAGCCTGAGCCGCATGAGAGGCCTTGGGACTGTCTGGAGGGATGGATATGATTGTACAAATTTTGGTTTAAGCAAATCCATCTAAGGTTTCCTTTGCCGAGGCTGCTTGTTGCTTATTGTGAGGAAAGGAGGATCGCCTTGTCCCAGCTGGGTCCGGCTGCTGTTCAGAACCTGGTCGGTTATATGATTCTGGCCTCCGAGTGCGGCGTAGACATGACTCTTCGATTTTTTGAGGAGATTACATCAATTTTGACGAATCCCATGACCGTTGGGACTCGCTATGTTTGTATGAGGACTCGCTTTGGAGAGAAGGTCGTCATAGGGAAACCGTCAAAGGTTGACGACTGGCAGGATCGTTATTTTTATGTTCGGGTCAATTCGGCCTCGGTTCCCGACCCTGAGAGGCCGTACAGAACGCATTGGAATCATCTTCATGGTAAATATTTCTGCTTTGCTCGTTCCTCTAAATAGACTAACTCATGCTCGTTCTTTTTTTTTTGCAGATCGTAATTCCTTTAATTGTGATAACCGAGCTTGTCACAAAAGTTTGAAAGCGCTCGGCGAGTAGACGTGCTCGGGTCCGAAGGTTAAAGTTTTTCTAAAAGAGAACTGACTAGGCTCAGTGATGAGTAAAAGAGGAATGTTCGGTGCACAAGTAGTAAAGAGAGAGGTATGCTCGGTAACGATCGTGTCGTATTCAAGTCAAAGCCCGAGCTTGTCGAAAGACGAGCTCGGTTTTTACAATTCGGGAATGCTCACTCTAGAGAGAGAAAGTAGTTAGAAATACACAAATCTTCAAAAAAAAGTTACATTAATGTACAATGACGACTCCTCTTTATAGTAAAATACGGTCGTACTTTTTACAGGCCGTTGACCGCTTGTCGAGCTCGTGCGGGTTGGGCCGAGCCGTACGTTCCTTTGGCTGTTTAGCGTAGCCGAGCTGTCTCGCTGTCGTTTGGCTTGGATCGAGCGGAGCCGAGCCGATGGGAGTGGGCTCGGTTTGAACGTGTGTTCGGGCCTTTATTGCTTGTTGGGCCGTTTCGCTTCTGTTGGGCCGGCCTCTGTTCACAGAATAAATATTGGGCCTTCTAAATAGATGGGGTGCTAAACCCATATATAACATTTCCGTCCTCTGTTCGGCCTCACTAGAAGACCCTTTTTATAATCAAGACCTAACCCTTAGTCCGCAGTTCTGTTCGTGCTGGAGGTGGCTTGGTCGAGCTACTGATTGCGACAGAGTTGGTGTTCTCCGGCGTCGTTCCTGACGTTTCGAAGCTTACACATTAAACAATTCGTTGTCGTTATTGTTGAAGAAGAGTATAATCAAACGGCTGTGGACCATAATGTTCCAGACTTGCTTTATCTTTGATATTTTATTCTTATCCTCCAATTAAAAGAAAAATTTCAGCAAAAGAAGAAAAACAGGAAATCGCTTTTCCTTCAATATTCGTCCTTGAATCTATATTAACCAGCGTTTTAGAAGATCCAACGTTTCTTGATTGTATTCGAGAACGGTGGCTGTGGCGTCTGTCTAAGCAAGTGGATCTATGCTAAGTCGTATTGAAGTGGAATTTTTACATCATTGGAAGTAAAGATTTTTGGAAGATCTAGAAAATTTGTGCAAAGCCATGTATCAGATTTCGAGTCAGCCGTAATCATCGTTAAGACTCTAACCAATTAAAAGTTTGAGGCCTTCGCAAGTTTTGGTGTTAGATACGTACATCCAAGATTGGTTTATCCACCTAGCTCCAGGCAAAGGTTTTTTGTCCTAGCATTAAGGCTCGTGTTCTGGGTAGCCGAGCTTTAAATCCAAACACCCGCTTTTGGTTTTTGATCATAGCTTCAACGCAATTATTTGCTGGTTACCTGAACAAAGCAATTAATTTTCTTTCAAGCATTAAGGTCCAGATTCTAGGTAATCGGCCTTTTTGCACCATATTGTTGATGCAAAAATTTAATCAGCAAATAAACGTCAATCTTGCAAGATGAACACGATTTTTTGGAATTGTCAAGGAGTGGGAACATACTTTACGAAAGAGCATCTTGAAGAACTTCATAAATGTTTTGCACCTAATTTTTTATTTCTATCGGAGACTAAAAACAATAGGACTATACTTCAAGACATCCAAGTTACTTTTGGCTATGATCAAGTTTGTACTGTGAACCCGAAGGGCCTAAGCGGAGGTTTAGCGCTTTTCTACATGGATGGCCCATTGGTTTCTATTCTATATACGGATGATCATATTATTGATATTGAGACCTCTTTTGAGGGCCATAAAATATTTATGTCATTCGTATATGGAGACCCGACTATCAAATTCCGAGAATGTGTGTGGGAAAGACTTACTAGGATTAACCTTAACCGTAAAGATGCTTGGTTCATGATTGGCGACTTTAATGAGATCCTAGGCAACCATGAGAAACGAGGAGGACGCAAGAGGGCAGAAAATTCATTCATACCATTCCGGACAATGTTGGATAATTGCGGAATGATAGAACTACCATTTAAAGGAAATTCATTCTCGTGGGTGGAAAAAAGGAAATGCGGAAAAGTCAAGTGCAGATTAGACAGAGCGGTAGCCAACAGCGAATGGCTATCGCTCTTCACTCATACGACAACAAAATATCTAAAGCTTTGGGGATCTGACCACAGGCCGGTTATTTCTCGGATTCAATCTAAACCCGGTAGAGCAAAAAAGAGTTTCAGATTTGACAAAAGATGGATAGGAAAATCAGGCTTTAGAGAAACAGTGGTTACGGGATGGGGTCTTTTTGATGAGGTTCCGATACGGGATTTTCATCAAAAAATAGGCTCTTGCCGTAGACAAATTTCTATTTGGAAGAAATCAAATTTCACCAATACGGCTAAGTTAATCGAAGAGCTAAAATCCAAGATTGATTTAGCACAAGATGATGATAATACATCATTAGAAGAATTGGAGGAGTTAAGGAGACAACTCATTGCGGCCTTTAGAGAAGAAGATCTTTTTTGGCAACAAAAAAGCAGGAACCTCCGCCATAAGGATGTGGACAGAAACACTAAATTCCATCATGGCTTAACAAAACAAAGAAGGGCAACAAATCGCATTGTTAGTTTGAAAGATCACAATGGGAACTTGGTAGAAAGTGCTTTTGGAATATAAAGAGTCTCTACTCGCTATTTCCAAAACCTTTTCTCTTCTTCTTCTTCCCCCACGGAACTCGAAAACTCCCTTCGATATATTACCGTCAAGATTTCTGAAGCTACTAATCGCTCCTTAGTGAAGACCCCGACAGAGTCTGAAATCAAAAGGCGCTTTTTGACATAAACCCTAATAAGGCTCCGGGTCCGGACGGTATGACGAGTAGATTCTACCAACGCTTTTGGCAACACTTGAGCAAATATATTATAAAACTGGTGAAAGACTTCTTCGTATCAAGACAATTCGATCCAAGACTGAACCAAACGAATATATGTCTTATACCAAAAAGGGAAAGACCAAGAGAGATGTCGGAATTCAGACCTATTAGTCTTTGTAATGTTAGTTACAAGATCATTTCTAAGCTTCTGTGTAAGCGATTAAAGAGTGCTCTTCCACCTCTCATTTCAGAGACTCGGTCGGCATTTATGGCAAAGAGATTGATCACATATAACATTCTTCTCGCTCAGGAAAACTTCCATGCCCTCCGAACAAATCAACGATGTAGAGAAGATTTCATGGCGATAACACTACAAGAAAAATCAACATTCATAGCACACGATACAAGCCATCATACGTCATAGATAGCGTTTCCACAAACGCTCTGACAGCGGCAGCTATAATAGACCCCCCCCTACGATAGCGTTTCTTTCGTGCTATGTTATTGTCTACATATAATAGCGTTAATATTTGGTTGCTATGTTTGACACAATCTATTATAGCGTTTTATATACGTGGTGTACTTGTTCTATAATAGCATATATAAAACGCTCTAACATAAACAGATAGCGGACCTATATAAGCTATAGTTTCGATCTACTACGGCTCAATACTTTTGCTATGAAATGAGACTTTATAACAGTTTTTATATGCAATTATATATGTTAAGATGGCATTAGTAATACTTGTCTAACATGCTATGAAATATACATATAACCATTCCAAATGCACCTGATTTCATTAACTTTTCATAACACATAACATACAGTCTCAATCCAACAACAACATCCAAGTACCAGAAACATATCAAACATACACATAATATCACACAACATTTCAAGAAACCATCATCATACTAACAGTCTTCATTCAAGTATAGAGTTAACCTGATCTAAGCCAAGGACACTTTGTCTTTTGGCCATGCGATGGTTGATCCAATAGCATCTCCCATACACTCTATCTCGGTTGATGGGCGCCAAACTACTGCAGTTGCCACCTTCACTACATCAATCCAAACCTTTACTGCATCAGGACCCAAGGGAACAAAATGGCAGCGGTCTTCTGGGTTGTCTGAAGCCCAGCGACCTTCAGCAACAATCACCTTCTTTCCTGTAATGTCCCACAACTTGCACTTCTGATTTTCTTTCGCCACTGTAGTTGGACCGTGACGCTGTAATGAATCAAACATAGACTGTTTGGTTATATGGTTTCAACACAATAACATCAAAGTAGTTAATAAGGCCTGAAATAATTACCAGAGATCTTCGAGTAGGTGATTGTGGAGCTGGTTTAGATTTCTTTACGGCTGGAGCTTTTGGACAAGACAGTGGACTTTTCTGTGTATGAGCTCTAGGACTTGGTGATGCAAAAACTGAAACTTCAGGGATTTCATTAATTGAACTTGTATGATTCTCTGCAGGAGGCGTTGGACATGTAACAGGCACAGCTGTGGAATCTTCAAACACCAACTTCTTCGCAGGCCATGCAACAAAACACTTAACCGATTGTCCAAGGTATGGCTTCTCTTTAGTTAGCCTCCATAGAAATGTCTCAGGTTCATGGACCACATCAACAAATACCTTGACTGCATTTGGTCCTAGCGGAAGACCATTAACCGTAGCTTTTGATTCTCGACACTGCCAACGCCCTTCAGCAACAATAACATCATCACTTTGAGCCCAATCCAGAAGATTGCATTTGTTGAAAGAATCAGTCCTTGGGCTCTATCATACATACAAAAAAGAATACGATTACTCTAAGCATAGACAAGTCAAGCATAACTAAATTAAAGTTATGTATCAAAGACTTTACCAGAAGAGGAACGTCTTCAACGTTGAACCCATGGTGATCAATAATAACACACCTACTGGCCGGCCATGCAATCATTTCTCCTACAGCTTGGTCAACATTATATATCTCAGGAGCAGGTCTCCATAGAAAGGCTTCTCCGTTGATTTCACTTTCAACCAAAACTTTAACAGCATTAGGGCCTAAAGGGATTTCATTCACATGGTCATTCGGGTCAGAAGAAACAAGACGTCCCTCAGCAACATTGTCTTCAGTAAGGTCCCAATCAACTAACATACATTTAGGTCTGGTTCTTGACTTAACACTCTACAAATTGGTGGGTTGAACGTGTCAGAATTTAAAATAAAAGATAACTGAAATTAACAATGAAACAACTGACTTACTCTTGCATCAGCTGAGTTTTCACCCATCTCAGGTTCATGCCTCTTGAATTTGGCTAGTTCATCTTCTAAATAAGACACCTTGTCCATCAGCTGATACTGCTTCTCTTCCATTTGAGCCATAAAGTGCTGCTTTACTTGAAAGCAAGCTAACTTGGTCATATTCATGCTTCTACCCATTGCCCTAATCCGACCAGGATTATCAGGACCTAAGAGCTGCGTAAGGTGATCTTCTCTTGGGTTTGTTGAGTCGGATGGACCTTCACTGTCAACAAGCTCAGCTGCCTTTCTCTGCATTACATGAATCAAAAATTAAAAAAGGTAGTGTTCAGTAACATCCAATACTAATTTAGTTACTTACAAACTTCTCAGCCGCTTTTGTATTGACTGATGTACCATCCCTTTTAGTACGAGACTTGACCCACACCTTTAGTCTAGTCACTTGAGATGGTTCGCCGCTCTCTTTTTTCTGTTGAAAGAACAAGACACCAATTGTTTTCAGTGAGTTAATAATATATGCAACTCTTAGAAGCATTAAGTTAAACTGTCTTACCAGTTGTTCTGCGAGCCTGACCATTCCCCTACGGCTGGAGGTGTGAGGAATCTGTAACTTCCTTCTCTCTTTGTAAGAATCACTCACAACCTAGGATATGAGTGTTAGTTATACACAACCCAATGCATAAGTCTATGTGAAAATATAACATTTTACCTTAAAGGCTGAGCTAGTCTTTGCTTTGACAAATTTACGCCATTCAGTTGGAGAAACATTCTTTGGTCGCAGATTCATCCTCTCTTGATTAGTACTAGCTACATTCCTTATCTGCGAGACTAGGCGTGATTTTGAAGATCTCCACAGACAGCCCATTTGCTTCATCACAACAGCCTTTTGATACTCCTCATCAACCTCAAATCTTGCCTACACACAGAAAAATTCAAACTGAGTATGTATTTCTTAAATTAACACATGAAAATTTGAAAGAAAAGATCACCTGAACAGACTTCCAGAGAACCGTTTTTATTTCTTCAGTGATCTTTCTCCAATCCTCAATCGTCACAGGGACATGTTCCCTCACCAATGGTCCTAGATATGATGATAGCAAAACTGATCCTGGCCCAAGAGGTTCTCCCAAGTCATTAAACTCAACCTTAACTCTGCTATTAGGATCCTTTGCAATGTGTTTCATTTTTGTAGGTCCTCGCTGTCTCTTACGAGAAGGTCCTTCTTGATGGTCATGCTCTTCATTCAACTCAACTTCACTGATAGGCTCTTCATCAATAGCCTCTGCTGTCTCAGTACCATCCGCTTCTCTTTCCTCTTCATTCACCTCTTCATTCTCTCTCTCCTTCTCTGTAGTATCTGCTGCTTCTCTATCCTCCTCATCCTCTCTTTCCGCTTCGTTCTCTCTTGACACTTCAATGTCTGCTTCCTTCTCATTCTCTTCATTGATTTGCTGTTCTTCTTCATGAGCACTTTCTCTCAAAGTACACAAATATTCCACAACTTCTGCTTCTTCCTCTTCTATGACCTTCTTCTTGGTTTCTGTTTTTTTTAGAGTCTTGTTTCCAGTGTTTTTACCTCGTGTTGTCTTCTTGCGCCCCATGTTTAGTCACCTGAACAAAAAATAATTATATTAGTAGCAGCTAAATCCGGTTACACAACACAGCAAAACAAATTCCTAATCAAGCACACATTGCTCAAGCATAAACAACACAAAATTCACAAGGAAACACTAGACACTAACACACAGAGCAAGAAATCACACAAGAAGCAATCATATCAAACATAAATCCCCTCGCAATCAGGTCTGGCATTGTGATCTTCTTCTATTTCTGCATCCATCTCAATATGTGATGGCAATGGTCCTATCTCTGCATTCATATCAGTTTCCTCTTCCTCTCTGTATCTTCTTGAAGGGCCTTTCAACACCACATACCAATTCGATGTGTCATTCTCTCTTGAGTAAAAAACTTGCTTCGCTTGAGATGCTAAGATGTAAGGGTCCCTCAAAAAAGAAACTTGACTCTGGTTCAGATTAACTAGAGTATATCCATCTTCTATCTTAACCCCGTTGCCTCTTACTGCCCATTGACACTTGAATATAGGCACGTAGAAGACATGATAGTCCAGCAATATGATCTCTGTCACTCTCCCATAATATGAAACTAAATCAACAACTTGAGCAGTGTCTTTAGCACTTGATCTGCACATTGATGTTGCCTCATAATATACTCCACTATTTTGACTCTTCTTATCAACTGAGTTTATATGAAACCTCTGTCCATTCACTATGTATCCAGTATACATCCTTGCAGTATTCCTGGGACCATATGCCAGCCATTTCAGAGTCTTCTGATGACTCTCTGAATCAATTGGTACCTAGTTAATACACAGAAAGATAAAAGATTTCACTGAATATGAAACAGTATCACTGGGAAAATAAACAGGATAAACAATTATTTAATACTTACTTGTTCCTTCAGCCAAGAAGCAAAATTATGTGTATGAGTGTTCCATAAAACAGTTGCATCGCATCCACACTTTGAATTTGTGTCTTGCAAATATTGCAGATGCATGCTTATGACCAATAGAGATAAAAGACATCAGCAATATGAACATCAGAGATATTAAAAGTTAAAAAAGTACTAAGCAGTAACTTACTCTACATAAGGATCCACACAGGCCGTGTTCTGAATGACAACGAGATGAGCAATTCTCTTCTCCATATCAGACAAATTTGTTGTGGTGGCTTCTGATATTGGACGGCCTTCTAGTATAGAATCACTCTCATACTCTATATTCCTATCTAGTTTTTCCTCCACGTTTGTAGTCTTTCTAAGGAAGTCACTACAGAACCGCACACACTCTTCTGCCAGGTAAGACTCGGCTATGCACCCTTCAGGTCTTGCAGGATTTCTAACGAAATCTTTGAGGACTTTCATGTACCTACAGAGAAAATAAGAAGTTAGAGTGTATCACCTTGTAAGACTTAGAACTTTCAAAATAACAGAAAGGCAATTTTTACCTCTCAAATGGATACATCCAGCGAAAGTGGACTGGTCCACTAAGCCTAGCTTCCCTTCCTAGATGAACTGTCAAGTGAACCATAATGTCGAAGAAGCTTGGAGGGAAGTATCTCTCAAACATGCATAGAGTCTCAACAATTTCAGTTTCCATTACTGAAATCTGCTCCATATCTATCACTCTCTGGCAAAGGTGGTTGAAGAATGCACATAAGCGTAGAATTGCATACCTAGGACCTTTAGGTAATAGACCTCTGAGAGCAACTGGCAAGAACTGCTGCATTAACACATGATAGTCATGTGATTTCAGTCCAGAAACCTTACTATCTTCTAGTGATACGCCTCTTGAAATATCTGAACAGTAACCATCAGGACCTTTAAAGTCGTAAAGCCGTTTGCAGAATACTTTTTTCTCAGCTTTGTTCAAAGACCACGGAGCTGCTGGAAGATATACTCTTTTGCCTTTGGTGGTAGGATGCAGATCCTTTCTAATACCAAGCAGCTCAAGATCTTTGCGAGCATTGAGCCCATCTTTTGATTTACCACAGTGAAGTAATGTCGAGACAATACTTGCAGCAACATTTCGCTCTATGTGCATCACATCTAAGTTGTGCCTAATAGGTAGCTCCTGTGTAATACAAACATAGTAAAAGAAAAAAATCAGAGAACTATAATTTATATGATGTTATTTCATGTTAATGTAATAATGTTATATGTAAACATACCTTCCAATAAGGCAGATTGAAGAATATTGACCTTTTCTTCCATCTAGACATCTCCTCCTCGTCTACTTCTGATTCTTCCTCTTCCTCAGATTCACTAGAACCATCCTCGCTAACATCTTCTTCTGCTACAGTCTCTGCTTTCTTTCTCTTCCTTCCAGATGTTTTAACATTCCCAAAATTGTTTTTGAAGTTTCTCAGCTGCTTTGAAATATCATGACCAGATAAGATCCTACCATTTCTCCCATGCTCAGCATGTCCATCAAACCAAGACTTCTTTGCCCTGTATGTATGCGTTGGTGAGAGACCCCTCCTATGAGCCATATACACATGCTTTCTACTGAATTTTAGCCACTTACTATCTGTGTTTTTCCCGCATATAGGACAACCCATCTTTCTCTTCACCTCACATCCAGCTAGATTTCCATATGCAGGGAAGTCACTGATGGTCCAGAGAAGGATTGCTTTGAGAGTAAAAATAGATTTACTGGCAGCATCATATGTCAACTCACCTTCACTCCACAGCTGGTTTAGATCATCTATCAGGGGCTCTAAGTACACGTCAATGCTGTTACCAGGCTGATGTGGACCAGGAATCAATAAGGTTAGCATAATATTCTCCTTCTTCATGCATAGGTCAGGCGGCAAGTTATAATTAACAAGTAGGACAGGCTAGCAACTATACTTACTATTCTTCATGTTGAATGGATTAAATCCATCTGTGGATAATCCAAGCCGTACATTCCCTCCTTCAGCAGAAAACGATGGATACCTGTCATTGATTTGACTCCAAGTCACTGAATCTACAGGATGTCTTAGTTTCCCATCACTGCTCTTGTTACTATAGTGCCACCTTAAGTTTTTGGCCATGTCCTCAGACCTAAACATCCTCTTGAGCCTTGGGATAATTGGAAAGTACCTTAGTACTTTCTGTGGGACACCTTTCTTGATCTCACCATTATGCATGTTAACCTTCCACCTAGACGCTTTGCATTTAGGACATTCGTCTAGCTTCTTGAACTTTTTTCTGAAAAGACAACAGTCATTGATACACGCATGAATCTTTTGATATCCCATATCAAAAGACCTCAGAAACTTCTTCACATCGTAAAATGAAGTATGCAACACGTTGTCCTCTGGTAACATCTTCGGCAATGTCTCCAGTAGATCATTGAAACTCTTGTCAGACCAGCCATTCTGAGTCTTCAATCTGAATAATGACACAATAGCTGAAAGCTTACTATGATTCGCACAACTAGGATATAAAGGAGTCTCTGCATCTGCTAGTTTGGCCAAGAACTCATCCTCTTCTTTATCCTCTCCCTCTGCCATATCACACAAGACACCCGAAGCAGCTAACTCCTCGTCTAAACATTCTGCAGCTCTGTATAACCCAAAGACTTCTTCATTCCGCTGATTCACTTTGATTTCAACATCACCCTCTGAGTTAACTTCTCCATGATGGTACCAATCCTGACACAGTTTGTAGACTTCATCCATTCCCCTAGTAACTAGATGACCAACAACATCACTGCCAATGTGTCGATCCACATTTCGACAGTCTATGCAGGGGCATATCATCATCTTTCTTCCTACTAAATCCCCAGTCACTGCCCGAACAAACTTCCAAGCACCAAGCTCGTAATCAGGATCAAGTCTTCATTTGGAGACAACAAAAAAATTTAAACAAACTAATCTCCAACATTTACCTAAGCTATATTAGCAAATTCCTTACCTGGAAAGATGGACCCATGCCTTGTCCAACATTATATGATCTAACTTTACTTAAAACCTTTAAACAACAGCACAAACAACATTATACACGAAGCAATGAGTTTAAAATGACACCAAATCACTCAATTCCAGAGACTTAATCAGCTTTTCATTTCATTTAACGAAAACACAGAAACGAATCAAGCCTGTGTACCAAACGAATCAAAATGACACCAAATCACTCAATACAATTTCACAGAAGGACTATAGATAATGCACGGTACCAAACAAATCATAAACAACAACATTAAACCAAAGTTAAACACATAGATCAACAAGCACATAAATGATAGGAAATTTGGTACAAACCTGTGTCATGATAAGAACGAAAGATAAGCCTCAGATTCCCATTAGTGCACTCACCAACACTTGCAAAATAAATAAACACAGTGAGTATAAGGATATGAAATATAATGTGAAGCCAAGAAATAAGAATATCTAGTATTGAGTGTTCAACAAAACAAAACAAACCAAACTGAGCATATTCATTTGAAGAAAGAGTCCACAAAAATCATGACATAGAAACCAATAATCCAAGAAGAATAAAAACAGATGAACAAACGAAGCTTGAATTCACTGATATCTAAACCAAACATGTTCATTTCTTTCATATCTAAGCTAGAGCAGTGATAGTTTTAGATCTAAAAACAGTATAGTGTGACATGCATGTAAAATCTAAGAGTACAAATCGTAGCTGTAATCGAAGTAAAGAAAGAACATGAGAACATAGTTAGCATCCACAAAATCGACAGATTCCTTATAGCGACATCTTAAAATCGAAGCTTATAAACATCCAAATAAGGAGAAATGTTGTCAAGAAGAACAAACAATGAACAATTGCAGAGATAAATCGAATGAACAATAGATTAGTGAAGTAAGAAACTTGCCTTCGGCTAGAGCTCACTGTCAATGGATTTAGGGTTCTTAGGGCAGAATTGATTTAGGGTTCTTAGAGGAGAAAGGATTTCGGTAGCTTAGGTCTTTTGGGAATGAAAATTAGTGAAGTAATTTTGGTCTAGGATGATTGTCGGAGAAGAGGGAAACGAAATTTAGAGAGGGAATTCGCAGAGGGAAAATGAAACAAAAGGGGGAAAATGAGTTATGTCTAATTTAGGACCAAAATTTCGCTAAGTGTTTGGCGGTACACCCAATTTTTTGTTCCCGCTTATGGAAACCCTATTATAGCGTTAATGCAATGCTATCTTATAGTTGGAAATTTTCAGAAACATCTACGATAGCATATCAGTAAACCGTGCTATGCTTATATGCTATGAATGAGACATTTTTTTGTAGTGTAAAGACTGACATGAGTAAAGCCTACGATAAAGTCGAATGGAAATTTCTTGAGGCACTAATGCTTAAGATGGGATTCGACCCTCAGTGGGTCCTCCTTGTGATGTCCTGTGTGCCATCGGTCTATTATCAGGTCCTGATCAACGGCGAGCCAAAAGGAAAGATTATCCCCTCGAGAGGCATTAGAAAAGGAGATCATCTTTCCCCTTTCTTGTTTATCTTATGCACGGAGGCACTAATCTCCCTCCTTAAGGGAGCAGAAGAGGAACAACGTATCACAGGCCTTCGTATTGCAAGGCCTAGTCCGAGAGTCTCGCATCTCCTATTTGCAGATGATAGCCTCTTCTTTTGCAAAGCAGACACCGCTCAGTGTTTAGAGATTCTAAATATTATTGACACTTATGGTAAAGCATCAGGACAACTCCTTAATCCGGCCAAATCATCCATTATGTTTGGAAACAAAGTGGAGATTGGAAGAAAATGAGATATTAAGACCATTTTTGGCATACCTTCAGAAGGCGGGATGGGTATGTACCTGGGACTTCCTGAAGGAATTTCTAGCAGTTCCTAATCCAATTAGGCAACCCTGGTCTGAATTCCAAGCCTAGGATCTAGGGTTCATATAATTGAATCTAGGGATATCAGAATTACCTGGTGATTAGCAGCGGAAGATTTTCAGATAATCGAGATCTTAAAGCGCCTCAAGTGCTGCGCCTCTACTGGTATCCACACGCACACAAACTAGATCGGAACGGGATGCTAGTGCCGTCGAGATAAAATCTCTCTTTTGGGTTTCACCTTTGTTATACACGTTTAATAATGGCGGCCAGAGGTACTCAACATTAAACTCTCTTTAACGTAAATATATATACATACGCATGATTTGTAACCTAATCATATTAGGTGTGGTAATGGGTTTAGCCCAATTATTAATTGTGACCCATTACAAAACAAACCACTTTCACGTGCAAATATATATATATATATATATATATATATATATATATATATATATATATATATATATATATTATATATATATTATATATATATTATATATATATCACATATATATAACACATATGTATATCTTATATATATCACATATATATAAATATAATTACTTATGAAACCCATTGTATTGCTGATCTAGGTTGCTTAGGTGTGTGACCCTGTAGGATCATATAACACTAGCAATGAGTTCTAAACTCATTGATCATAAGTGGCTTCTAGCAAAGCATTATTACTGCCCAGTGTCATATGATTGTCTCGTCTCGACAATACGACTTTCACTTAGAGTAAGTACAATAGATTTCAGGACATTCCCAACAATCTCCCACTTGTACTAGAATCATCTATTCCCATAATCCCTTCGTCGCTATATCTCGATCTGGCATAAGGCAAGATCTGTGTCACCCTTATTTAGCCAAGATCATGTTCATCGAACTCCGATTTATACTGACAAGACAAACGACTGACAATCACCTCGTTTGAGTGTGGCCACACATTTCTCAGTATTTAAATCTTCGATGGGCCCTGAGATATTTATCTCCTGTTATATAGGAGGGACAAATCCCATCTTGTTCCATCCCTGTTTCTTCACACGCTTCATGATGCGCCCAATCAATGTCTTTATAATCACCAGTTACGGCTGACGTTTGACAAGGTTAAAGCGGACCAATTCACATGTAAGAAAACATGATGAACTCAGGTCTAAGGACTATACTCTATAGTCGTAATGAAAACTCTCATGACACTTATATAACTATCCCGTAGAGTTCTCATCAGTGGGTCATGTCCGATCCTGTGTTCTCCAACACATATCTATGTGATTGACTTTAATACTCTTATTAATGACTCCATGAAACTTAGTCATCAGTCACCTCACATACTAGTCTCACGCGGTTGTTAATGTCCCACTTTAACAACCTCGACCAGGGACCAACATAATTTATGTCATTTAATATCTATAGGGTTTCATGATCAAGTCACATACTTGATGACCTATAAAATGTCATAAATTACTTTGGGACTATTATTTAATAACCATTATTAAATAATACAGATGTCAGATTTCAATAACATAATCAAATTATGTTTATACGAACATCATATCATAACTAAAATTAATAACAATGACTCCCACTAAAATTAAGATCACATCTTAAGACATCTAATGCCTTTAGCAGTAGCCTGACCCTCATTCGCCCTTGCTCAGCGTGTGTCGAAAGACACTGCGTCTTGCTAAGAGTAATACCAAGAGTCATTTGCACGAAGCCCTTCTTGGAATCCTGCATATTGGACATGTGCAAGGCCTTATCACTATAAGTATCTTGACACAATCCAATTAGCTTATCCAATCTATCTCTATAGATTCTTATTCCAAGAGTGTATACGGTTTCTCCCATAATTTTGTCGAAAAACAACTTTCGAATCAAGTCTTAACAGACTGAAAAAATGGAACTTCATTTCCGAGAAGTGGTATGTTATCAACATACAATACCAGAAATGCAACTGCGCTCCCACTAGTCATCTTGTAAACATTCGGTTCCTCTTCGTTCTTGACGAAGTCAAACCTTTTCTGTAACGGCTTCATCAAAATGAAGATCCAACTCCGAGATGCTTGCTTCAGTCCATAAATGGACAGATGAAGCTTGCATATCTTCCTAGCTTCATTAGGATCAATGAAAACTTCAGGTTGTGTCAGGTACACATCCTTTTCCAGAATTCCATTAAGGAAAACTGTTTTCACATCCATCTGCCAGATCTCATAACTATTATGAGTGGCGGTTGCTAGGAGAATCCGGATGGACATAAGCATGGTGTCTGGGATTAGGTTTCTTCACAGTCAATACCATGAATTTACTTAAAACCTTTTTCCACCAACCTAGCTTTGTACATTTGAATACTACTAACCATATCAACTTTTCTTCTTGAAAATCCATTTACTCACAATGGTTTCTACACCATCGGGTAAATCAACCCAAGTCATACTTGGTTCTGTGACATGGATCCCATTTCGGATTCAGCGGCTTTCAGCCATTTTCGGATTCAAGGCCTATCATTGCTTTTTCAAAATCCGCAGGCCCGTCACTTTCAATGATCAGTAGATCACGACAATTAGTTACGAGAAATCCATATTTCTCGTGACGGATCCTTTCGGATCTGCGAGCTTCAGTTTTCTGTAAAAGTCGCGCACACATATCTCATATGTATACTTTTACCACGACCTAATTAACCAAGATTTAAACCGTAGTTAATAAAGTCATAAACCAAAATCAATATTTGGTTCGCGATCTGTGTCGATCGATGCAACTTTTGTGTCGATCGACACTTCTTCAGAAACTCGCCATTTAAATGTATATCGAATATACATTCACCAGTTCCTTTATAAACTCTAGGCACCACAGGTGCAGGTTCTACAACTCTTTGTAGATCCAACTGCTGCTCTTCCTCATCAGGTTGAGCAGTCTCCTGTGATTTTCGAATTTCTTCGAGTTGCACTTTTACTCCCACTGTTCTTCTTGAAAGAAAGTCTTTCTCAAGAAAACATAGTTCCGAGCAACAAACAATTTGTTCTCGAACTGGTTGTAAAAGTAACATGCCTTGGTTTTGTTAGGACAACCAATGAAGTAGCACTTATCAGATTTGGGTGTGAGCTTATCAGAGATTAAACGTTTTATATAAGTCTCGCAACTCCAAATCTCCATGATGGATAAATCAGAAACATTTACATTCCACATCTCATGTGGTATCTCTGTAACTGATTTTGATGGAAATCTATTTAAAGTAAACTCAGACATTTCTAGAGCGTATTCTTAGAAGGATAAAGGAAGATCTAAGTGACTCATCATTGATCGAACCATATCTAATAAAGTCCGATACGGGAGGAGTGAATTGTGAAACACTTTCACAATCTCTCAGATGATCACTAAATTCTTGACCTAAGTATTCACCTCCATGATCTCATCGTAGAGGTTTAATACCTTTGCCAAATTGATTATGTACTTCATTTTGGAACTCTTCGAACTTTTCAAAGATTCTGACTTATGCCTTATAAATAAGGCATAACCGTACCTTCTGAAAATATCAGTAAAGGTAATGAAGTACTGAAATTTTCTTCTAGCACTAGTGCTCATCGGCCCATATACATCCGTCTGTATAAAGCCCAATAAGCCTCTGGCCCTTTCATTTTGTTCGTTCGCAACCTGTATCGACCGACACATCGTTTGTGTCGATCGATGCTACCTTTGCTGAAAGGGGCCTTCGTCATTTTACCCAATAAACAAGATTCACTTTACTCATTGTGATTCATAATCAGATGAGCCCAAAAGCCCATCACTATGGAGCTTCTGAATCTATTTCTCATTTACGTGGCCCAAAACGACAATACCAGAGAGAAGTTTGATTCGTATCATTTGACTTGAATCTCTTGGTATTAATGTTATAGTTAGGCACATTCTTGTTTAGAACATAAAGTCCATTCTCTAATGGATTGCTACTATAAAATATATCACTGTAATCAAATGAATAACACTTATTCTTAATTTGAAAACTGATATCCTTCTATATCCAAGCAAGGATTAGAAATAATCTTTCTGCTCATAGCAGGTACATAGTAGCAGTTTTAAGTTCAAAACATGCCATAAAAGAAAGCAAATGAAATACTCCTACGGCTAATGCAGCAACTCTTGCTCCATTTCCACGCATAGATCCACTTGTCCTTTCTCCATAGTCCTACTTTTGCTCAGGCCCTGCACATTTTCACAAAATATGAGTACCACACCTGGTATCCAATACCCAATAAGTAGGACTATAAGAAGTAACATTTACTTCTATAACATAATACCTGAAGAAGAAGTCTCGTACGTCTTCTTCAGCTTCTCATAATCTTCCAAGAATTTATTGCAGTTTCTTTTCAAATGCCCATAACCATTACAATAACGGCACTTAACATCTTCAGAAGGACTGGTTTTAACCTTAGGAACATGGCCAGACTCGCTTGGATTCACAATCGAGCTTGTCTTGCCATCACCTTTGTTCTTACCAAGTTTCTTAAACTTTTTACCCTTTTGTACCATAAGGACATTTGGGGTGTCCTTCTTGATGTTAGGTTCAGCAGTCTTAAGCATTCCATGCAATTCAGTCAACGTCTTCGTCAAGTTGTTCATGTTATAGTTCATAACAAATTGATCATAGCTTGACAGCAGTGACTGAAGAATGATGTCAGTAGCCAACTCTTGGCTAATGGGACAGTCCAGTTTCCCCAGGTTATCAATATAACCCATCATCTTAATGACATGAGGACTAACTGGTTCGCCCTTTGGTAGCTTGCACTCAATCAGAGACCTTACCGTCTGGTATCTCTGAGTTCGTGCCTGCTCCTGAAACATACTTTTCAGGCCAGTGATCATCTCTTTTGGCGACTCCACGTACTCATATTGCTTCTGCAATTCCGAGTTCATGGTAGCCAACATGAGACAACTCACATCCACCGCATCATTAGAATGCTTATCCCAAGAATCCTTATCTGACTGCCAGGCATTGGCTCGGTACTTCTTGGGGAGAACTTTCTCAAGGACATAGTCCTTTTTCTCCTGTTTGAGAACAATTCTCAAGTTCCGATACCATTCAAGAAAGTTGGATCCATTTAACTTGTCCTTCTCATGGACGGATCGCAGGGAGAAATTGTTACGATGGTTTGTGCTAGACATAGCTGAAAAATGAGGGAGGTTTTAGTTATGATGTTCAAGAAATGAGAAGTCTTAACTATTAATAAAACTCGCATTATATTCAAACAATGTTTCCTCAGATGAATATAATGATCCAAGACCCATACTTCACTAAACTTGAGTGAGCCACTGGCTATCACCCAAATTTTAGCTATCTAGGTAAGCAACAACCTTGCTAGTTATATCCAATATAACTCTTGGTTGTGGATTGACATCTCATGTCAAATCCACCTGATGTCTCTGAGCCCAAAATGATTTTGATGGCCAGTCAAGTAAACCAATCTCTTCCGTCATGTAATTGTTGATGTCTTGCACTGCAAGTCCATCAACACGATTACCTCCTGTCTTACTCATGAAATTGTGGACATCTTGCACTGCAAGTCTATCGCACAATTAAATGGGTCTTGACAGTTGACAAGATTGGAAAGACATCAAGCATCACTTGATATTTGGTTGAGGAACAGAACCATTTAAAACGTTCAGTTTTATTATGTTTTAATTCTTCTAATTAAATGATTTGTCTTAGTTTGGTTATGTGGTTTCAGGTTCCATAACCTAAACCATCGAATCTGGTGTCGACTGACACTACTTTAGTGTCGATCGATGTAGATTAACCAAAACCAATCTGCGATAACCGATCAATCCAATTGATCCGGTTTTGAGTACCGGTCAGTGTCGATCGATGCTACATTAGCATCGGTCGATACCAACCCAATCGCAATAAACCATTCTTAGCGTTTAACCATCATTAACCAAGCTCGATAACCGGTCCAATCCAATTGAACCGATTCATCAATCTCGCGAGGTTTGTGTCGACCGACACAACTCTTGTGTCGATCGACACTAGGCGAAACATAGGTTTTATTCGGGTTTTCGCCCTGTGTCGATCGACGCCGGATTGGCATCGATCGACACCATGCGAAAAACCCTAAATTTTATTCGGGTTTTCACCCTGTGTCGATCGATGCCGGATTGGCATCGATCGACACCATGCGAAAAACCCTAAAACGTTTTTCGAACAAAACCCTAAACTAGGTTACTTTGATCAAAACGAGTTTTTAGCATGCTTGTATCAATTATACAGAGATCTAGATTCAACCAATCTAATCATGCTACAGATTCAATGGAACCCTAAAGCTCTGATACCACTGAAGGAATTTCTAGCAGTTCCTTATCCAATTAGGCAACCCTGGTCTGAATTCCAAGCCTAGGATCTAGGGTTCATATAATTGAATATAGGGATCTCAGAATTACCTGGTGATTAGCAGCGGAAGATTTTCAGATAATCGAGATCTTAAAGCGCCTCAAGTGCTGCGCCTCTACTGGTATCCACACGCACACAAACTAGATCGGAACGGGATGCTAGTGCCGTCGAGATAAAATCTCTCTTTTGGGTTTCACCTTTGTTATACACGTTTAATAATGGCGGCCAGAGGTATTCAACATTAAACTCTCTTTAACGTAAATATATATACATACGCATGATTTGTAACCTAATCATATTAGGTGTGGTAATGGGTTTAGCCCAATTATTAATTGTGACCCATTGCAAAACAAACCACTTTCACGTGCAAATATATATATATATATATATATATATATATATATATATATATATAATATATTATATATATATCACATATATATATAACACATATGTATATCTTATATATATCACATATATATAAATATAATTACTTATGAAACTCATTGTATTGCTGATCTAGGTTGCTTAGGTGTGTGACCCTGTAGGATCATATAACACTAGCAATGAGTTCTAAACTCATTGATCATAAGTGGCTTCTAGCAAAGCATTATGACTGTCCAGTGTCATATGATTGTCTCGTCTCGACAATACGACTTTCACTTAGAGTAAGTACAATAGATTTCAGGACATTCCCAACACTTCCGGAACAAATCTGTGGCTCTAAGTTGAAAGTCTTTTCCTTTGTACAGGATCGACTTAATTACCATGTCTCCACTTGGTCAGCTTGCTTACTTTCAAAAGGGAGAAAAGAAGTCCAGATAAAATCGGTAGCTCAAGCTGTCCCAACCTATACCATGTCATGCTTCCTCCTCCCTCAAGGTTTAACAGATAAACTTAGGAGCTCGGTCTCAAGATATTGGTGGAGCTCCAGTCATAAGAATGATGGTATTCATTGGATTGCGTGGGATAAATTATGTTTACCTCATGATTTAGGCGGACTGGGTTTCCGTGATTGGCATGACGTTAATATCGCCCTGCTAGCAAAGCAATTATGGCGATTACTCCAATTCCCATCATCACTCCTAGCCCGTGTCCTTAAGGGTCGGTATTTCAATCGAGCGGACCCCCTGGAAGACCATAGAGTCTACTCCCCATCGTATGGATGGCGTAGTCTAATGGCGGCGAAACCGCTATTGAAGATGGGTTTATGAAGAACCATAGGATCAGGGCTAAACACGTTGGTGTGGAGTGATCCTTGGATTCCTGATGTGTCGGCTCGTCCCGCTCGTCCCTCGACCCAAGTTACCATTTGTCATCCCCTGATGACAGTTCGTCCCTTCATTAGTCAAGAGACTAAAGAGTGGAATTATTCCCTCCTACGCGGATTCTTTCATCCAGATGATATACCTCTTATACTAGGTATGAGACCTAGCAAGAGGGCCACCCCGGATGTCTATGCTTGGAATCATACGACAAATGGAGTTTATACGGTTAAATCGGGATACGATTTGATCCGCAAGCATAATACGAGACCTTTAATTGAAGAAGTTTGTGAGTGATATATCATGGTTTTTACTAGTTTTAGACCATGATATAAGTGTGTTTTAGTGTCTTTTTGCGTTCTTTTAGAGTCTTTTACAGGTATAATCAGGTTTGGAGCATACTTGGTGATTATGTCACTTTTTGGAGATTTTTGGAGTGTTTGGCCGAGAGATAGAGTTCACTGTCCGAAACAGAGGAATGCGTCGATCGTTGCACTCCAGCATCGATCGTTGCACCAACGAGATGGGCCAAAACTCGGCGGTTTATGAAGAGTCAAGATATTGCACTCTGATCCAGAAGTTCCTGATATTTAAAAAGAAGCCCCTGGCCGAGATTAGACCTATATAATTTAGTTTTTGGTGTTTTATTTTTCATAATTAAGAGCAGAGGATCTTTAGAGCTTTTGGGGCTGATCTGAACCTTTACTTCATCTGTATTTGGAGAAGATTTCGAACCCCTTTTATTCTTTATCTTATATGCAATTTATTCATCATATGATTATGTTTTCATTATCTATGTCTGAGTAGATTCCTTGTTAGGTTTAGGGTTTCTCACATAGGATTTCATGACTTGCTAGACTTGTTAAATTCAGTTAAGGATTCATAACTATATCTGTTCTTCAATCTAATTGTGCTTAAAGCTAGTTCTAACCTGATCAATTAGAATCTAGATCTTAGGTTTCTAAATACGTCACAGAAGTGGGGTTTAGGAATCTGAACTAATTAGGTTGAGCAATTAAACTTCTCGCAAACGAAAGTTTGGTTTAGGATAATTGTGAACATATCAAACTTGGAATTAATGCTAGTTTAATCTGTTAGTTCTCGCAAACGAAAGTTTGGTTTGCTGCACTTAGACTTAGAGAATTATCGCAAAGGAATTTGGTTAATTCTATATATGTGTTTTGAGTTCTAGAACTGTGCTTAATTAGATCCTTGCTGAATGAACTGTCTGCTTGTCTGATTTCCTGAGAACGCCCTAGACTTAGCGCTTTTAATAACTTGCTTTCACAACCAACAATCTCTGCTTTCTGTTTACTTTCTCGCATTGCTTTTAATTCAATCACATTGATTTCTTCCTAGTTTAATTTTCTGTTCTTGAGCTATTGAATACAGAGTCACTGTGGATTCGATACCTATATACTACGACTACTGAACTGTGCACTTGCAGTTAGATATAGGATAAAACCTGACACCTATCAAGTTTTTGGCGCCGTTGCCGGGGACTCTTTGAGTCTTCGATAGCTTAGAACTTAGGGTTTTACTAGGATTTTTCGTTTTCTTTTCGTTTTTATTTTTGTTTTTTTTTAGTTACTGACTTTCTCTGTTTTTCTCTCTGTCGCAGGTACTAATATCGCACTGCGTCGATCGTTGCACTCTAGCATCGATCGTCACTAGGCGATTCAGAGATTGAAACGATCGTTGCACTGATAGCATCGATCATTGCGGGATGATTACAGACAGTTTATGCAGACGCAGAAAACTAGAAGTAATCCGAACTTGGACTTAGTTAATCTCGATCTTGAAGAACTTGGACGTTTAGAGAGAACCAACAGAAGAGAGAGAAGAGAAAGGATGGTAAAAGAACGTCTGATCTTGATACCAGATGCTGAAGGTACCCTGAGGGACCGAGATAACAACCCGTACAATGATGCTGGGCATCGGGTTGATGCTGAAGGGAATGTCATCCCTGATCCTCCTGAGCAACAACAACAGGAGCAGAACCAGGGTCAAGGACAGGCCCAAGGTAGAGAGATGGTTGTAAGTGAGAGGACTTTAGCTGACTACAACAGACCGGATGAGTTTCATAGAAACCGGTCAGCTTAGTTCCTCAGCATATTGGTGATGTTCTGTTAAACAAGATCCCGAAGAAGCTGCCTGACCCTGGAGTCTTTGTGCTTAACTGCTCCATCTTCGAGGACAGTTTTAGACGCTCTCTGTGTGATTTAGGAGCTGCTGGAAGTTTGATGCCATACTCTGTGGCAGAGAAGCTGGGGATGCTAGATTTTTCTCCTACTAGGACCTCTCTTGTCCTAGCTGATCAGTCTATACGAGTTCCGGAATGAATCTTAAAGGACATTCCAGTAAGGGTTGGAAACTACTTAGTTCCGACAGACTCCCTTGTGCTGAAGTATGACTGCGATCCTGATGAAGCATTGCTGCTTGGAAGACCATTCCTGGCTACAGCAGGAGCTGTGATTGATGTTAGACAGAGTCTAATAGACCTCCACCTGGGAGATGAGCCGCTGCGATATGAGATGGAGAAGCCGCGAAAGCCACTGGTAGATGGGCAGACATTCACAATCATGGATACAGATGATGAGCAGCCGGGTGACACTGTGATTCTAGATCCTGGAGCACATTTTACTCCATCTTTTCTTGGACATGAGCATTCTGCAACAGCCTACTCGCCACCTTGGATGAGGAGACTTGGACAGAGACAGAAAAAGTCTCTGTTGGGATCTCCTGGTGCCTAAAAAATCTTGTCCGTCTGGTCAAGCTATTGACCTTAAACAAGCGCTGGGTGGGAGGCAACCCACCATTAGGTACTGGTGTTTTTCTAATTAATTTTTGGTGTTTTTGTTAGGATTTTACGTTTGTTTTTGTTTCTGGTGAGTTTCTGGTTGCAGGTCTCGGACAGATTCGCAGTGCGTCGATCGACGCACTTCTGTGTCGATCGTCACAACACGATCGTAATCGCATTGCAGCGATCGTTGCAGTTCTGAGCAACGATCGACCATACACGAAAATCGCAAAGTAACGGTCGACGCACTTAGTGCAACGATCGATGCTTCAGCGACAGAGGTAAACCCGACAGAACTCAACAGAACTTTAACAATTTTTCTTTCTTTCTACCGATCCTTCGCTTGACACTACTGGGGACAGTGTGTCTTAAGTGTGGGGGAGGTGCTACTGACGTTTATCTTTCTGTTTTCTTAAGAGTCAGTCCATTTTTTCAAAATTTTTTGTTTTATTGAGTCAAAATTGTTTAAGTAAGAAACTATGATTTTCTGAGAAGATTTACAAGACTTGCAGGAACTTAAGTAACCATTGGGATGAAGTTGCAGGATCTATCTATGACTATTAGAAAACCCCATCACAAATCAACCTACTGAGAACACCCACATCACTTCAGGTATCAGAGGATCCTTTTACTGACTTCAACTTAATACTGACTTAGATTTCTCACCTAAGGGCTTGGTATACTCTGTGTCGGATTCCCTTGTTAGTTCTGACACAGCCTGTCAACCTATCCTATTTAGTTCCATTCTCCCCTTCTATAAAGTAAAAAAAAAATAATAATAAACTGAGGATGAGTTAGTAACTCCGAAGTGGTCACAGGAGTGGTAGAGACCCCTATTATCTCCTGTGCTATCCATGGAATGTGTCCAAAGTACACCCCATAACGGGAAGAACACTGATAAAAAAAATAAAATGATACCCAAAGTGGGAAAAATCAGTTGTTAAAGAAGGGAAAGAGAAGAAAGGGACTAGAGAAAGATAGTATGGTGGTCTAGAGCTGATAAGGTAAGAATCCATGTGCCCTTTGATCGATACTCCTTAGGTGAGACCGCACTTAAATACTTGCAGAAGTCAGTAGGGAGAATTTGAATGCTTGAATGTGATTGTGGAGTTTAATTAGGACAGTTGCTAAGTGTGGGGGAAGTACATTGTGGTCTTGATATCCTGTGATTGATTCTTTCAGTGGTTTACTAAGGGGAATCTGAGTATTGTAGCTTCTAGGATGAAATGAGTTTCTGAAGAGTTTTCAAACCTCTTCACCAAGCTTTAGTTCTCTGTTTTGCTTGAGGGCAAGCAAAGGCTAAGTGTGGGGGAGTTGATATATCATGGTTTTTACTAGTTTTAGACCATGATATAAGTGTGTTTTAGTGTCTTTTTGTGTTCTTTTAGAGTCTTTTACAGGTATAATCAGGTTTGGAGCATACTTGGTGATTATGGCACTTTTTGGAGATTTTTGGAGTGTTTGGCCGAGAGATAGAGTTCACTGTCCGAAACAGAGGAATGCGTCGATCGTTGCACTACAGCATCGATCATTGCACCAGCGAGATGGGCCAAAACTCGGCGGTTTATGAAGAGTCAAGATATTGCACTCTGATCCAGAAGTTCCTGATATTTACAAAGAAGCCCCTGGCCGAGATTAGACCTATATAATTTAGTTTTTGGTGTTTTATTTACTTACGCTTTCATAATTAAGAGCAGAGGATCTTTAGAGCTTTTGGGGCTGATCTGAACCTTTACTTCATCTGTATTTGGAGAAGATTTCGAACCCCTTTTATTCTTTATCTTCTATGCAATTTATTCATCATATGATTATGTTTTCATTATCTATGTCTGAGTAGATTCCTTGTTAGGTTTAGGGTTTCTCACATAGGATTTCATGACTTGCTAGACTTGTTAAATTCAGTTAAGGATTCATAACTATATCTGTTCTTCAATCTAATTGTGCTTAAAGCTAGTTCTAACCTGATCAATTAGAATCTAGATCTTAGGTTTCTAAATACGTCACAGAAGTGGGGTTTAGGAATCTGAACTAATTAGGTTGAGCAATTAAACTTCTCGCAAACGAAAGTTTGGTTTAGGATAATTGTGAACATATCAAACTTGGAATTAATGCTAGTTTAATCTGTTAGTTCTCGCAAACGAAAGTTTGGTTTGCTGCACTTAGACTTAGAGAATTATCGCAAAGGAATTTGGTTAATTCTATATATGTGTTTTGAGTTCTAGAACTGTGCTTAATTAGATCCTTGCTGAATGAACTGTCTGCTTGTCTGATTTCCTGAGAACGCCCTAGACTTAGCGCTTTTAATAACTTGCTTTCACAACCAACAATCTCTGCTTTCTGTTTACTTTCTCGCATTGCTTTTAATTCAATCACATTGCTTTCTTCCTAGTTTAATTTTCTGTTCTTGAGCTATTGAATACGGAGTCACTGTGGATTCGATACCTATATACTACGACTACTGAACTGTGCACTTGCAGTTAGATATAGGATAAAACCTGACACCTATCAAGTTTTTGGCGCCGTTGCCGGGGACTCTTTGAGTCTTCGATAGCTTAGAATTTAGGGTTTTACTAGGATTTTTCGTTTTCTTTTCGTTTTTATTTTTGTTTTTTTTTAGTTACTGACTTTCTCTGTTTTTCTCTCTGTCGCAGGTACTAATATCGCACTGCGTCGATCGTTGCACTCTAGCATCGATCGTCACTAGGCGATTCAGAGATTGAAACGATCGTTGCACTGATAGCATCGATCATTGCGGGACGATTACAGACAGTTTATGCAGACGCAGAAAACTAGAAGTAATCCGAACTTGGACTTAGTTAATCTCGATCTTGAAGAACTTGGACGTTTAGAGAGAACCAACAGAAGAGAGAGAAGAGAAAGGATGGTAAAAGAACGTCTGATCTTGATACCAGATGCTGAAGGTACCCTGAGGGACCGAGATAACAACCCGTACAATGATGCTGGGCATGAAGGATTGTTTAGTTGATCCTGATTCAATTCTTAGATTCATATCAACCTAAACATGCGATCTAGGTTCTTCTCAGAATAGAAACAAATGATGATCTCACCTTATACCTGTTTGCAGCGGAAAGAGATGGTATGTCTGAGATCAGAGAAACACCGAGGGATGAATCCTCCAAAGGTTCACACACGCGATCACAGAAAACGGCTGCTAGACCACAAGGAGCTCGGCGCAGAGAGAGAGAGAGTTTTCGGCTGAGGGATTAGGGTTAATTGCTCAGAAACTCGAGTTTTACCTTATAAAACTTGTCTGATTCCGTTTGGGCCATTTGGCCCAAACACCAATTAACTAGACGGCATTCGCGCACTGTGTCGACCGATACCCCTTGTGTATCGATCGACACACAGTGCCTAAACCGTTTTATTCTCTCTAAGTACAGTAAATGCCTAGCACTTTTACCGTACTTCTGCTAAACCGTTCCTACACATTTTCCTGTTAGCTTAGGCGTGTGACCCATATGGGATCATATAATAAAGGCAATAAGTCCAAGACTTATAGATCATGAGCGGACTCTAGCAAGCCATCATGACCCCCAGTATTATATGACTTATGTCTGATCATTGACATACTCTTACTTTCTAGAGACAGTACCGAGATTACTGGACACAATTCCAACAATCTCCCACTTGTACTGGAATCTCTGTATTCATAATCCTTTTGTCACAATATCTCGATTAGTCATAAGGCAAGATTGGTGTCATCCTTATAAAGCCTAATCTTGTTCATCGGACTCTGATTTGATACTGACAATCCAAACGACTCGGGACAGTCCGTTTGAGCATGGCCATGCATTTTCCAGTATTCAAATCTCCGATTGGCCTAGAGATATTCACTCCATTTATATTGGAGGGACAAATTCCGTCTTGTTCCATCACTGTAAACTATTCATTTCATAATGTACCCAAACAAGGTCCTTATAACTATCGCAGAACGATAGCGTTAGACAATGATCAAAGTGCATCAGTCCATGTGCAGTCACATGCATGCGAACTCAGGTCTAAGGACTATACTCTATAGTCGTAGTAAGAATCTCTTATGACACAGATATAAATATCCTGAAGAGTTCTTATAAGCGGGTCTTGTCCGGTCGTATGTTCCCAAACATACACCTATGTACTGACTTTGATGCCGCGCATCTATGACACACTGAGACTTTGTCATAAGTCACGTACCAATCCAGTCTCACACGGTTGTTGGTGTTCCAATTTCAACAACCTTCGACTAGGGACGGGATGATATAAACATCTATCAAATATAGGGTCTCATGATCAAGCTAAATGACTTCGATGACTCAAGATCAAGTCATTTACTTCGATGACCTATAAAATGGTTCATATCACTTTGGAACGATTATTTCATCACAGTTAAAATAATCTTGAAATAATAATTTCATTAAACATAAGAATGTTTTACAAGAACATATCAAATAACTAAATAAAAGCCCTCAAAACTCCCACTCAAATTTAGATTACATTTCTATGTCTCTAATGCCTACAGCTTCAGTCAGAAACTCGAGCTTAGGCCTTGGGAGTGGCTTTGTCAACGGATCAGCGACGTTATCATCTGTCTGAACTCGGCTGATCTTGACTTCCTTTCTATTAATGATGTCACGTATCAAGTGAAATCTTCTTAGAACATGCTTGGATTTCTGGTGTGATCTTGGTTCCTTTGCCTGAGCTATAGCACCATTGTTGTCACAAAACAGCGCCAGAGGCTCAGCCGCATCTGGTATCACACCTAGTTCAATAATGAACTTTCGTATCCAAACAGCTTCCTTCGCAGCTTCTGAGGCGGCGATATATTCAGCTTCTGTAGTGGAATCAGCAACGGTGTCTTGCTTGGAGCTTCTCCAACTGATTGCACCGCCATTCAGACAAAAGATATAACCGGACTGTGACCGGAAATCATCTTGGTCTGTCTGGAAACTTGCGTCCGTGAATCCACTGACTTTAAGCACATCACTTCCACCGTACACTAAGAACTTATCCTTAGTATGTCTTAGATACTTCAAGATATTCTTTACGGCAATCCAATGGTTTTCACCTGGATTTGACTGGTATCTACTCGTCATGCTCAATGCATAAGCAATATCAGGACGAGTACAGATCATGGCATACATGACAGATCCTATTGCAGATGCATAAGGAATATTCTTCATGCGCTCAAGCTCAGCAGCCGTAGTAGGGCTCTGCTTCTTGCTTAGCGTTGTGCCATGTACCATTGGCGTGAAGCCCTTCTTGGAATCCTTCATGCTGAATCTTTGTAGGACTTTGTCAATGTATGAATCTTGACACAAGCCTATCAGCCTTCTAGATCTATCCCGGTAGATCCTGATTCCAAGAACGTATGCGGCTTCACCCATGTCTTTCATGGAAAAACAACTTCCAAGCCAGTCCTTTACGGACTTCAGCATTGGAACGTCGTTTCCGAGAAGCAGTATGTCATCGACATACAGAATAAGAAATACAATCTTGCTCCCACTAGATTTCTTATACACGCATTGTTCTTCTTCGTTTCTGATGAAGTCAAATTGCTTGATCGCTTCATCAAAACGAAGATTCCAGCTCCTCGATGCTTGCTTCAATCCATAAATGGATTTATGAAGCTTGCATACTTTTCCAGCATTCTTTGGATCTATGTAACCGTCAGGTTGTGTCATATACACATCCTCTTCCAGAATACCATTCAGGAAGGCGGTTTTCACGTCCATCTGCCAAATTTCATAATCATGAAAAGCTGCAGTTGCTAGTAGAATCCGAATAGATTTCATCATAGCCACTGGTGAATAGGTTTCATCGTAATCCACACCGTGAACTTGTCTGAAACCTTTTGCCACCAACCTGGCTTTATAAATCTGGACATTTCCATCCACGTCAATCTTCTTCTTGAAGATCCATTTGCACTCGATGGCTTTTACACCAGCGGGTAAGTCAACCAACGAAAACACTTGGTTGACCGACATGGAGTCCATTTCGGAATCAGTGGCCTTGCGCCACTTAGAGGAATCTGGGCCCATCATGGCTTGATTGAAGTTCGATGGTTCATCACCATCAATGATCAAAAGATCATGACAGTCAGTCACGAGGAATCCTTGATATCTCTCAGGTTCGTGACGGATCCTCCCGGATCTTCGAACTTCAGGTACTACAGGTTCAGGCTCTACAATTTCTTGTAGGTCCTCCTGCTGCTCTTCCTCATTAGGTTGAGCAGTATCCTGTTCATCTTGAATTTCTTCAAGCAGTACCTTACTCCCACTGTCTTTCTTAGAGAGAAACTCCCTCTCAAGAAAGTTACAATCCCGGGCAACAAAGATCTTGTTCTCGGAACGTAGATAGAAGTAATAAGCCTTGGTTTCCCGTGGATAACCAATGAAGTAGCATTTGTCAGATTTTGGTGTAAGCTTGTCTGAGATCAATCTCTTGACATAGGCTTCACAACCCCAAATTCTGAGATAAGACAGCACTGGAGCTTCTCCAGTCCATAATTCATATGGTGTCTTTGCTACTGCTTTCGATGGCGCTCTGTTTAGAGTGAACACTGCTGTTAGCAGAGCATATCCCCAAAGGGATATTGGAAGGTCTGTGTGACTCATCATAGATCGAACCATATCCAATAAGGTCCGATTTCTCCTTTCAGACACACCATTCCATTGAGGTGTTCCAGGAGGAGTGAGTTGGGATACGATCCCACACTCTCTCAGATGATCACTGAATTCTTGGCTTAAGTATTCTCCTCCTCGGTCGGACCGAAGAGCCTTAATGCTTTTGCCAAGTTGGTTCTGTACTTCATTTTGGAATTCTCTGAACTTCTCAAAAGATTCAGACTTATGTTTCATCAAATAAACATATCCATACCTACTGAAATCATCAGTAAAGGTAATGAAGTACTGATAGTTTCCTCTTGCATTTGTGGACATTGGGCCACACACATCAGTGTGTATCAGGCCCAATACGTCACTGGCCCTCTCGTTAGGTTTATTAAAGGGGGCCCGTGTCATTTTGCCCATCATGCAGGATTCGCATTTCTCACATGACTCAAAGTCAAATGAGCCAAGAAGTCCATTCGAATGGAGCCTCTTGATGCGTTTCTCGCTGATGTGCCCTAAACGACAATGCCATAGAAACGTTCGGTTCTCCTCATTAGGTTTGAACCGTTTGGTATTAATGTTATAAATTGGCGCGGATTGATCGAGTATGTAAAGCCCATTCATAAGAGGGGCAGAACCATAGAACAAATTGTTGCGATTGAAGGAACATAATTTATTCTTAACTGAAAAATCATAACCTTCCAAATCCAACAAAGAAATTGAAATAATATTTCTGCTTATAGCAGGTACAAAATAACAATTATTCAGTTCTAAAATCAATCCCGAAGGTAAAGACAACAAGTAAGTGCCTACAGCTAGTGCTGGAACTTTCGCTCCATTCCCAACTCGTAGCTCCACTTGTCCTTGCTTCAGCCTTCTACTGTTGCTGAGTGCCTGCATATTAGTACAAATATGAGCCCCACAACCAGTATCCATAACCCATGAGGTATTATCAGAAGTAGTTGTATTAACTTCTATAACAAAAATACCTGTTGAAGAAGTCTCAAAAGTCTTCTTCTTCAATTCCTTTAGACCTTCCTGGAATTTCTTACATTCTCTCCTCCAATGCCCTGGTTCTTTACAGAACCTGCATATGTCAGTTGGCCCAGCCTTGGACTTGGGCTTGGGCTTTGGCGTGTCCTTGTCCGCGACTTGGACAGCCTTGGCCTTTCCCTTATCCTTAGCAGAGGATTTCTTAAACCCCTTGCCCTTCTGCACCATAAGCACATTTGGGTCCTTGGCGGTTTTCCTCAAATTGGGCTCCGCAGTCTTGAGCATTCCGTGAAGCTCAGGCAATGTCTTACTCAAGCCATGCATGTTAAAGTTCAGAATGAACTGATCATAGCTTGCAGGTAATGACTGCAGAATGATGTCGCAGGCAAGTTCCTGGCTGATTGGGCAGTCGAGTTTCTGAAGATGATCGAGATAACCCATCATCTTCAAGACATGAGGACTCACTGCCGCATTCGCAGCCAACTTGCAGTCCAAGAGGTTCTTAACTGTTTGAAACCTCTCAGTCCTAGCCTGCTCCTGAAAAAGCGATTTCAGGCTTGCCATTATCTCGATGGGTGACAATACACTCTCGAACTGTTTCTGCAGCTCAGGAGTCATTGTCACCAACATCAGGCAATAAGCATCATTTTCATCTGACGAATGCTTTTCCCAAGCATTATGCAGAGTCCTGGCGGCATTGGCAGGAGGCCTCTCGGGGAGAGGATCACGAAGGACATAATCCTTCTTCTCCTGCTTGAGGACTAGCCTCAAGTTCCTTGACCACGTCAGGAATTTCGTTCCAGTCAGCTTCTCCTTTTCGAGAACAGACCGGATCGAGAATGAGTTTTGTGTGCTTGTAGTAGTCATAGCTGAAATATATAGATAAAAAGGTTATTAGTTAAAATGTTCAATATGATTAATCTCGTATTAAATTTAATATGATTAATCACGCATTATATTCAATAACATAAGTTACCCTCAATAGAATATAATGATTCCAAGATCCACATATAACTAAGATTAAAGTGGGCCACTGGCCGTCACCAAACCTTAGCTTATATCGGTAAGCCCTATATCGGCTAATTATATCCGTGATATAACTCTTGGTTGTGAATCTGGGCCCGAGGCGCAATTCACTCTGATGTCTCAAGGCTCGGGACTCCCGATGGCCCAGTCAAGAAAACCAGACTATACAGTCATGTAATCATTAATGTCTGGGACTCCCAATGACATTTATGAATCACAAACCGTCTTATCCACGCAAAAGCAGACACCCTCACACTGTAAGGCCATGAATACAATTGAATGGGCTTCGACAGCTGACATAGAATGGACAAGACATCCAACGCTTGATATTATTTGAGGTTTGTAGGTTTATTTAAAAATTCATTCCCAAAATAGAAGATTACTATTTCGGGAAACTTTCCATTTTTCGAAACCTACTATTTTGGAAACTTTCTAAAATTGGAAACTTTCTAAAAACGGAAACTTTCTAACTTTAGAAATTTCTTAAAATCCGAATCATGCAAATCTAGAAACTTCTATAAATTAAGAAACTTTCTAATTTCAAAATATCGGAAACTTTAATTTAAAATCGATTTATATTCTTTATAAAATAAATTTTAAATTAATCTGAAGAAAGACTCAAATAATTGGCCCAATTGTTTTAACTTCTTGGCCCGAGGCCCAAGAATTGGTCCATGTCCAAGACATGACCCAATTGTCCAATTAAATGACATAACCGGTCTGGTTCATTAAAATTGGTCTAACCAAATTTTAATTCTACGATGACCACAATTGTCAACCGGTTATTTACTAAACCGGATTTTCTCAATTTATTTGGTCCAACCAAATCAAACTAGAAAATCCTGGTTTAGGCACTAAATCCAATAATTCTTTCGACATTGGATTTCTTGTCCCGGTTTAACCAGACTTAATAAAATTATTAAATCTGTTTATTAAACCGTGACGTTTAATTTTAATCAAAATATTAAACCGAGCCTTAAACCAACCATGTCGATTGATGGACCAACCGTGTCGATCGATCCATCAACCACATCGGTCGATGCTCTCAGCATCGATCCTGCATCGATCGTGCATCGATCCTGTATCGATCGATGCTCTCACGCATGCACTGAACCGAGCCAAAACCCTAACCGTGTCGATCGATGTGCACCAACCGCATCGGTCGATGCACCAATATCGAACCTGCATCGATCCTGTATCGATCGATGCTTTCACGCGTTAACTGGTTTTGCCGATAGACTGTATCGACCGATCCATGCGATCGTATCGATCGATCCATGCGATCGCAGTCGATACAGACCTCTTGAAATCGCATTCTACCAAATCATATAGCTTGGTTTCTGCAATTTTATGTGTGTTTAGATTTCAATTCTTGTTGCTTAAATGGTTTCTCTTATCAGTAGTTGATTCAAAACACTTTTAAACAAGAAAACAATCCTAAACATTGAATCTAAACAAGAAAAACCAGAACCATTGGCTCTGATACCACTGAAGGATTGTTTAGTTGATCCTGATTCAATTCTTAGATTCATATCAACCTAAACATGCGATCTAGGTTCTTCTCAGAATAGAAACAAATGATGATCTCACCTTATACCTGTTTGCAGCGGAAAGAGATGGTATGTCTGAGATCAGAGAAACACCGAGGGATGAATCCTCCAAAGGTTCACACACGCGATCACAGAAAACGGCTGCTAGACCACAAGGAGCTCGGCGCAGAGAGAGAGAGAGTTTTCGGCTGAGGGATTAGGGTTAATTGCTCAGAAACTCGAGTTTTACCTTATAAAACTTGTCTGATTCCGTTTGGGCCATTTGGCCCAAACACCAATTAACTAGACGGCATTCGCGCACTGTGTCGACCGATACCCCTTGTGTATCGATCGACACACAGTGCCTAAACCGTTTTATTCTCTCTAAGTACAGTAAATGCCTAGCACTTTTACCGTACTTCTGCTAAACCGTTCCTACACATTTTCCTGTTAGCTTAGGCGTGTGACCCATATGGGATCATATAATAAAGGCAATAAGTCCAAGACTTATAGATCATGAGCGGACTCTAGCAAGCCATCATGACCCCCAGTATTATATGACTTATGTCTGATCATTGACATACTCTTACTTTCTAGAGACAGTACCGAGATTACTGGACACAATTCCAACAGGGCATCGGGTTGATGCTGAAGGGAATGTCATCCATGATCCTCCTGAGCAACAACAACAGGAGCAGAACCAGGGTCAAGGACAGGCCCAAGGTAGAGAGATGGTTGTACGTGAGAGGACTTTAGCTGACTACAACAGACCGGATGAGTTTCATAGAAACCGGTCAGCTTAGTTCCTCAGCATATTGGTGATGTTCTGTTAAACAAGATCCCGAAGAAGCTGCCTGACCCTGGAGTCTTTGTGCTTAACTGCTCCATCTTCGAGGACAGTTTTAGACGCTCTCTGTGTGATTTAGGAGCTGCTGGAAGTTTGATGCCATACTCTGTGGCAGAGAAGCTGGGGATGCTAGATTTTTCTCCTACTAGGACCTCTCTTGTCCTAGCTGATCAGTCTATACGAGTTCCGGAATGACTCTTAAAGGACATTCCAGTAAGGGTTGGAAACTACTTAGTTCCGACAGACTCCCTTGTGCTGAAGTATGACTGCGATCCTGATGAAGCATTGCTGCTTGGAAGACCATTCCTGGCTACAGCAGGAGCTGTGATTGATGTTAGACAGAGTCTAATAGACCTCCACCTGGGAGATGAGCCGCTGCGATATGAGATGGAGAAGCTGCGAAAGCCACTGGTAGATGGGCAGACATTCACAATCATGGATACAGATGATGAGCAGCCGGGTGACACTGTGATTCTAGATCCTGGAGCACATTTTACTCCATCTTTTCTTGGACATGAGCATTCTGCAACAGCCTACTCGCCACCTTGGATGAGGAGACTTGGACAGAGACAGAAAAAGTCTCTGTTGGGATCTCCTGGTGCCTAAAAAATCTTGTCCGTCCGGTCAAGCTATTGACCTTAAACAAGCGCTGGGTGGGAGGCAACCCACCATTAGGTACTGGTGTTTTTCTAATTAATTTTTGGTGTTTTTGTTAGGATTTTACGTTTGTTTTTGTTTCTGGTGAGTTTCTGGTTGCAGGTCTCGGACAGATTCGCAGTGCGTCGATCGACGCACTTCTGTGTCGATCGTCACAACACGATCGTAATCGCATTGCAGCGATCGTTGCAGTTCTGAGCAACGATCGACCATACACGAAAATCGCAAAGTAACGGTCGACGCACTTAGTGCAACGATCGATGCTTCAGCGACAGAGGTAAACCCGACAGAACTCAACAGAACTTTAACAATTTTTCTTTCTTTCTACCGATCCTTCGCTTGACACTACTGGGGACAGTGTGTCTTAAGTGTGGGGGAGGTGCTACTGACGTTTATCTTTCTGTTTTCTTAAGAGTCAGTCCATTTTTTCAAAATTTTTTTTTTTTATTGAGTCAAAATTGTTTAAGTAAGAAACTATGATTTTCTGAGAAGATTTACAAGACTTGCAGGAACTTAAGTAACCATTGGGATGAAGTTGCAGGATCTATCTATGACTATTAGAAAACCCCATCACAGATCAACCTACTGAGAACACCCACATCACTTCAGGTATCAGAGGATCCTTTTACTGACTTCAACTTAATACTGACTTAGATTTCTCACCTAAGGGCTTGGTATACTCTGTGTCGGATTCCCTTGTTAGTTCTGACACAGCCTGTCAACCTATCCTATTTAGTTCCCTTCTCCCCTTCTATAAAGTAAAAAAAAAAAAATAATAAACTGAGGATGAGTTAGTAACTCCGAAGTGGTCACAGGAGTGGTAGAGACCCCTATTATCTCCTGTGCTATCCATGGAATGTGTCCAAAGTACACCCCATAACGGGAAGAACACTGATAAAAAAAATAAAATGATACCCAAAGTGGGAAAAATCAGTTGTTAAAGAAGGGAAAGAGAAGAAAGGGACTAGAGAAAGATAGTATGGTGGTCTAGAGCTGATAAGGTAAGAATCCATGTGCCCTTTGATCGATACTCCTTAGGTGAGACCGCACTTAAATACTTGCAGAAGTCAGTAGGGAGAATTTGAATGCTTGAATGTGATTGTGGAGTTTAATTAGGACAGTTGCTAAGTGTGGGGGAAGTACATTGTGGTCTTGATATCCTGTGATTGATTCTTTCAGTGGTTTACTAAGGGGAATCTGAGTATTGTAGCTTCTAGGATGAAATGAGTTTCTGAAGAGTTTTCAAACCTCTTCACCAAGCTTTAGTTCTCTGTTTTGCTTGAGGGCAAGCAAAGGCTAAGTGTGGGGGAGTTGATATATCATGGTTTTTACTAGTTTTAGACCATGATATAAGTGTGTTTTAGTGTCTTTTTGTGTTCTTTTAGAGTCTTTTACATGTATAATCAGGTTTGGAGCATACTTGGTGATTATGGCACTTTTTGGATATTTTTGGAGTGTTTGGCCGAGAGATAGAGTTCATTGTCCGAAACAGAGGAATGCGTCGATCGTTGCACTACAACATCGATCGTTGCACCAGCGAGATGGGCCAAAACTCGTCGGTTTATGAAGAGTCAAGATATTGCACTCTGATCCAGAAGTTCCTGATATTTACAAAGAAGCCCCTGGCCGAGATTAGACCTATATAATTTAGTTTTTGGTGTTTTATTTACTTACGCTTTCATAATTAAGAGCAGAGGATCTTTAGAGCTTTTGGGGCTGATCTGAACCTTTACTTCATATGTATTTGGAGAAGATTTCGAACCCCTTTTATTCTTTATCTTCTATGCAATTTATTCATCATATGATTATGTTTTCATTATCTATGTCTGAGTAGATTCCTTGTTAGGTTTAGGGTTTCTCACATAGGATTTCATGACTTGCTAGACTTGTTAAATTCAGTTAAGGATTCATAACTATATATGTTCTTCAATCTAATTGTGCTTAAAGCTAGTTCTAACCTGATCAATTAGAATCTAGATCTTAGGTTGCTAAATACGTCACGGAAGTGGGGTTTAGGAATCTGAACTAATTAGGTTGAGCAATTAAACTTCTAGCAAACGAAAGTTTGGTTTAGGATAATTGTGAACATATCAAACTTGGAATTAATGCTAGTTTAATCTGTTAGTTCTCGCAAACGAAAGTTTGGTTTGCTGCACTTAGACTTAGAGAATTATCGCAAAGGAATTTAGTTAATTCTATATCTGTGTTTTGAGTTCTAGAACTGTGCTTAATTAGATCCTTGCTGAATGAACTGTCTTCTTGTCTGATTTCCTGAGAACGCCCTAGACTTAGCGCTTTTAATAACTTGCTTTCACAACCAACAATCTCTGCTTTCTGTTTACTTTCTTGCATTGCTTTTAATTCAATCACATTGCTTTCTTCCTAGTTTAATTTTCTGTTCTTGAGCTATTGAATACGGAGTCCCTGTGGATTCGATACCTATATACTACGACTACTGAACTGTGCACTTGCAGTTAGATATAGGATAAAACCTGACACCTATCAGTGAGCCAAGTATTACAGTCTTGAAAAAGCAAGTTTGGAAGATAAGAACTGCCCCAAAACTCCAACACTTTATGTGGCAAGCCCTGTCGGGTTGTGTTCCGACGTGTGAGAGACTCACTTATAGGCATCTGGCCACTGATAGGACTTGTCCTAGATGTGGTAGCACAGAAGAATCTATAAACCACCTTCTTTTTGAATGCCCACCAGCCTTACAGGTTTGGGCCTTATCGGACTTTCCGTCCATTCCGGGAAATTTCCCCAGTTCCTCTATTTACCGTAATATGGACTTTCTCTTTTGGAGAACAAGAGAGTTGGGTCTCTCAGAGCCTCAAAACTCCACATATCCATGGATTTTATGGTTTATTTGGAAAGCGAGGAATGATAAGATCTTCAACGGGAAAGAAATTTATCTTAGGACCACCCTCCAACTGGCTTCTCTTGAAGCGGAAAGTTGGAGACTAGCCCGAGCTGAAGACAATGAAGAAGAGAGTGAAGAGACACAAGAGTCTCAGGAGCCTATCGCCCCCCTTACTGACATCCAAACCCTGATATGCCAAGTTGATGCATCATGGATTGACCATGGCCTTATCAGTGGTTTAGGATGGTGCTATAAGGATTGTATGGGGCGAGAAGTAAGCGGTCTCCAAGGGTGTCGTAGAAGCCTCTCAGAATTACACGCCGAGTTAGATAGCCTTCTCTGGGCAGCCTCCTGTCTCCATGAGAAGGGGCTCTTGAGGGTACACTTTGAGACTGACTGCTCATCATTGGTAAAGATGATTGACGATCCCGATGATTGGCCATTATTCTTGTCAGAATTGGATATCTTACTCTCTTTGAAATAGAGTTTTGAGTTCTTCGATCTACGTTTTATCCCCCGTGCCCAGAACTTCCGTGCTGACTCATTAGCGAAGGAAGCCCGGGTTCGAGGCGTGTTATTCTCCCATATAAGCCAGACTGTCTCGACTGAAGGATCTTTTCGGAGTCTTCCTTCCAGCGGATTAACTTGGTTTAAGCAAGATGGGTCGACGTTAAAAAAAATAAAATATAGGTGACTACAAAACTGTGTTTTAGTTTCGCTTAGTAGATTAATCAGAATTAAAATATCCTAAATCCTTTTCTTTACTACTTGACCACAATACCTTAGACTAATAAGCATTTTTTAAGAAGGCAATAACCTGAGTTCGGACCACATAACTAGGGGTAGTCAAATTAAAATTAGATACTAGATTGTGTAGAAATGAAAACATAACAGGATTTTGGGAACTAATTTTTTTAGGATTTATGTTCCATTAAAATTTTAGAATGAAATATAAACAAAATAATAGAACGAGAACGAAGAAAAAATTTCAAAAACAACTAAAAGTAAAAATATAATAAATTAATCATCACAGTTTGTTTAACAAAAATATAATCTACATAATAACTAAAAAATGAAAATGACCAATGAATCTTGAACTCAATAAATTTTTTTTCTTCGCTTAGCTCTCTTTCTTTGTATCAGAGGGTTCACTCTTTCTTTTTGAAAACTTTCTCTTTCAACATATGTGTGAAAAATTATTACTGGCTTTACAATGGTATTAGATAGAAAATTCAATATTGTTGATTTTTTAGCTTTCCATTTTCATCTCACAATTTCCTCTCCTTTGAATTCGTGTGTTTTGTTTTTCCTCCTCGATTTTTCCATCAATCCAATTACCTCTATGTTCTTTTCTAAAGTCGCAAACTCATATTGTACCTTGAATGTGAATATCTCACCTTGAAATATTACGATTACTCAAACAAGCAGAGCAACTCACAAAAATCGACATTACGTTGCTTCGGTGGTAGTAGTTGTTGGGCCAATATTTTTAATAAACATATGGGTTTATAAATATTGTATTATTTGAAAAGAAATTGGCATGGGCCAATAAAATTGGTGAAGCCATTTCATTCTCCAAACTTAAGTGAGACTTTAATTTATCCACATTGGAAGTTGGAGAAATTTTTGAGGAGTATATAATATGACTAAGCCATACATTTGTTTAAATGGCTATGGAGAGTTGATAGGAGGGACCACACACGCGTGCACCGCCGTCCCGCCGGCTCGGCTCGTGGTTCGTGGAATGAGTCTCTAGAGAGGCTCCCGCGCGTATATATTTTTGGATAAAATTTATAATTTGGCCCATTAAATAAATTGTTCGAAATATTTAGTTCTAAAATTAAAAGAATATTCGAAAGAATATTTTAAAAGTGCGTGCGAGATTTTCGATGCGGTTACGCAATTTCCGAAACGGTTTTTGTAACGTCCGTGAGCGAGAATCTCTCTCCGAAACCGACCTAGCATTCTCTCTATTTCCTATATATTTGAACTCATATCTCTCTCGAAACTTAACTTTTCTCAACTTGAAAATCATCAACTCTCTCTGTCTTCTTTCTTCTATCAAACGTAAGTCCGACAGTATTCATAGATTCTAAGTTTGCAGATTCTTTGATCGAGTATTTTGATCTTAGTCTCAAAGCGGTTGTATCCTAGGATTCATTTTCTCGTCATACCGTTACACTGCGAGAGATATTTTAAATTAAGGAAAGAGATCATATCGCCCCCGCTTAATTATTTTCTTTAATCGTTTTCACCAGTTTATCAAATAAAGATTTTGCTTCTGGATTTTTGCGACCTCCAGTCTTAATTAAAAATAAATCCCCTTCATTATTACCGCTTGAATCGGATTCACAAAATGTAAAACCTTTTTCATTCGATTTTACAAAACGTTTTCAAACAGTGTTCAACGAACGCTATACGCGATTCCGCTGATCGTTTATTCACTATAACAAAACGATCTTAACAAGTTCGATAAACAATTTTTGCGAAAGCTATTAGCAAGTTTTCGAAACGTTCTGTCATACGATCTAAAACGATTAATATGCGATCAATCGCTATTACAAGTCTGTTCCGAAAATTGATTCAACTCTTCTGTTTTTGTGAACATAGGTCTCTAATCGGTGAAAACAACGCGAACAACGTTATCCCACCTGTTGACCTATAGAATAATGCATCCAGTGAGTCAATACCCAACCCACTTGGATATGGTCTATCACTCACTTCACCACACATGACTGTCCCAATGGTGCCTACCGCTATGATCGCTCCAGAAAAGTTTGATGGTTCCGACTTCAAACAATGTCAATCAAGGATGCACTTCTTCCTGAGCACCATGATTCTGGATAGGTATCTCACGGAAGTCAAACCAGTTTTTCCGCCTGGTAATACTGATAAGTGTGCCCTCGCAAGCATTGAGGTATGGATACATGGGGATTTCATGTGCAAAGGCGACATACAAAGCCGCCTGGTGAACGACTTGTACAAGTTTTACAATGAGGCCAAAACTTCAAAGGATCTCTGGGAAACTTTGGAAAAGAAGTACAAATCGTACAATGTATGCTTTGGAAAATTTGCTACTGCAAAATTTCTCCGATACAACATGGTGGATTCAAAACCCATCATGGAGCAAGTGCATGAACTTCATATGCTTTGCCAAGAGATTACGGATGAAGGAATGAAGATATGTGAAACACAGTGAATTGCTTCATCGAGAAGCTTTCCCCCAGTTGGAAAGACTTCAAAAACTATCTTGATCACATGCAGAAATCGCTGACTTTGGCAAATCTGATTTCAAGACTGCAAAATGAGTCCTTGAAGCGTAAGGGTAAGCAAGAAATGTCCACCAAGACTGAAATGTCTCCTTCTTACAATGACAACATGGCTTAGTACAAAGGAAAAGGCAAAGGCAAAGGAAAAATTATTCCGAACAAAGGTGCACCTAACAAGATGGCTCCTCAATCATCCACTTCTTTTAAGAAGGAAGGTCCCACAGGTAAGTATGTTTGGAAATGCACCTACTGCAACAAAAGGTACACAAAGCTACATAATGTCGCATCAAAGCGAAGGATCTCAAAGCTCAAGTCAACTTGACTGAAGAAGACCTGTGTGCGATGGTCACTGAAGCAAACGTGGCTGAAGAGAATGCGGAGAATATTAAAACGTGGTTTATGACACCTGTGCCACTACTCATAATTGCATTGACAGGGGCACGTTTTCCACCTACCAAAAAAGCAAGACTGAAGCTCACTTGCTGATGGGGGAATGTGTCACACTCCAATATTGAAGGCACTGGCAAGGTGGTCTTGAAGATGACTTCAGGAAAGGAAGTCACTCTAAACAACATGAAGCATGTACCGGACATGAGGAAGAACTTGATCTCTGGAAATCTTCTCATCAAGCATAGATTCACCATCAAGTTTGAGTCTGACTAGTTGATCATAAAGAAGAATGGGGGTGTTTATTGGGAAGGGGTTTGTTAAAGATGGACTTGTCAGAATGTCTGTAATGGCATTCCTCAAGAATGATGTAACTGCTTCCAATGCAATTAATAAGAATCCAGTTTCTTATTTGGTTGAGTCTTTTAATATTTGGCATGAACGGTTAGGACATGTGAATCATAAATCTATCCAAAGATTAATGAATTTGAATCTAACCCCAAAATGAAAAATAAATAATGCTAAATGTGAGACATGCGTACAATCAAAAATCACAAAACACCATCCCCTCGTGTCGAACGAACAACCGAAACTCTAGGCTTAATACACACAGATTTATGTGACTTAAAGTTGGTAGAAACTACATGAGATTATAAGTATTTCGTTACATTCATAGAAGATTGTACAAAATCCTGATACGTATACTTGTTGCGTAGTAAAGATGAAGTCATGGTGAGATTCAAAGAATATAAACTTGAAGTTGAAAATCAACTCGAAAAAGGGGTGATCTGGTTGTAGCCCCATGGAAACTTTGAAATTTGGGGTAAACCACATGAAACTTAGAACTCATGATTTATCCCCATCTTATAAGTTTATATGTTTATTTTCCCATACGAAGTTTGATTCATGTTTTTAACCCCATTGACGTTAATTCATAACGTTTTCCATCTAATCGTGATTTAAACCGGGTTTCGGTTAATTAAAACCGTTTTAACAAGATTAATCAAACTTTATTTCTGGTTTTCGGAAAATAGGAAAAAAAATAAAAGAAATTGAAACCCAGAAAACCTAAGTTATGACTCTTCTCTAAAATCGGGTACTCAACAACATTGAAGATAAAATCGGGTGCTCTACAAGGAATCCTAGTCGTGGCCTCAATATTGACAAAACTCTATTGGGCAATCGAGGGTTAAGATCTGTCTTTCCATGGCTATGTCTTTTTGATTTACTATAATTGAATGATTGAATTCGTTTGGATGGCCCATACCTACAATTTTAAAATTAAAGATGAATCAGTGCTTCGAAGTCATATCTAAAGTTTCAAACTTTTTGAATTTCAATACACTATAAACAAAACCCAACAAGAAAGTTCGCAGCTAAAGTAAAAAAAATGTTCAAGATTAGAAAACCCATCATCATCAAAATTCTCCAGAGCGGAGCCGATATTAGGGTTTATGAGGGGTTTTAAGAATACAACTAACCTTCTGACAAAATTGACCGCTTGATTCGCACCATGTTTGCAGGAAAGAAGAAGACGGCGAGCTACAAACATTAGATTTTTTCTCTTCTCGGGAAAATAATTCAGGTTTTCTGGGTTTCATTTTCTTTTATTTTTTTTTCTATTTTCCGAAAATCAGAAAAAGTTTGATTAATCTGGTTAAAACGATTTTAATTAACCGAAATCCGGTTTAAATCACGATTAGACGAAAAACGTTATGAATAAACGATAATGGGGTTAAAAACCTGAATCAAACTTCGCATGGGGAAATAAACATATAAACTTATAAGATGGAGATAAATCATTAGTTCTAAGTTTCAAGTGGTTTGTCCCAAATTTCAAAGTTTTCATGGGGCTACAACCAGAACCCCCCTCGAAAAAGCTATTAAAATAGTTAGAAGTGATAGATGAGGTGAATATGATGGACCATTTAATGCGTTTATCAAGAAAAGGGCATTTTACATCAAAATACAGCTCCTTACCCACAGGAATCTAACGGAGTTGCAGAATAAAAAAACCGAACTCTAAAAGAAATGATGAATGCAACGTTGCAGGAATCTGGGTTACCCCCATAAGCTGTGGGGGAAGCGCTTCTTACCACAAACTATAATCTCAACAAAGTACCGCACAAAATAACCGCAAAACGCCATATGAACTTTGGAAAGGTAAAGTACCTTCGTAAAAATACCTGAAAATGTGGGGGTGCCTAGCAAAAGTCGTAATACTACCTCTGAAAAAGGTCTCAGTTGGAACTAAGACCGTTGATTTTATCTTCATTGGATATGCACACAATAGTAGTGCTCAATGGTTTCCGATTCACAAATCAGACATACAAGATATCCATGTATATACAATAAAGGAATCAAGAACTGTGTCTTTCTTTGAACATATCTTTCCATGTAAGATAAAAATGAAATCGTGAAGAGAAAGACCCTAACACCTCTATTAACAAGTCTATCCATCAAATGAAGCCTAACAGTAATTCTGGCTGCCCATCAAATGAAGTGGACGAAGAAGAAGAACCTAGACGAAGCAAAATAGTTCATAAGGAAAAATCTTTCGGTTCTGACTTCATGATGGTCCTTCTCCTAGATAATGAACCAAGAACATACACAAAATCCATGTCTACACCAGACTCACCATCGTGGAAGGATCAGTAGTGAGATCGACTCCATTATGAAAAACCATACATGGGAAATAATTGATCTACCTGAAGGGTTTTAAGCACTAGGGTGTAAATGGATCTTCAAGACAAAGTTGAAAACGGATGGCTCAATTGATAAGTACTAGGCCAGACTTGTGGAAAAAGGATTCCGACAGAAAGAAGGTTTGGACTTTTTTGACACCTATTCTCCGGTAACGAGAATAACTTCAATTAGAATGCTGATTGGGATTACAACCTTAAGAAATCTGGAAATACATCAATGGATGTCAATACTGCTTTTTTAAAATGGTGATTTAGAAGAGGAAATATATATGAAACAACCCGAAGGATTTGTGGTCCCGGGAGAAGAATACAAAGTATGTAGACTTGTGAAGTCATTGAATGGACTCAAACAAGATCCAAAACAATGGCATGAAAAATTTGACAACACAATGATGTCAAATGGATTCAGCATAAATGAATGTGATAAATGCATCTACATAAATAATACTCCAAGTGGGTATATTTTATTATGCTTATACGTAGATGACATGTTGATTATTGGCAACAATAAAAACATGATCCAATAAACTAAGAACATCCTTAGTGGAAAGTTTGACATGAAAGACATGGGTCTATCATACGTCATTCTAGGAATAAAAATCATAAGAAATTCAGACGGAATCATTCTCTCTCAAGCTCATTATGCTGAAAATATACTTAAGCGATTCAAAAATTACTCAAACGGTATGGCAAAACTCCAGTTGGCTCTCAACTTAAATCCAGGTGAAGCTGTGTCACAAGTAGAGTATGCACGAGTAATTGGGAGTCTTATGTACTTAACCAATTGTACTAGACCAGATTTGACACATGCGGTAAACGTACTAAGTCGCTACACAAGTAATCCAGGTCACAAACAATAGAAAGCCATAACAAGAGTATTAAACTACTTAAGATATACGAAAAGTTATGGTCTCCACTATGGTAGAGAACCTGCAATTTTTGAAGGATACAATGACGCAAACTAGATATCTGTTTCCAAAAACTTGAAATCTACAAGTGGATATGTCTTTACCCTTGGAGGTGGAGCAATATCATGGAAATCTTCCAAAAAAACTCTACTGGCTAGAACAACCATGGAGTCTGAATTCATAGCTCTAGACAAAGCTGCAGAAGAATTTGAATGGCTTCAGAATTTCCTGGAAGATATTCCATTGTGGGAGAAACCAGTCCCGGCATTACGCGTACACTGTGATAGCCAATCGGCAATAGCTCGGGCACTTAATAATCTCTATAATGGTAAATCACGTCACATAAAAAGACGACATAAAACCAATAAACATTTGGTCTCAAGTGGTGTAATCACAATAGATTATATCAAATCAGCTGAGAACCTAGTGGATCCATTTACTAATATTTTGTCAGAAAATCAAGTTGTAAAATCATCGAAGGGAATGGGTTTAAAGCCTATGACTCAAGAGGATGTTTGATGGAAACCCCACCTATGTGACTGGAGATCCCAAGGTGTAAGGTTCAAAGGGAAAACTAAATTGAACATAATCTACTAACACACTGAAAGACTTCTGGTCTTTACCTAGTTCCCAAGATGATACCAGTGCTTACATACATAAGATTTGTATGTGTAAATAGGATAAGCATAGATTTGATATATCAGTGGAGTATTAAAGATACTTCTTAAAACAAAGACTATTGGCGAATCACCTAGTGAGTGTGAAATGGGGCCGTTTCTAGGAGATGAAAGATATGTTATCTTCTCCAAGTTCACTCATGACTAACCATGCAAGTTCAAGGCCAAAACGAGCACAATAGAGAACTTAGTTCTACGAGAAAATGAAGCTGGGTTGTAACTGTTGTCTCGGATTACATAAAAACCCGGATGGTTCAAGACATCATGTTCACCTCCTAGGCAAGTAAACCCGACATATATTAACAATGAGTGGTTCAAGGCTGAAACATGCTACTATCTCAAATACAGTGATTTTCGCTTATACTCTCGGAAGTCTATCTAGTCTAGTCGAGTCATATCTAATCTAGTCGGGTCATGTCTAGTCTAGTTGAGTCTTCATATGTTTAGAGTCATTTCTATTCATGTGGGGGATTCTTGGGCCAATATTTTTAATGAACATATGGGTTTATAAAATATTGTATGAGTTGAAAAGAAATGGGCATTGGCCAATAAAAACCTTTTCATTCTCCAAACTTAAGTGGAAAGTTAATTTGTCCCACATTGAAAGTTAAAGAAAATTTTGAGGAGTATATAATATGACTAAGCCATACATTTTTTTAAATGGCTTTGGAGAGAGAAAGGAGGGAGCACACGCGCGTGCGCTGCCGCCACCTTCAGGCTCGACTCGTGGTTCGTGGAATGAGCCTCTAAAAGAATATTCATAAGAATGTTTGGCCCATTAATTAAATTATTCGAAAATTTTTGTTCGAAAATTAAAAGAATATTTAAAAGAATATCTTAAACGTGCATGCGAGATTTTCGCTGCGGTTACAAGATTTTCGCAATGGTTTTCATAACATCCATGAGAGAGAATCGCTCTCCCGAAACTGACCTAGCATTATCTCTATTTCCTATATATTCGAACTCATATCTCTCTCGAAACTTAAGTTTTCTCAACTCGAAAACCATCAACTCTCTCTATCTTCTTTCTTCTATCAAACATAAGTCCCATATTATTCGTAGATTCTAAGTTCGCAGATTCTTTGATCGAGTGTTACGATCTTAACCTCAAAGCGGTTGTATCATGAGATTCATTTTTTGGAGAGAGAAAGGAGGGACCACACGCGCGCGCTGCCGCCACCTTCCGGCTCGACTCGTGGTTCGTGGAATGAGCCTCTAAAAGAATATTCATAAGAATTTTCGCCCATTAATTAAATTATTCGAAAATTTTTGTTCGAAAATTAAAAGAATATTTAAAAGAATATCTTAAACGTGTATGCGAGATTTTCGCTGCGGTTACAAGATTTTCGCAATGGTTTTCATAACATCCATGAGAGAGAATCGCTCTCCCGAAACTGACCTAGCACTATCTCTATTTCTTATATATTCGAACTCATATCTCTCTCGAAACTTAACTTTTCTCAACTCGAAAACCATCAACTCTCTCTATCTTCTTTCTTCTACCAAACGTAAGTCCCAGATTATTCGTAGATACTAAGTTCGCAGATTCTTTGATCGGGTGTTGCGATCTTAACCTCAAAGCGGTCGTATCATGGGATTCATTATCTCGTCATACCGTTACATAGCGGGAGATATTTTGAACTAAGGAAAGATATCATCTCGCATACGGTTAATCGTTTTCCTTAATCGTTTTCATCGGTTTATCAAACACAGTTTTTGCTTCCGGATTTTTGTGACCTACAGTAGTAACCATGGCAGAGAAATTCCATAAGGCTCTAAACTCGATGACAATTGAGGATTATGAACCCATCATTTTGCCCTACAGCCTATGGTTTCGAGTTTTGGATGAAAAAGCAAACAGCCTATTGGGGTGTCCCATAAACCTAAACTGTCAATCCATGCTCAGAATGATGGAGTACATACCAACAACTTGGAAGGTTATGAGAGGTTTATGGGAATAGTTCTGTCAAGGGACATATTTCAGTTCATCTTTCAAAGGGAGGAGGATCTTCTAAGATTTTTTGAAAGACAATCCATGGTCCTACAATCATTGGACCAAGGCATTGGAGAGGTTCACATTCTATCCCGATATCTTATCAACGATGGAGGTGTGGATCAGAATCAAGCACTTACCAGTGAGTTATAACACTGCAAAAACATGTACACCTTGGCTTCAAAAATCGGCAAAGTGGAGGAGGTTGCTTACAATTTAAAGTTTCTCAGAAAACTGATTACGTGAGGGAAAAATGTAATCTTGAACACGGCGAATCCGACGATCGCAGTGAAGAAAATAAATTTGCTTACAAGAGAGTCGGTGATGATTAGGTTCGAATATGAGAAGCTTCATAAGAGATATTTCAATTGTCAACAATTGACCTATGAATGGGTGGTATGTCCTTTGCTCAAATGAAAACCAGTGGTCCCCAAACCGGTCCTTGCAAACATTCAACGTGAAGTTTGTGAGACTCACCATAACAATCCTACTACTCATCCTCTGAAACAACTTGATGGTCCGCTTGGCTTTCCTCCATTTTCACCAGAGCTATCTTACCATGAACAACAAATTAACCTCTAGTATATCTCTCATGTTAATGAAACATAGCGTCAATCTAGGATAATCAGAGTGCAGTAATCAATATACGAGGAAAAACTGGGCTATCTACAAGTCTCACGAGATGTACACATGAGCTGAACAAGAAAAAACGCAGATGTTCAATTACCAACACCAAAATGTGCATACTCACAGAAAAAATCGCTCAGAAGACAACCCGTTAGCACTTGTTCGCGATAAAACAGCTTGTTATTGTGAAAGAAATAGAAAGCTCTCATTCTCATAACATTACGTCTTCCCCCAGTTTCATGGTACGAAGATTTTAAGATAGGGTCTGCTAGTCAGCCTGTTAGATTTCGTGATGTAATATTTGACGGTGGGCAAGGTGAAAAAGTGATGGACAGTGGGAGAAGTAAAAATGATAAAAGTTTCTCTAAAGTCAACAAGTGTGGCTAATTTGGTTCAACAACTCCTCACTAATTCTTCAAGGCTTCTCCTATCATAGAGAGTGATTCTCACTCTTATAAATCATCTTAAAACAAAACAAGAAGAGAAAGAAAGAGAGAAGAAAGAAAGAAAAAAAATATTTTTTATTTGTAAGAGTGTATTCAGGTTTTGTGTGTGAGTTGAGAGAGTTGTAATTTCCTGATTATTAATAAAGATCTGTAGCAGGTCCGGAGATGTAGGCACAGTTGGCCGAACTCTGTTAATAATTTGTATGCATTTTCTTCAATCCCATATATCTGGTTTTCGAGGAAATTCGAATTTATTCCTAACAACTAGTATCAGAGCACGGGGTTGCGGTAATCTCGGTCAAGTTTTTTTGCGAGGTTACTATTCACGTGAAGAACGTTGTTCAAAACGTTGCGAAGGAGAAGACCTCAGAAGGGCTCATGAAAGTTCTCTCGGATATATATCAGAAACGTTTAGCAAATAATAAGGTATTTCTCATGAATTTTTTATTTATTTAAAGATAAAAGAAGGTGGTCATGTTGCAGCACACGTGAACGAATTCAACATGATTGTCAACCAATTATCATCCGCTGAAATCGAGTTTGAAGTTGATATACGAGCATTGATTTTGTTGGCATCTCTGCCAAATAGTTGGGAGCCAATGACGGCATCGGTTAGTAATTTTGTGGGTAATCATAAACTTATGTTTAACGATATTCGAGATCGTATCTTTTCTGAAGAAGTTTGTAGGATAGGCTTTGGTGAAGCTTCAACGAGCTCTGTTTTCAACGTGAAAAATAAAGGAAAAAACCAAGACAGAAACAACTAGAACAATGACATGGCGAAGTCAGGAAATGGAAGAAGTCAGTCCAAATTCAAGCAGTTTTGTGAATGTTGGAACTGTGGAAAGACATACCACATAAGAAAGAATTGTTAGGCAATTATTTTAAAGAAGAAAGGCAATAAGGAAGCCGGAACCAATGCATTCACACATGAATTAGTGATGCATTAGTAGTATATGCTAATTCTCCAAGAAAAAATGAAGTTCATGATGTCTGTAGGGAGAATAAACAAATTAACGTCTATATATCTATCACACGTGTATGTAGGGAGAATAAACAAATTACTTTGCAAAAGGATAAATTTCTAAATACACATGATGTAACGCCGTAAACGAGTCGTACGTAGTAAACTTTAACATACACTCTACTGATCATAATTTAAATAATAAAAAAACACTACTGATCCTAATAAATTATAAAAAAAAACAAATTCACAAATTAGAGGAAGACGCATGTTAAATTCTGGTGCATGCACAAGCGGCAAATGTTAAGAGAGACATGAATCCCCTATTGCTTGTCGTATTCATTTGACAGTTAGTTAATGCCTTTTCTTTTATCTTGTTCCAAGACAAAAGCCTAAATGCTTTAAACCCAAAAAAGTGGGTGAGATAAATTTACAAACCCTAAAAAATAGCTATCTTCGACTCACATAAAACTTCTCTCTGATCGTTGAATCATGTCACAGTCAGATCAGATTAATCCTAACCTTCCATTATGATAAAATGATTCCGACAGAAAGATATGTCAACCTTGAGAGCTGGACATATCTTTCCATTTAAAGATAAAAAATGAAATCGTGAAAATAAAGACCCTAACACATCTATTATCAAGGTTAGTATTTCTGGTGGTCCATCAAATGAAGTGGATGAAGAAGAAGAACCTAGACGAAGCAAAAGAGTTCGTAAGAAAAAATCTTTCCGTTCTGACTTCATTATGGTCCTTCTCCTAGAGAATGAACAAAGAACATACACAAAAGTCATGTCTACACCAGACTCACCATCTCGGAAGGATCAATAGTGAGCTCGACTCCATTATGCAAAACCATACATGAGAAATAATTGATCTACCTAAAGGGTTTTAAGCACTAGGCTGTAAATGGATCTTCAAGACAAAGTTGAAAACGGATGGCTCAAGTGATAAGTACTAGGCCAGACTTGTGGTAAAAGGATTCCGACAGAAAGAAGGTTTGGACTTTTTTGACACATATTCTCCAGTAACGAGAATAACTTCAATCAGAATGCTGATTGGGATTACAGCCTTAAGAAATCTGGAAATACATCAATGGATGTCAATACTGCTTTTTTAAATGGTGATTTAGAAGAGGAAATATATATGAAACAACCCGAAAGATTTGTGGTCCCGGGAGAAGAACACAAAGTCTGTAGACTTGTGAAGTCATTGTATGGACTCAAGCGAGATCCAAAACAATGGCATGAAAAAGTTGACAACACAATGATGTCAAATGGATTGAGCATAAATGAATGTGATAAATTCATCTACATAAATAATACTCCAAGTGGGTATATTTTATTATGCTTATACGTAGATGACATGTTAATTATTGGCAACAATAAAAACATGATAACAAACTAAGAACATCCTTAGTGGAAAGTTTGACATGAAAGACATGGGTCTAGCATACGTTATTCTAGGAATAAAAATCATTGTATGGACTCAAGCGATATCCAAAACAATGGCATGAAAAATTTGACAACACAATTATGTCAAATGGATTCAGCATAAATGAATGTGATAAATTCATCTACATAAATAATACTCCAAGTGGGTATATTTTATTATGCTTATACGTAGATGACATGTTAATTATTGGCAACAATAAAAACATGATCCAACAAACTAAGAACATCCTTAGTGGAAAGTTTGACATGAAAGACATGGGTCTAGCATACGTTATTCTAGGAATAAAAATCATTGTATGGACTCAAGCGAGATCCAAAACAATGGCATGAAAATTTTGACAACACAATGATGTCAAATGGATTCAGCATAAATGAATGTGATAAATTCATCTACATAAATAATACTCCAAGTGGGTATATTTTATTATGCTTATACGTAGATGACATGTTAATTATTGGCAACAATAAAAACATGATCCAACAAACTAAGAACATCCTTAGTGGAAAGTTTGACATGAAAGACATGGGTCTAGCATACGTTATTCTAGGAATAAAAATCATAAGAAATTCAGACGGAATCATTCTCTCTCAAGCTCATTATGCTAAAAAGATACTTGAGCGATTCAAAAATTACTCAAACGGTATGGCAAAACTCTAGTTGACTCTCAACTTCACTTGACCAAAAATCCAGGTGAAGTTGTTTCACAAGTAGAGTATGCTCGAGTAATTGGGAGTCTTATGTACTTAACCAATTGTACTAGACCAGATCTAACACATGCGGTAAACGTACTAAGTCGCAACACAAGTAATCCAGGTCACAAACACCTGAAAGCCATAATAAGAGTATTAAACTACTTAAGATATAAGAAAAGTTATGGTCTCCACTATGGTAGAGAACTCGCAATTTTTGAAGGATACAATGACGCAAACTGGATATCTGATTCCAAAAACTTGAAATCTACAAGTGGATATGTCTTTACCCTTGGAGGTGGAGCAATATCATGGAAATCTTCCAAACAAACTCTACTGGCTAGATCAACCATGGAGTCTGAATTAATAGCTCTAGACAAAGCTGCAGAAGAATTTGAATGGCTTCAGAATTTCCTGGAATATATTCCATTGTGGGAGAAACCAGTCCCGGCATTACGAGTACACTGTGATAGCCAATCGGGAATATCTCGGGCACTGAATAATCTCTATAATGGTAAATCACGTCATATAAGAAGACGACATAAAACTAATTAACATTTGGTCTCAAGTGGTGTAATCACAGTAGATTATATCAAATCAGCTGAGAACCTAGCGGATCCATTTACTAAAAATTTTCAAAAAATCAAGTTGTAAAATCATCGAAGGGAATGGGTTTAAAGCCTATGACTCAAGAGGATGTTTGATGGAAACCCCACCTATGTGACTGGAGATCCCAATGTGTAAGGTTCACAGGGAAAACTAAATTGAACATAATCTACTAACACACTGAAAGACTTCTGGTCTTTACCTAGTTCCCAAGATGATACCAGTGCTTACATACATAAGATTTGTATGTATACATAGGATAAGCATAGATTTTAATGACAAGTACATAGCTTTGATATATCAGTGGAGTATTAAAGATACTTCTTAAAAAAAAGACTATTGGCGAATCACCTAGTGAGTGTGAAATGGAGCCGTTTCTAGGAGATGAAAGATATGTTATATTCTCCAAGTTCACTCATGACCAACCATGCAAGTTCAAGGCCAAAACGAACAAAATAGAGAACTTAGTTCTACGAGAAAATGAAGCTGGGTTGTAACTGTTGTCTCGGTTTACATAAAAACCCGGGTGGTTCAAGATATCATGTTCACCTCCTGGGCAAGTAAACCCGACATATATTAACAATGAGTGGTTCAAGGCTGAAACATGCTACTATCTCAAATACAGTGATTTTCGCTTATACTCTCGGAAGTATGTCTAGTCTAGTCGAGTCATGTCTTGTCTAGTTGAGTCTTCATATGTTTAGAGTCATTTCTATTCATGTGGGAGATTCTTGGGCCAATATTTTTAATGAACATATGGGTTTACAAAATATTGTATGAGTTGAAAAAAAATGGGCATGGGCCAATAAAAACCTTTTCATTCTCCAAAATTAAGTGGGAAGTTAATTTGTCCCACATTGGAAGTTAAAGAAATTTTTGAGGAGTATATAATATGACCAAGCCATACATTTGTTTAAATGGCTTTGGAGAGAGAAAGGAGAGACCACACACGCGCGCGCCGCCACCGCCGTCCGGCCAGCTCGACTCGTGGTTCGTAGTTCGTGGTTCGTGGAATGAGCCTCTAAAAGAATATTTATAAGAATTTTTGGCCCATTAATTAAATTATTCGAAAATTTTTGTTCGAAAATTAAAAGAATATTTAAAAGAATATCTTAAACGTGCATGTGAGATTTTCGCTGCGGTTACATGATTTTCGCAATGGTTTTCATAACATCCATGAGAGAGAATCGCTCTCCCAAAACTGACCTAGCATTATCTCTATTTCCTATATATTCGAACTCATATCTCTCTCGAAACTTAACTTTTCTCAACTCGAAAACCATCAACTCTCTCTATCTTCTTTCTTCTATCAAACGTAAGTCCCAAATTATTTATAGATACTAAGTTTGCAGATTCTTTGATCGAGTGTTACGATCTTAACCTCAAAGCGGTTGTATCATGGGATTCATTATCTCGTCATACCGTTACATAGCGGGAGATATTTTGAATTAAGGAAAGATATCATCTCGCCTACGGTTAATAGTTTTCCTTAATCGTTTTCATCGGTTTATCAAACACAGTTTTTGCTTCCGGATTTTTGCGACCTACAGTAGTAACCATGGTAGAGAAATTGCATAAGGCTCTAAACTCGATGACGATTGAGGATTATGAACCCATCATTTTGCCCTGCAGCCTATGGTTTCGAGTTTTGGATGAAAAAGCAAACAGCCTATTGGGGTGTCCCATAAACCTAAACTGTCAATCCATGCTCAGAATGATGGAGTACATACCAACAACTTGGAAGGTTATGAGAGGGTTATGGGAATAGTTCTGTCAAGGGACATATTTCAGTTCATCTTTCAAAGGGAGGAGGATCTTCTCAGATTTTTTGAAAGACAATCCATGGTCCTACAATCATTGGACCAAGGCATTGGAGAGGTTCACCTTCATTCTATCCCGATATCTTATCAACGATGGAGGTGTGGATCAGAATCAAGCACTTACCAGTGAGTTATAACACTGCAAAAACATGTACACCTTGGCTTCAAAAATCGGCAAAGTGGAGGAGGTTGCTTACGATCCAAAGTTTCTCAAAAAACTGATTACGTGAGGGAAAAATCTAATCTTGAACACATCGAATCCGACGATCGCAGTGAAGAAAATAAATCTGCTTACAAGAGAGTCGGTGATGATTAGGTTCGAATATGAGAAGCTTCATAGAGATATTTCAATTGTCAACAGTTGACCCATGAATGGGTGGTATGTCCTTTGCTCAATTGCAAACCAGTGGTCCCCAAACCGGTCCCTGCAAACATTCAACGTGAAGTTTGTGAGACTCACCATAACAATGCGACTACTCATCCTATGAAACAACTTGATGGTCTTCTTGGCTTTCCTCCATTTTCACCAGAGCTATCTTGCCATGAACAACAAATTAACCTCTAGTATATCTCTCATGTTAATGAAACATAGCGTCAATCTAGGATAATCAGAGTGCAGTAATCAATAGACGAGGAAAAACTGGGCTATCTACAAGTCTCTCGAGATTTACACATTAACTGAACAAGGAAAAAGAGCAGGTGTTCAATTACCAACTCCAAAATGTGCATACTCACAGAAAAAGTCGCTCAGAAGACAACCCGTTAGCACTTGTTCGCGATAAAACAACTTGTTATTGTGAAAGAAGTAGAAAGCTCTCATTCTCATAACATTACGTCTTCCCCCAGTTTCATGGTACGAAGGTTTTAAGACAGGGTCTGCTAATCAGCCTGTTAGATTACGTGATGTAATATTTGACGGTGGGGAAGGTGAAAAAGTGATGGACAGTGGTGTTGGAATTGTGTCCAGCAATCTCTGTACTGTCTCTATAACGTAAGAGTATGTCAGTGATCAGACATAAGTCATACAATACTGGGGGTCATGATGGCTTGCTAGAGTCCGCTCATGATCTATAAGTCTTGGACTTATTGCCTTTATTGTATGATCCCATATGGGTCACACGCTTAAGCTAGCAGGAAATAATGTTGGAACGGCTTAGCAGAAGTACGACAAAAGTGCTAGGCATTTGTCGTACTAAGAGAGAAGGATTAATGGGTCTGATTAAATGGAATTTAATCAGATTGGGCCCAAAAGCCCAAAAGGGAAAGAGAAGGCTTTTAATGACTAAAAGCCAAGTCTTTTCTCTTCTAACCCTAACACCCTAGCCGCGCCTCTCTCCTCTCTCTGCGCCAGCCTCCTTGTGGTCTAGCAGCCAATTTCCGGTGATTGCGTGTGTGAGCCTTTGGAGGATCCATCTCTCGGTGTATCTCCCTGATCATTGACCTGTTCATCAATTCCGCTGCAAACTAACAGGTAAAAGGTGAGATCATATGTTTCTAAATAAGAACACCTAGATCTAATGCATGTTTAGGTTGATATCAATATGAGAATTGAATCAGGATCAACCAAAACTTCCAACAGTGGTATCAGAGCCATTGGTTCTTAGGTTTCTTGTTTTAGATTCATGTTTAGGTTGTTTGATCTGTTTAGAATTGTTTTTGAATCAATTACTGATAAGATAAAACAGTTAAGAAACTGAATTGAACCCTAAACACACAAGAAAAGATCGCAAACTGAGCTATATGACTCAGATTTGGATCGACCGAAGAGGTATGGTCGCGGATGGGCAGTCACGGACGGGCGGTCGCGGACGGACGGTCGCCGATCGGACGGTCGGACGGAACGGTCCGGATCGTTCGGTCGAGCGCGATCGTTCGTCGCGACGCGTCCCGATCGCTCGGCGATCGTGGAACGTCCGACCGTGCGCTGCGTCCCGATCGCGTCCCGAGCGTCCGTCCGGCTGGCGTGCGTCCACCCGTGGTGAGCGGCCGGCTGGTGTTTTGGCTGAACGGCTGGAAAATTAGGTCACGACCAACTCGGTTTGGTTCGTGACTAATTCGGTTCGGTTCAAGGCTCGGTTTAAGATTTTAATTAAAAATCAACGTTCTGGTTTAATAAACAGATTTAATAATTTTATTAAATCTGGTTAAACCGGGATAAGAAATCCAAAGTCGAAAATTGGATTTTGTGCCTAAACCAGGATTTCTAATTTGATTTGGTTGGACCAAATAAATTGAGAAAATCCGGTTTAGTAAATAACCGGTTGACAATTGTGGTCATCGTAGTAATTGAAACTTGGTTAGACCAGTTTTAATGAACCAGACCGGTTATGTCAATTAATGGGACAATTGGGTCATGTCTTGGACATGGACCAATTCTTGGGCCTCGGGCCAAGAAGTTAAAACAATTGGGCCATTAATTGAGTCATTCTTCAGATTTAAATTTAAAACTTATTTTATAAAATAAAATTTTGAAATTCGATTTTAAATTTTATAAAGTTCCGAAATTTCGAAATTAGAAAGTTTCCAAAATTAGAAGTTTCTGAATTTGCTGGTTTTGGATTTTTAAAGAAGTTTCTAAAGTTAGAAAGTTTCCGGTTTTAGAAAGTTTCCAATTTTAGAAAGTTTCCAAAAATAGTAGGTTTCCATAAATAGAAAGTTTCCCGAAATAGTAATCTTCTATTTTGGGAATGATTTTAATAAACCTACAAACCTCAAATAATATCAAGCGTTGGATGTCTTGTCCGGGCTATGTCAGCTGTCAAAGCCCATTCAAATTGCATTCATGGCCTTACAGTGTGAGGATGTCTGTTTTTGCGTGGGTAAGACGGTTTGTGATTCATAAATGTCATTGGGAGTCCCAGACATTAATGATTACATGACTGTATAGTCCGGTTTTCTTGACTAGGCCATCGGGAGTCCCGGGCCTTGAGACATCAGAGTGGATTGGGCCTCGGGCCCAGATTCACAACCAAGAGTTATATCACGGATATAATTAGCCGACTTAGGGCTTACCGATATAAGCTAAGATTGGGTGACGGCCAGTGGCCCACTTTAATCTTAGTTATATGTGGATCTTGGAATCATTATATTCTATTGAGGGTAACTTAGGTTATTGAATATAATGCATGATTAATCATATTATACTTTAATACGAGATTAATCATTTTGAACATATAACTAATAACCTTTTTATTTATATATTTCAGATATGACTACTACAAGCACTCAAAACACATTCTCGATCCGGTCTGTTCTCGAGAAGGAGAAGCTGACTGGAACGAACTTCCTGACATGGTCAAGGAACTTGAGGCTGGTCCTCAAGCAGGAGAAGAAGGATTACGTCCTTCGAGATCCCCTCCCCGAGAGGCCTCTTGCCAATGCTGCCAGGACTCTGCACAATGCTTGGGAAAAGCATTCGTCAGATGAAAATGATGTTTATTGCCTGATGTTGGTGACAATGACTCCAGAGCTGCAAAAGCAGTTCGAAAGTGTATTGTCTCCAATCGAGATCATGGCAAGCCTGAAATCGCTTTTTCAGGAGCAGGCTAGGACCGAGAGGTTCCAGACAGTTAAGAACCTCTTGGACTGTAAGTTGGCTGCGAATGCGGCAGTGAGTCCTCATGTGTTGAAGATGATGGGTTATCTCGATCATCTTCACAAACTCGACTGCCCAATCAGCCAGGAACTTGCCTGCGACATCATTCTGCAGTCTTTACCTGCAAGCTATGATCAGTTCATTCTGAACTTTAACATGCATGGCTTGAGTAAGACACTGCCTGAGCTTCACGGAATGCTCAAGACTGCAGAGCCCAACTTGAAGAAAACCGCCAAGGACCCAAATGTGCTTATGGTACAAAAGGGCAAGGGGTTTAAGAAGTCTTCTGCTAAGGATAAGGGAAAGGCCAAGGGTGTCCAAGTCGTGGACAAGGACACGCCAAAGCCCAAGCCCAAGTCCAAGGCTGGGCCTACTGACATGTGCAGGTTCTGCAAAGAACTGGGGCATTGGAGAAGAGATTGTAAGAAATTCCAGGAAGGTCTAAAGGAATTAAAGAAGAAGACTTTCGAGACTTCTTCATCAGGTATTTTTGTTATAGAAGTTAATACAACTACTTCTGATAATACCTCATGGGTCATGGATACTGGTTGTGGGGCTCATATTTGTACTAATATGCAGGCACTCAGCAACAGTAGAAGGCTGAAGCAAGGACAAGTAGAGCTACGAGTTGGGAATGGAGCGAAAGTTTCAGCACTAGCTGTAGGAACTTACTTGTTGTCTTTACCTTCGGGATTGATTTTAGAACTTAATAATTGTTATTTTGTACCTGCTATAAGCAGAAATATTATTTCAATTTCTTTGTTGGATTTGGAAGGTTATGATTTTTCAGTTAAGAATAAATTATGTTCCTTCAATCGCAACAATTTGTTCTATGGTTCTGCCCCTCTTACGAATGGGCTTTACATACTCGATCAATCCGCGCCAATTTATAACATTAATACAAAACGGTTCAAACCTAATGAGGAAAACCGAACGTTTCTATGGCATTGTCGTTTAGGGCACATCAGCGAGAAACGCATCAAGAGGCTCCATTCGAATGGACTTCTTGGCTCATTTGACTTTGAGTCATGTGAGAAATGCGAATCCTGCATGATGGGCAAAATGACACGGGCCCCCTTTAATAAACCTAACGAGAGGGCCAGTGACTTATTGGGCCTGATACACACTGATGTGTGTGGCCCAATGTCCACTAATGCAAGAGGAAACTATCAGTACTTCATTACCTTCACTGATGATTTCAGTAGGTATGGATATGTTTATTTGATGAAACATAAGTCTGAATCTTTTGAGAAGTTCAGAGAATTCCAAAATGAAGTACAGAACCAACTTGGCAAAAGCATTAAGGCTCTTCGGTCCGACCGAGGAGGAGAATACTTAAGCCAAGAATTCAGTGATCATCTGAGAGAGTGTGGGATCGTATCCCAACTCACTCCTCCTGGAACACCTCAATGGAATGGTGTGTCTGAGAGGAGAAATCGGACCTTATTGGATATGGTTCGATCTATGATGAGTCACACAGACCTTCCAATATCCCTTTGGGGATATGCTCTGCTAACAGCAGTGTTCACTCTAAATAGAGCGCCATCAAAAGCAGTAGCAAAGACACCATATGAATTATGGACTGGAGAAGCTCCAGTGCTGTCTTATCTAAGAATTTGGGGTTGTGAAGCCTATGTTAAGAGATTAATCTCAGATAAGCTTACACCAAAATCTGATAAATGCTACTTCGTTGGTTATCCACGGGAAACCAAGGCTTATTACTTCTATCTACGTTCCGAGAACAAGATCTTTGTTGCCCGGGATTGTAACTTTCTTGAGAGAGAGTTTCTCTCTAAGAAAGACAGTGGGAGTAAGGTACTGCTTGAAGAAATTCAAGATGAACAGGATACTGCTCAACCTAATGAGGAAGAGCAGCAGGAGGATCTACAAGAAATTGTAGAGCCTGAACCTGTAGTACCTGAAGTTCGAAGATCCGGGAGGATCCGTCACGAACCCGAGAGATATCAGGGATTTCTCGTGACTGACTGTCATGATCTTTTGATCATTGATGGTGATGAACCATCGAACTTCAATCAAGCCATGATGGGCCCAGATTCCTCTAAGTGGCGTAAGGCCACTGATTCCGAAATGGACTCCATGTCGGTCAACCAAGTCTTTTCGTTGGTCGATTTGCCTGCTGGTGTAAAAGCCATCGAGTGCAAATGGATCTTCAAGAAGAAGATTGACGTGGATGGAAATGTCCAGATTTATAAAGCCAGGTTGGTGGCAAAAGGTTTCAGACAAGTTCACGGTGTGGACTACGATGAAACTTATTCACCAGTGGCTATGATGAAATCTATTCGGATTCTACTAGCAACTGCAGCTTTTCATGACTATGAAATTTGGCAGATGGACGTGAAAACCGCCTTCCTGAATGGTATTCTGGAAGAGGATGTGTATATGACACAACCTGACGGTTACATAGATCCAAAGAATGCTGGGAAAGTATGTAAGCTTCATAAATCCATTTATGGATTGAATCAAGCATCGAGGAGCTGGAATCTTCGCTTTGATGAAGCGATCAAGCAATTTGACTTCATCAGAAACGAAGAAGAACAATGCGTGTATAAGAAAACTAGTGGGAGCAAAATCGTTTTTCTTATTCTGTATGTTGATGACATACTGCTTCTCGGAAACGACATTCCAATGCTGAAGTCGGTAAAGGACTGGCTTGGAAGTTGTTTTTCCATGAAAGACATGGGTGAAGCCGCATACGTTCTTGGAATTAGGATCTATCGGGATAGACCTAAGAGGCTGATAGGCTTGTGTCAAGACTCATACATTGACAAAGTCCTACAAAGATTCAGCATGAAAGATTCCAAGAAGGGCTTCACGCCGATGGTACATGGCACAACGCTAAGCAAGAAGCAGAGCCCTACGTCGGCTACTGAGCTCGAGCGTATGAAGAACATTCCCTATGCATCTGCAATAGGATCTGTTATGTATGCCATGATCTGTACTCGTCCTGATGTTGCTTATGCATTGAGCATGACGAGTAGATACCAGTCAAATCCAGGTGAAAACCATTGGATTGCCGTAAAGAACATCTTAAAGTATCTAAGACATACTAAGGATAAGTTCTTAGTGTACGGTGGAAGTGATGTGCTTAAAGTCAGTGGATTCACGGACGCAAGTTTCCAGACAGACACAGATGATTTCCGGTCACAGTCCGGTTATGTCTTTTGTCTGAATGGCGGTGCAGTAAGTTGGAGAAGCTCCAAGCAGGACACCGTTGCTGATTCCACTACAGAAGCTGAATATATCGCCGCCTCAGAAGCAGCGAAGGAAGCTGTTTGGATACGAAAGTTCATTATGGAACTAGGTGTGATACCAGATGCGGCTGAGCCCCTGGCGCTATTTTGTGACAACAATGGTGCTATAGCTCAGGCAAAGGAACCAAGATCACACCAGAAATCCAAGCATGTTCAAAGAAGATATCACTTGATACGTGACATCATTAATAGAAAGGAAGTCAAGATCAGCCGAGTTCCGACAGATGATAATGTCGCTGATCCGTTGACAAAGCCACTCCCAAGGCCTAAGCTCGAGTATCTGACTGAAGCTGTAGGCATTAGAAACATTGAAATGTAATCTAAATTTGAGTGGGAGTTTTGGTGCTTTATTTAGTTATTTGATATGTTCTTGTAAAAACATTATTTTATGTTTAATGAAATTATTATTTCAAGATTATTTTAACTGTGATGAAATAATCGTTCCAAAATGATATGAACCATTTTATAGGTCATCGAAGTAAATGACTTGATCTTGAGTCATCGAAGTCATTTAGCTTGATCATGAGACCCTATATTTGATAGATGTTTTATATCATCCCGTCCCCAGTCGAAGGTTGTTGAAATTGGAACATCAACAACCGTGTAAGACTGGATTGGTACGTGACTTATGACAAAGTCTCAGTGTGTCATAGATGCTCGGCATCAAAGTCAGTACATAGGTGTATGTTGGGAACATACGACCGGACAAGACCCGCTAATAAGAACTCTTCAGGATATTTATATCTGTGTCATAAGAGATTCTTACTACGACTATAGAGTATAGTCCTTAGACCTGAGTTCACATGCATGTGACTGCACATGGACTGATGTACTTTGATCATTGTCTAACGCTATCATTCTGTGATAGCTATAAGGACCTTGTTTGGGTACATCATGAAATGAGTAGTTTACAGTGATGGAACAAGATGGGATTTGTCCCTCCAATATAAATGGAGTGAATATCTCTAGGCCAATCGGAGATTTGAATACTGGAAAACGCATGGCCATGCTCAAACGGACTTTCCCGAGTCGTTTGTATTGTCAGTATCAAATCAGAGTCCGATGAACAAGATTAGGCTTTATAAGGATGACACTAATCTTGCCTTATGACTAATCGAGATATTGAGACGAAAGGGATTATGAATACAGAGATTCCAGTTCAAGTGGGAGATTGTTGGAATTGTGTCCAGCAATCTCTGTACTGTCTCTATAACGTAAGAGTATGTCAGTGATCAGACATAAGTCATACAATACTGGGGGTCATGATGGCTTGCTAGAGTCCGCTCATGATCTATAAGTCTTGGACTTATTGCCTTTATTGTATGATCCCATATGGGTCACACGCTTAAGCTAGCAGGAAATAATGTTGGAACGGCTTAGCAGAAGTACGACAAAAGTGCTAGGCATTTGTCGTACTAAGAGAGAAGGATTAATGGGTCTGATTAAATGGAATTTAATCAGATTGGGCCCAAAAGCCCAAAAGGGAAAGAGAAGGCTTTTAATGACTAAAAGCCAAGTCTTTTCTCTTCTAACCCTAACACCCTAGCCGCGCCTCTCTCCTCTCTCTGCGCCAGCCTCCTTGTGGTCTAGCAGCCAATTTCCGGTGATTGCGTGTGTGAGCCTTTGGAGGATCCATCTCTCGGTGTATCTCCCTGATCATTGACCTGTTCATCAATTCCGCTGCAAACTAACAGGTAAAAGGTGAGATCATATGTTTCTAAATAAGAACACCTAGATCTAATGCATGTTTAGGTTGATATCAATATGAGAATTGAATCAGGATCAACCAAAACTTCCAACAAGTGGGAGAAGTAAAAATGATAAAAGTTTCTCTCAAGTCAACAAGTGTGGCTAATTTGGTTCAACAACTCCTCACTAATTCTTCAAGGCTTCTCCTATCATAGAGAGTGATTCTCACTCTCATAAATCATCTTAAAACAAAAACAAGAAGAGAGAGAAAGAGAGAAGAAAGAAAAAAATATATATATATTTTTTCTTTGTAAGAGTGTATTCAGGTTTTGAGTGTGAGTTGAGAGAGTTGTAATTTCCTGATTATTAATAAAGATTTGTAGCAGGTCCGGAGACGTAGGTACAGTTGGCCGAACTCTGTTAACAATTTGTGTGCATTTTCTTCGGTCCCATATATCTGGTTTTCGAGGAAATTCGAATTTATTCCTAACAACTAGTATCAGAGCACGGGGTTGCGATAATCTCGGTCAAGTTTTTTTTTGCGAAGTTACTATTCACGTGAAGAACGTTGTTCAAAACGTTGCGAAGGAGAAGACCTCAGAAGGGCTCATGAAAGTTCTCTCGGATATATATCAGAAACGTTTAGAAAATAATAAGGTATTTCTCATGAAAAAAAAACTTTTTTATTTAAAGATAGAAGAAGGTGGTCATGTTGCAGCACACGTGAACGAATTCAACACGATTGTCAACCAATTATCATCCGCTGAAATCGAGTTTGAAGATGATATACGAGCATTGATTTTGTTGGCATCTCTGCCAAATAGTTGGGAGCCAATGACGTCATCGGTTAGTAATTTTGTTGGTAATCATAAACTTAAGTTTAATAATGTTCGAGATCGTATCTTTTCCGAAGAAATTTGTAGGATAGGCTCTGGTGAAGCTTCAACGAGCTCTGCTTTCAACGTGGAAAAGAAAGAAAAAAGCCAAGACAGAAACAACCAGAACAATGGCATGGCGAAGTCAGGAAATGGAAGAAGTCAGTCCAAATTCAAGCAGCCAGATGAATGTTGGAACTGTGGAAAGACATGCCACATAAGAAAGAATTTTTTGGCAATTATTTCAAAGAAGGAAGGCAACAAGGGAGCCAGAGCCAATGCAGTCACACATGAATTGGACATGCATTGGTAGTATATGCTAATTCTCCAAGAAAAGGTGAAGCTCATGATGCGGCTGTAAACATGACCTAAGGGTCGAGCTCCTATGTTTATAGCCCGATTGAGTCTTGGGTTCTGGACTTAGGAGCATCATTTCACACAACATTACACCACAACATAATGGAAAAAGATGTTGCTGGAAATCATGGGAAGGTATATCTAGCTGATGGTTTACCTTTGGACATAGTTGGTATTGGAGATATCAGCTTGAAGATGTCAGATGGTCGGGTATGGAAGATCGCAAAGGTTAGAAACCTGCCAAAGTTGATGAGAAATCTTATCTCAGTAGGTCAACTTGATGATACGGGGCCCAATGTCAATTTTGGTGGTGGAACATGGAGTGCAAAGAAAGGTTCCATGGTGGTTGCTAGAGGTCATAAAAGATGCACTCTTTATATGATGATGAGTCATGAAGATACAATTGTGGTTGTCGAGAATGCCAAACAAACTAAGTTGTGGCATTGCAGGTTGGGACACATGAGTGAGAAATGATTGAAACTTATGGCGGAAAACGGCGTGCTTCCAGATCTGAAGACGGTGGATCATCAAATGTGTGAAACGAGTTTGTTTCTCAAAAGAAGGAAGAGACCCCAAACTTGAGAAGTTGGAGTTGGTGCACACTGATGTGTGGGGACCCACTCCTGTCGCATCGCTAGGAGGTTCATATTACTATGTGACCTTTATTGATTACTCCACAAGGAAAGTGTGGGTCTAGTTCATGAAGAACAAGCATGCGGTGTTCTCGGTTTTCAAAAGATGGAAAGCCATGGCTGAGATTTAGATTTAAACCATCAGCGAGGAGTTTAAAAGGTATTGCGCTGATAATGGGATCAAGATGCTGAAGACTATTCGTGGAACACCTTAACAGAATTGAGTAGCTGAAAGGATGAACATAACCTTGAATGAGCGTGAAAGGAGCATGAGATTGTACTGCAGATTGCCCAAGAAATTTTGGGCGGATGCAATCAGTACCCCGGCCTTCTTAATAAACAGAGGACCGTCTGTTCCACTAGGATTCAAGATCTCAGAAGAAGTATGAAGTGGAAAGAAAGTAAACCTTTATTATCTTAAAGTATTTGGTTGCTTATCTTATGTTCACATTGATGATGCTGCAAGAAGTATACTTGATGCAAAATCGAAGAAGTGCTACTTCATTGGCTACAGTGACAAAAAGTTCGGTTATCGGTTTTGGGATGACGAAAATCAGAAGATCATCCGCAAAAATAATGGTGTGTTCAACGAAGAAGCATTGTACAAGGATAAGCTAAAAGAAAGCTCAGGAAAGATGGATTATAGAGCTGTTGATTTGGGAGATATCCTGGGACCAGAGTTGCAGCAGGATACAACAACTGTTGAAGAGAAAAATTCTCAAGAAGAGAACAGTGAGGTAGATGAGAATGATGATTCATAAGTGATCCCACATACGCCGGTCATAGAGCTGCGACGGTCAAATAGAATCATCAAGAAACCTGTAAGATTTTCTCCATCACTCAACTACATTCTGCTCACGGATAGAGGCAAGCCTGAATATTATGAAGAGGCAATGCAAGTTGATGAATCGATTAAGTATGAGCTTGCAATGAATTATGGGATGGACTTGTTGATGTCCAATCACACGTGGGAGTTAGAAGAATTGCCTAGGGATAAAAAGGCATTACATAACAAGTGGGTCTACCGGATAAAAGAAGAACATGATGGGAGAAAGCGTTATAAAGCGAGGCTTGTTGTGAAAGGATTCCAACAAAAAGAAGGCATAAACTACACAAAGATATTTTCTCCTGTAGTAAAGTTGGTGAGAATCCGAATTGTTTTTGGGTTGGCAGAAATGGAAGACTTACATCTTCAACACAAGGATGTGAAAACAACATTTCTTCACGGTGATTGGGATGAAGAAATTTATATGAAGCAACCAAAAGGCTTTGAAGTCAAAGGGAAAGAAAGTCTGGTAAGCAAGTTTAAAAGGAGATTGTATGGTTTAAAATAAGCTTCAAGACAGTAGTACAAAAGGTTTGATAGCTTTATAAAAGTGGTTGGTTTCTTGAGGTGTGAAGCTGACCACTGTTGTTATTTCAAGAGGCTTAAAGAGTCGTACTTGATATTGCTCATGTATGTTGATGACATGCTGATAGTGGGAGCAGATTTTGATGAGATCAATAACTTGAAGGTGAAACTCTCGAAATAGTTTGCGAAGAAAGACCTAGGAGAAGCAAAAGAAATCTTGGAATGAGAATTAGCAGAAGCAAGGAGGGTCTTAAGTTATCACAAGAGAAGTATGCGAAGAAAGTCCTCATGAGGTTTTTTCACTTTATACCTTTAGGAATTTTTATTTATTCTGAATTCTTCTCTTCTTTATTTGGAATCAAAGTTATAAAAGCGTATTCGCGCTTGGATGACGGCTCAAGATAAGCCTCATAAAAACCTTATATTCCTAATGATCTTTCACTTTCAGGATCATCAAAAACTTAATATGGTTGACGTGAAGTCAGTTAGTACCCCTAGAAAGTCATATCCGCTATCTAAAGATCATTCTCCGATGACTGAAGACGAGATGGCATATATGGATAAAGTTCTATATATTGGCAGCCTGATGTATGTGTTAGTATGTACAAGGCCAGACATTGCACATACAGTGAGAGTCGTTAGCAGGTTTATGAGCAATCCTAGAAAGGAACATTGGGAAGCTATTAAGTGGATTTTAAGGTATCTGAAGGGAAATCCAAGTTTATAGCTATGTTTCAAGAAGTCTGAGATTGGATTGTAGGGATATGTTGATGCTGACAATGGAGGTGACATTAACAATATGAAGAGTACATCCGGGTATGTTTACACATTTGGTGGTACTGCAATTTGTTGGGTTTTAAAGTTGCAGAAGATTGTAACTCTATCAAGCTGTGAAGCAGAGTATGTTGCAGTGACAGAGTTGCAAAAATTATTTTTCTTCTTTGTTAGAAAATTATTTATTCGGGTTTTGGGTGTGAGTTAAGAGTTGTAATTTCCCGATTATTAATATAAATATTTGTAGCAGGTCCGGAAACGTAGGCACGATTGGTCGAACTCTATTAACAAATTGTGTGCATTTTCTTCGGTCCCATATATTTGATTTTCGAGGAAATTCGAGTTTATTTCCTAACATAACCTCTATTTAGAAAGAAAGAACGTAAAGGACCCCCTCTTGGAAGCGAAAATGGCTTTGGTCTTTTGATTACAAAGGAGCTGCCGATCAGGAAAGTATTAAGGAAGACACTACTCGTGCTACGGTACCTTCATCTAACAAGGCCTATAATGTCTACAAAATGAAAATCAGTAGAGACACAAACCGCTTTGATCAACAAATTTTTGAAAACTAAAAAAGAATACGGTGGCTTCCGATTTGAAGCCGCTTCCTCTTCAATGAGCATATTAAGTTGGAAATATCAAGGATTAGGAAACACCGAGACGAAACAAAAATTTGGGAAATAAGAAGGAAGTATTTTCTGGAATTTATGTTTTTCATGGAGACGAAACAAAAGTTTGGTTACATGGACAGTTTACGAGAGAGTTTAGATTATGATGAGTTAATTACATCCTTGATTGCCATCTGGCTGCTCCAGTAACTCAGCGAACCAACTGGTCCTCCCAGCTACAGTGTTGAGTTGGATCGATTGGCTCCATCGGGAAACTGAATTCCGGGAGCATCAAGAGTAAGATGTTGTCAAGTCTATACGGCAGCTGTGGAGCAGGGACCTCAGGGAGAGGTGCTGGCTGAAATGGAGAGAGAGGTGCTGGTGATGGAGCAAGATTCGGTAACGGAGGGAGACCGCTATCGAAAGATTGAAAGATCCCCATGTACCCAAAGTACGGTACACCGGATGTGGCATCTTCTTGAGGTGATGCAGGAGCAGGCATGCTGGTGCCGAAGCTGTGCTAGCAATGGCAGGGGCTGATGCTGGAATGGCTGCCCCAGCAATAATGGGTGCTGGAGTTGGGATCGGTTCCCATATACGAGAACACTCGGCAGATGGAAGAGGATGCTGCCCTGGACTGGTCGAAAGAGATCCATAAATCGGGATCCTATCTTTGCTTTGTTCGTATGGGAATAGGTGTCATGAAGTATCATTTCTAATACAACTGTAGGGCATGCTCAGACATAGTTTCCACCGCCTGTCTAGGGTTGAGCAATGGGATTTTCTCGTGACCGCGTACCACACCCACTACAAAGCCTCATGATGCACTATGCAGTAAGACTGCAAGAAAGCATAAAACAGCAAGTACATACCTAACAAAATTTCTAACTTACCCCTTTTTCCTCGGTTTGATGGACACGGCTCAGATTCCTAACAGTTGCATTAGCGACACATTTTGACTCGATAAATCATTGAAATTTTTAAATATTAGAATTTTCAACCCATGACGAACCATGCTCTAATACCACCTTTTTGTAATGTCCCCTTCCCATTATCCGCTGACCGACGAGCTGACCGGCTAACAATCTGATATATCATGGTTTTTACCGGTTTTAGACCATGATATAAGTATGTTTTAGAGTCTCTTGGTGTTTCTTTAGAGTCCTTTACATGTATTATTAGATAAATGCACGTTTGGAGTAGATTTGGTGATTTTGGAGCTTTCTGGAGCATTTTGGAGTTTTGACCCGAGAGAGAGTTCACTGTCCAAAACAGAGCATTGAATCGATCGACACACATTGTGCATTGATCGACACACATGCGAGATGGGCTTATCTTCGGCGGTTTAATGAAGTTTGGATATTGCACTTTGACCCAGGAGTTTCTAATAATTACAAAGAAGCCCCAGCCGTGATTAGGCCTATATAATTAGGTTTTTGGTGTTTAATTTTAGATACGCTTACATACGCTTTCATACTTTGAGCATAGAGATTTTAGAGCTTTTGAGGCTGATCTAATCATGTACTGCTTCCTGCTTTTGGAGAAGATTTCGAACCCCTTTAATCTTTACTCTTTATTTATGCAATCTATTATTTCTATGATTTCTGTTTCATTAATCATGTCTGAGTAGATTCATAGTTAGGTTTAGGGATTCTCATTAAGGATTTTATGACTTGCTAGATATAATTAACCAGTTAAGGATTCATAACTTAATTGTTCTTCAACCTTAATTGTGCTTAACACTAGTTTCTAACATGATCACTTAGAATCTAGACTTTAGGTTGTTAAATTGACACGAAAGTGTGATTTAGAATCTGAACTATTTAGGTTGAGCAATTGAATTACTCGCAAAGAAATTTGGTTTAATTGAATTGTGAACATATCGAACTTGCACTTAAGGCTAGTTTAATCTGTTAGGAATTGCAAAGAAATTTGGGTTTCTACTATTAGACTTAGAGAATTCTCGCAACGAAAGTTGGTTAGTTCTATATCCGTGTTTGAGTTCTAGAACCGGACTTAATTTGATCATGAATGATAATTTATCTGCTTGTCTGATTTCCTGAGAACTCCCTAGACTTAGCGCTTTTAGTTAATTGCTTACAAACCACTCCTGCTATTGATTTACTTTCTTGTTTTGCTTATTTAGTTTCTGATTGATTTCACCTAGCTTAACCTGATAATTCTATAATCTATCGTAAGGTCTAGAGTCCATGTGGATTTCGATACCCTATACACTACTGATCGTCTGTGCACTTGCAGTGTAGATCTAGGGATTAAAACCTGATCGTATCAAGTTTTTGGCGCCGTTGCCGGGGACTCTTTTGAGTCTTCGATAGATTTGAACTTAGGGTTTAGACTAGGTTTTTCGTTTTTGTTTTTAGTTACTAATTTTTATTTTTCTGTTTTTCTCTGTCGCAGGTCTGATTTTTTCTTAGCATCGATCGTTGCATAATCTGAGTTGAATCGATCGTTGCCTCTAAGCATCGATCGTTGCACTGCGATTACAGACAGTTTATGCAGACGCGTGAGACAAGAAGTAATCCGAACTCGAATCTCGTGAATCTCAGGCTTGAAGAACTTTCTAGACTAGAGAGAACAAACATGAAGAGTCAACGAGCAAGGATGGTACAAGAGCGCTTGATTCTGATACCTGATGCTCAGGGTGTTCTGAGAGACCGACAGAACAATCCATACAATGCTGCTGGGCAGCGGATAGATGCTGAGGGACGTGTGATACTCGAACCTGACCCTGAACCTGAACCTAAAGGTGAGAGGCAGATGGTTAATCCTCCTGCTGCCAATGAGAGGACTCTTGCTGACTATAACCGACCGGGTGAGTTTTATGCTAACCGGTCAGCAATTGTACCTCCTGGATTTGAGAGGAATGATTTTGAGATCAAGAATGTGTACTACACTCTGCTGAGGCAGAATCCATTCCATGGTCTACCACATGAGCAGCCGATGGATCACATTGATGGCTTCGAGGACTTTGTCACTGGGATGAAGTATAATGGGGTGAACTATGATTTTCTATACCTTAAGATGTTCCCCTATTCTCTCGCTGGAGAGGCTTTAGCTTGGCTGAAGCAACTTGCGCCTGGAAAGTTTACTACTTCGGATGCTGTGAAGAGAGAGTTTCTGAGGCACTTTTATGATGATGCACGCTCTGATCAGTCGAGACAGGATATTCTTACCTTCACCCAAGGTCCTACAGAGCCTCTTAAGACTGCCTGGATGAGGTTTAAGAAGTATCAAAGAGACTGTCCTCATCATGGATTCACTGAAGTAACACTGTTGGGCATATTCTTCAGAAGCATTGATTTGCATTACTAGACTGCGTTGGACAATTCCAGCAATGGAAAGTTCAACACAAGGACTCCGGAGCAGGCTAAGACATTGATAGATAACTTGGTGAGCAGTAATAGCACCAAGACTGCTGATAGGAGAAGGAAAGAGTCTGGTGGGAAGATAGATAATCTGGAGATAGCTGATATTAGGAGAAAACTGGACACTGTTCACAGTTTGTTGACTTTAAAGAAGGCTGTCCACTTTGCTCAAGAAGTTGAAGTGTTCCAAGCTGAAGAAGATCACCAGGAAGAGGATGTGAACTACATTGGTGGTTCTGGATTCCAAGGAAACAGGTTTGGTAATCATCAAGGTAATAGGTTCTTCAATGGTGGACAGAAGAGTGCTTTCACAAGCAACCAAAACTCTTCTGGATATGGACAGAATGCTGGATTTCAAAAGCCTTTTCAGCAAGGAAATCAGAGAACTTATGGATCATCTTCCTATCAGGCACCTCCTGCTTCTAATGCCTATGAGAGTAAGATGGAAGCCATGATGGAGCAGTTTCTAGAAGGACAAACTAAGACTGCTGTGGACTTCAACAAGAAGCTGGATGCTGTGTATGAGGATCTTAATGGGAAGTTTGAATCATTGAGTACTCATGTGAAGTAGTTGGACACACAGGTGAACCAAATTTCAAGATCTGTCAAAGGGAAAAATGTCATTGACACCCACATTAAGGCTTGGTCAGTCTATATTGATGATGGATCACACCAAGGTGAAAAATTTGAGTTAAATACAGCTGAACTGGTGGAAGAAGCTGAGAAATCCGAAACTGGAGAAAAACTCTCCGGTGGAATCTGCGAAAATTTTGCTGCATCGATTGATGCACCTGTTGCAGCGATCGTTGCATGCCGTGGACAGACAGTTTCACTTGTTTCTCGTGGCATTGATGAAGAGATGGATCAAGAGCTTATTAGACTATTCCATGGGGTGTCTAAGATAACTCAACAGGAGATTGATGGGGTCAGACAACTGGAAGAGATGGATGAGAAGTTGGAAGAAGTTCCACAATCTGATGATCTACCATATCACCCTTGTGTGTAGAGATACATGGAGAAGATGCTGCCAATGGATGAAATGTTGAAATATTTAGTGATAGTGGTCCCTAAGCACATCAGTGATGTGCTGCTAACTCAGATTCCTAAGAAGCTGCCTGATCCTGGTATTTTTGTGATGAGTTGTTCTAACTTTGAGGATAGCTTCAGGCGTTCTTTGTGTGACTTAGGAGTTGCTGGAAGTCTCATGCTATACTCTGTGGCAGAGAAGCTGGGGATGACAAATTTTTCACCCACTAGGACCTCTCTTGTCCTAGCTGATCAGTCAATAAGGATTCCAGAAGGAGTTCTTGAGGACGTCCCAGTGAGAGTTGGAAACTACTTGGTTCCGACAGATTTTTTGGTGCTTAAGTACGACAGTGAGCAGGATGATGCTCTAATACTGGGAAGACCATTTTTAGCCACGGCTGGAGCAGTGATCGACATAAGGAACAATTTGATTGATCTCTATCTGGGAGATGAGCTCTACACTTTAAGATGGATATGCTGCACATGCCACAGATTGACGGAAAAACCTTTAGGATTGAGGATGAACAAGGAGAGCAGACGAGTGAGACTTTGGTTTTAGATCCTGGAGAACATTACATTCCTTCTTTTCTTGGACGAGCTCACACTGACGATGCTTACTCTCCACCTTGGATGAGGAGACTTTCGCAGAGGCGACTGATAAGTCTGTAAGTTTTATCCTATTATACTGCAAGTGCACAGTCAATACAATTATAGTATGTAGGGTATCAAATCCACAAGGACTCTAGGCAACAATAGAATTAAGAACAGTCGAGTTAAACTAGGAGAAAGTAGTGAGAAACTAAAAGCAAAGCAGAAAAATAAATCAGGTTGCAAGATTGGTTTGAAGGCAATTAACTAAAAGCGCTAAATCTAGGGAGTTCTCAGGAAATCAGACAAGCATATCAGATATTCAGTCATGATCAAATTAAGTACGGTTCTAGAACTAAAACACGAAATTAGAACTAACCAACTTTCGTTGTGAGAATTCTCTAAGTCTAATAGCAGAAATCCAAATTTCTTTGTAATTCCTAACAGATTAAACTAGCTTTAAGTTCAGGTTCGATATGTTCACAATTCTATTAAACCAAATTTCTTTGCGAGTAATTCAATTGCTCAACCTAAATAGTTCAGATTCTAAATCACACTTTCGTGTCAATTTAACAACCTAAGATCTAGATTCTAAGTGATCAAGTTAGAAACTAGTGTTAAGCACAATTTAGATTGAAGAACAAATATGATGTGAATCCTTAACTGAAATAAATAAATCTAGCAAGTCATGAAAACCCTAATGAGAATCCCTAAACCTAACTATGAATCTACTCATACATAGATAATGAAAACATAATCAATGAATTAATAGATTGCATAAATAAAGAGTAAAGATTAAAGGGGTTCAAAATCTTCTCCAAAAGCAGGAAGCAGTATAGGATTAGATCAGCCCCAAAATCTCTAAAATCTCTATGCTCAAAGTATGAAAGCGTAAGTAAAGCGTAGCGTAAGCGTATCTAAAAACTGATGTGAAAACCTAATTATAAAGGCCTAATCACGACGGGGGCTTCTTTGTAATTCTTGGAAACTTCTGGGCTAAAGTGCAATATCAAAACTTCATTAAACTGCCGAATCTAAGCCCATCTCGCTCGTGTGTCGATCGATGCAGATCTCTGTTTTGGACAGTGTACTCTATCTCTCGGGTCAAAACACCAAAATGCTCCAAAAAGCTCCATAAACTCCAATTCCGCTCCAAACGTGCTAATATCTGTAAAAGACTCTAAAGCAACACTAAAAGACTCTAAAACACACTTATATCGTGGTCTAAAACCGGTAAAAATCATATATATCAACTCCCTCACACTTAGCCTTTCCTTGCCCTCAAGCAAAACAGAGAACTAGAACATGGTGAATAGGTTTTAAAACTTTCAGAAACTCTTTTCATCCTAGAAGCAACAACACTCAGATTCGCCTTAGTAAGCCACTGAAAGAATCACCTGCAAGACATCAAGACCAATATGTACTTCCCCCACACTTAGCAACTGTCCTAAGTAAACTCCACAATCACATTCAAGCATTCAAATTCACCCTACTGACTTCTATAAGCTATTAAGTGAGGTCTCACCTAAGGATTATCGATCAAAGGGCACATGGATTCTTACTCTGTCAGCTCTAGACCACCATACTATCTTTTTTTGGTTCATTTTCTTCTCTTTTCCCTTCCTTAGAAATCTGATTTTTCCCCATTGGGTATCATTTTTTTTTATTTTATCAGTGCCCTTCCCGTTATGGAGTGTACTTTGGACACATTCCATGAATGCACAGGAGGTAATAGTGTTTTCTACCACTCCCGTGACCACTTCGGAGCTACTAGCTCATCCTCAGTTTATTATTCGCTTTTTTTTTTTACTTTAAGAGAAGGGGAGAAGGGTACCTTACTCGGACAGGTTTACAAGCTGTGTCAGAACTAACAGAGGAATCCGACTCAAGGTATACCAAGCCCTTAGGTGAGAAAATTAAATCAAATTAAGGGTGAAGTCAGTAAAGGATCCTCTGATACCTGAAGTGATGTGGGTGTTCTCAGTAGGCTGATCTATGTTGGGTTTTCTAATAGTCATAGATAGATCCTGCAACTTCATCCCAATGGTCACTTAAGTTCCTGCAAGTGCTGTTAACTTCTCAAAAATTCATTGTTTCTTACTTAAACCGTTTTGACTCAATAAAATAAAATTTTGAAAAATAGGACTGACTCTAAGAAAACAGAAAGATAAAAGTCAGTACTACCTCTCCCACACTTGAAACACACTGTCCCCAGTAGTGTCAAGCTAAGGATTGGTAAAATAAAGTAAAAATGTTAATGGATGAGTTAAGTCCTGTCTGATTTTTACCTGTCTCGCTCATGCATCGATCGTTACGCATAAATGCGATGATCGTTGCAAGGCGATTGCTATATGAGTCGATCGTTGCTCAGGTCCGCAACGATCGCTGCAATGCGATTTTCGTGTTGTGACGATCGATACACAGGACCGTGTCGATCGTTGCATTGCGATTGGTCGGAACAGTCAGCAGTTAGCAGGTTAGTCCGTGAGAAGTTATCAAATTTCAAACCTGCAAGCTGAAAATCAATGCAAACAAGCAAAATCAAAGCAACAGATAGTCTCAAAGTAAACACATCATCCAAACATAAGTATCCTAAGAAAAATCAAAAGAAAAAATGCAAAAGAAAAACTGAAAAAGAAATACAGAACCGATGTCTGAAAATGCCACTACTCTCACTCGTTATCTACGCCATCATAGCGATCAGTACCGCTCGAATCACCGGGAGTTGGAGAACGCTGTCGACGTCGACTGGCAGGAACGGGCTGATGAATCTGTGGTTGTCTTCTACAAGTGCAGCTATGAATGTAGTTTCAGATGCTCCGTAGAATACCATCCTGACGCTCTCTTCACTCTCCCTCAGACATCTCACTGAAAGGTACTGAAGGCTCAGGATAAGGACCAATGTCATGTGCAGCAGGAACAGCAGGTGCAGAAGAAGAAGAAGGGTGTGTAGAAGGCTCTCCCAGCGGATGAGCCATCGTAGGCACACTGCGCTGATCACGCGTAGGAGGCTGGAAACTCAAAGCAGCCAACGTATCAATCTTGGTCAAATCAGCAGCATGAAGATCTATACCACACTTCATAGCGTTAGTGTCATAATAGACCCATATACGTCCCTCCTTCAGCCATGTAGCACTCTGCAGGTGGGTAAAATCCATGAACTCCTTACTGTCGTCACACTCTGTACCCTCTAAAGGGATCCTGCAATGTCGAAAGATGGGAGTAAGCAGACTCCCTACTGACTCAGTATCCTTCCCATCGAATGGCTTCTTCTGCAATGAGCACAAGTGATGAGCAAACACAGCTCCTAAGTTGATTCCTCTGGTGGGATCTCTCAAATCAGTGTCAGCAAACTGCTCCCTCAACCCAATGAAAAACATCTCCAGCTCATTCTTACGCATCTTGTTTGCTTCAGCTTTGCACAACAGAGTATATCCCAAGATGCGTAACACATATCTGAGAACAGGATGCCGAACCTGAATCTGCTTCGTCGTCCTCGAGCAATACCGACCATTACCAATACAGTCCCAGAAAAACTGAGCTTCTAGCACATCCCACTCAAGAGTCATACCGGTACGCGCAGGCTCAACGCTGAATCCATAAATACGGCATATATCAAGAAGGGGAATCCGATACCTGACTCCTAGGCACATGAAGGTAAAGATACCCCCGAAGCTCTCCTGCACTCTGGGTCAGGATAAATAACTCTGCAGGTGGCCAGCAACTGTCTTACCAAATCAGGATACAACTCATAGTGCTGCATAGGCATCGTCCCCAGACTAATGCCCTTAACCAATGCCATCACCTGCTCATCAATGCCTAGACCTCTACAAGTCCAATAGTCAGCGAACTTGGTTGGCTTGATTTTCATGTCACACCAACCATTGTAGAGTAGTGTATCGTACTCATCCCAGTGCTCATGTAGCGGCCTCTCTGTGAATGTGTCAGTCTTAAGAAGCTTATCAATCTCCATACCCCATTCCTTGTCTGTCGGAATCAGCTCCTTATCTGCCTTAGGCCAAGGTAACTGTATGGCTTCCCGATCTCTCTGATAAGGCTCAGGTTGTGGCGAGTCTCGAAGAAACCACTCAACTGGCGGATGAGGATGATCTGCAGCTGCAGCTGCCGTGGTAGCTCTACGTTTGCGAGGTTGTCCGCGAGGAGGCATCTGCAATCAAGAAAATAATGCATATTAGTCACGACAAAACTCCCTGTGAAGTCGCAATGCAACGACCGTTGCACAAGTGCAGCGATCGTTGCAAGGCGATTTCACAGTCGCCAAATAACCCTTCAAATCGTATGAGAATCAATCCTCAATCACAACAGCAGTATAAGCTCATCATTAATCAACCTAAATCAAGCCTAATTTAGTACGAAATCATCATTCTCAAGCCAAAATCTCCTAATTCTAAAACCCTAAAGTCGAATCCGAAAACGATGAATTTGAGAGACCTTACCTCGGAATTGCTACGAATGGGTTTGAGGAATGGATAAAGTGTGCAAAAACAAGAAGAATAGCACTTCGAAATAATGAAAATGATGAAGAAATGAGTGATTTAGGGAGATGAGAATCGGGTTGTACGGACGGCGAAATGGGGAAGAAAAGAAGACAGAAAAGGTTAAAGGTACTTACCTGGATCGTGGATGCAACGACCGTTGCATATAAGCAATGATCGTTGCTGGTGAACCAAGTTGATTCCGGATCACAAGGAGATTTCATCTCCTCGTCATATCTCCCGGCAACGACCGTTGCACATGTATGCAACGATCGTCACACATCTCCAGACTCGTGTTCTGTAGTAAAACTCAGCAAAAACAAAATCAAAACGCAAAATCCTAAGAAAAACACCGAAATTAATAAGAAAAACACCAAAACCTAACAGTGGGTTGCCTCCCACTCAGCGCTTGTTTAAGGTCATTAGCTTGACCGGACGAACAAGATCAGGCTCTTGGAGGTTTCAACAGAGACTGTGATTGCCTCTGTGAAAGTCTCCTCATCCAAGGTGGAAAGTAAGCTGTCCCACTGTGAGCTAGTCCAAGAAAAGATGGAATGAATTGTTCTCCAGGATCTAAAGCCAAAGTGTCACTAGTCTGCTCTCCATATCCATCCTCAATCCTAAAGGTTTGCCCATCAATATGTGGCTTGCGCAGCATATCCATCTCAAAGTGTAGAGGCTTGTCTCCCAGATAGAGATCAATCAGACTGTTCCTTACATCGATCACTGCTCCAGCTGTGGCTAAAAATGGTCTTCCCAGTATCAGAGCATCGTCTTGCTCACTGTCGTACTTAAGCACCAAGAAATCTGTCGGAACTAAGTAGTTTCCAACTCTCACTGGGACGTCCTCAAGAACTCATTCCGGAATCCTTATCGACTGATCAGCTAGGACAAGAGAGGTCCTAGTGGGTGAAAAATCTGTCATCCCCAGCTTCTCTGCCATAGAGTATGGCATGAGACTTCCAGCAGCTCCTAAGTCACACAAAGAGCACCTAAAGCTATCCTCAAAGATAGAACAACTCAGCACAAAATACCAGGATCAGGTAGCTTCTTAGGAATCTTAGTTAGCAGCACCTCACTGATCTGTTTAGGGACCACTATCACCCAATCTTTCAGCATTTCATCCATTGGCAGCATCTTCTCCAAGTATCTCTGCGCACAAGGGTGATATGGTGGATCATCAGATTGTGGAATTTCTTCCCACTTCTCTTCCATCTCTTCCAGCTGTTTAAGCTCATCAATCTCCTGTTGAGCTATCTCAGACACTCCAGGGAATAGTCTATTAAGCTCTTGATCCGTCTCTTCATCAATGCCATGAGAATAAGGTAAATCTGTCTGTCCACGGCATGCAACGATTGACGCAATAGGTGCATCGATCGATGCAGATAAGTTTTCACAGATTCCACCCGAGAGTTTTTCCTCAATTTCGCAATTCTCAGGTTCTTCCACCAGTTCAGCTGTATTCAACTCGAAATTTTCACCTTGGTGTGATCCATCATTGATATAAAATGACCAAGCCTTAATGTGGGTGTCCACGATATTCTTTCCCTTAACAGAGCTTGAAATTTGGCTCACCTGAGTGTCCAATTGCTTCACATGAGTACTTAAGGACTCAAACTTCCCATTGAGGTCCTCATACACAGCATCTAACTTCTTGTTGCAGTCCACAACAATCTTAGTCTGTCCTTCTAGCAGCTGCTCCATCATACTCTCCATCTTGCTCTCATGAGCATTAGCAGCAGGAGGTGTTTGGTAAGAGGAAGATCCATAAATCCTCTTATTACCTTGCTGAAAAGGTTTCTGAAAACCAGCATTCTGTCCAAATCCAGAAGAGTTTTGATTGCTTGTGAAAGCACTCTTCTGTCCACCATTGAAGAACCTATTACCTTGCTGATTACCAAACTTGTTTCCTTGGAATCCAGAGCCTCCAATGTAATTCATATCCTCTTCCTGATTGTCTTCTTCAGCTACAAATACCTCAACATCTTGAGCAAAATGGACAGCCTTCTTCCCAGCCAGCAGATTACAAACTGTATACAACTTACTTCTGATATCAGCTATCTCCAGATTATCTATCTTCCCACCAGACTCCTTCCTTCTCCTATCAGCAGTCTTGCAGCTATTACTGCTCACCAAGTTATCTATCAATTGCTTAGCTTGCTCAGGAGTCCTAGTGTTGAAATTTCCATTGCTGGAATTATCTAACGCAATCTGGTAAGTGAGATCTATACCTCTAAAGAAAATACCCAGCAATGTTACCTCAGTAAATCCATGATGTGGGCAGTCTCGTTGGTACTTCTTAAACCTCATCCAAGCAGCTTAAAGAGGCTCTATAGGACCTTGGGAGAAAGTGAGAATGTCCTGTCTCGACTGATCAGAGCAAGCATCATCATAAAAGTGCCTCAGAAACTCACTCTTCACAGCATCCCATGTAGTAAACTTTCCACGTGGAAGTTGTTTCAGCCAGGCAGCAGCATCTCCAGCGAGAGAGTAGGGGAAGAGTAATCATAGTTCACTCCATCATACTTCATCCCAGTGACTATGTCCTCAAACTCATCAATATGATCCATTGGCTGCTCAGTCAGAAACCCATGGAAGGCATTCTGCCTCAGAATAGAGTAGTAGATGGTCTTGATCTCGAAGTCATTACTCTCAAAACCAAGAGGTACAAGTGCTGACCGGTTAGCATGAAACTCATCCGGACGGTTATAGTCAGCAACAGTCCTCTCATGAACAACCATCTGCCTCTGACCTTGTCCTTGGCCTTGTTCTTGTCGCGGTTCCGGCTCAGGTTCAGGTATCACATTCCCTTCAGCATCAATCCGTTGCCCAGCAGCGTTGTACGGATTGTTTTGTGGGTCCCTTAGGGTACCTTGAGCATCAAGTCTCAGAATCAAGCGTTCTTGTACCATCTTTGCTCGTTGAACTTGAAGGAATTTCTAGCAGTTCTAATCAGAATTAGCAACCCTAAGAATAAATTCCATAGCCTAGGATCCAGGGTCTAAGTTTATTGAATCATAAGGATCTCGAAGATACCTGGAAAGTTATGCAGCGGAAGATGAACATGTATTCGAGATTCACGAGCGCCTCAAATGCTGCGCCTCTACTGGTATCCACACGCACACAAACTGGAACGGACGGGATGCTAGTGCCGTAGAGATCAGATCTCTCAGAGGTTTCTCAATTTCTCAAAGGTGGCTATGAATTGAGTTCGATCGATGTAAAAGTCGTGCACATATCATATATATATATATATCGACTTTTTTCATGACCTAATTACCTTGGATTAAACCATAGTTAATTAAGTCATAAACCAAAATCTGTATTTTGGTTTGCGACCTGTGTCGATCGACACACCTTCTGTGTCGATCGACACTACCTTAGAGAATCGTTATTGAATGTATATCAAATATACATTCACCAGATCATTACACTAATGATCAACCCCCTGTAAAACATCCAGTTTTCTTAGGTGTGTGACCCTGTAGGATCATATAATACTAGCAATGAGTTCTAAACTCATAGATCATAAGTGGCTTCTAGCAAAGCATTATGATTACCCAGTATCATATGAATGTCTAATCTCGACAACACAACTATCTCTAGAGTTATTACAAGTATAATTTCAGGACATTCCCATCACTTGTACTGGAATCATCTATTCCCATAATCCCCTCGTCTCCATATCTCGATCTGGCATAAGGCAAGATCTGTGTCATCCTTATTAAGCCAAGATCATGTTCATCGAACTCTGATTTATACTGACTAGACAAACGACTGACAATCACCTCGTTTGAGTGCTGCCACACATTTCTCAGTGTCAAATCTTCGATGGGGCCTGAGATATTTATCTCCTGTTATATAGGAGGGACAAATCCCATCTCATTCCATCCCTGTTCCTTCACATACTTCATGATACGCCCAATCAATGCCTTTATAGTCATCTGTTACGGCTGACGTTTGACAAAGTTAAAACGGACTAATTCATATGTAAGAAAACATGATGAACTCAGGTCTAAGGACTATACTCTATATTCGTAATGAAAACTCTCATGACACTTATATAACTATCATGTAGAGTTCTCATTAGCGGGTCATGTCCGATTCTGTGTTCTCCAACACATATCTATGTGATTGACTTTAATACTCTTATTAATGACTCCATGAAACTTAGTCATCAGTCACCTCACATACTAGTCTCACGCGGTTGTTAATGTCCCACTTTAACAACCTTGACCAGGGACCAACACAATTTATGTCATTTATTATCTATAAGGTTTCATGATCAAGTCACATACTTGATGACCTATAAAATGTCATAAATTGCTTTGGGACTATTATTTAATAATCATAATTAAATAATACTGAAATCAGATTTCATTAACATAATCAAATTATGTTTACATGAACATCATATCATAACTAAAATCAACAACAATAACTCCCATTAAAATTAAGATCATATCTTAAGACATCTAATGCCTATAGCAGTAGTCTGGTCCTCATGTGCTCTCGCTCAGCATGCGTCGAAGGACACTGCGTCTTGCTAAGAGTAATGCCAGGAGTCATTGGCATGAAGCCCTTCTTGAAATCATGTATACTGGACCTGTGAAAGACCTTATCAATATAAGTATCTTGACACAATCCAATTAGCTTGTTCAATCTATCTCTATATATTCTTATTCTAAGAATGTATACGGCTTCTCCCACATTTTTCAACGAAAAACAACTTTCGAGTCAAGTCTTAACAGACCGAAACAATGGAACTTCATTTCCGAGAAGCAGTATGTTATCAACATACAATACTAGAAATGCAAATGCGCTCCCACTAGTCATCTTGTAAACACACGGTTCCTCTTCGTTCCTGAGGAAGTCAAACCTTTTGACTGCTTCATCAAAACGAAGATTCCAACTCCGAGATGCTTGCTTCAATCCATAAATGGATCGATGAAGCTTGCATTCCTTCCTAGCAGCATTAGGATCAATGAAACCTTCAGGTTGTGTCATGTACACATCCCCTTCCAGAATTCCATTAAGGAAAGCTGTTTTCACATCCATCTGCCAGATCTCATAATCATAATGAGCGGCGGTTGCTAGGAGAATCCGAATGGACTTAAGCATAGTAACTGGGGAATAGGTTTCTTCATAGTCAATACCATGAATTTGTTTGAAACCTTTTGCCACCAACCTAGCTTTGTATATCTGAATATTACCATCCACATCAATTTTCTTCTTGAAAATCCACTTACACTTAATGGCTTTTACACCATCGGGTAAATTAACCAAAGTCCTTACTTGGTTCTGTGACATGGATCCCATTTCGGATTCAGCGGCTTTCAGCCATTTTTCGGAGTCAGGGCCCAACATTGCTTCTTCAAAAGTCGCATACTCGTCACTTTCAATGATCAATAGATCATGGCAATTGGTCATGAGAGATCCAAATATCTCGGGTTTGTGACGAATCCTCTCGGATTTGCGAACTTCAGGCACCACAGGTGTAGGTTCTACAACTCCTTGTAGATCCAACTGCTGCTCTTCCTCATCAGGTTGAGCAGTCTCCTGTGATTTTCGAATTTCTTCGAGTTGTACTTTACTCCCACTGTTCTTCCTAGAAAGAAAATCTTTCTCAAGAAAAACAGAGTTCCGAGCAACAAACATTTTGTTCTCGGCCCGGTTGTAAAAGTAATATACCTTGGTCTCCTTAGGATAACCAATGAAGTAGCATTCATCGGATTTGGATGCGAGCTTATCAGAGATTAAACGTTTTACATAAGCCTTGCAACCCCAAATCTTCATGAAAGACAAATTAGGAACATTTCCAGTCCACATCTCATGTAGTGTCTTTGTAACTGATTTTGATGGAACCTTATTTAGTTTAAATGCAGACGTTTCTAGAGCGTATCCCCAGAAGGATGATGGAAGATTTGTGTGACTCATCATAGATCGAACCATATCTAATAGGGTCCGATTCCTCCTCTCTGACGTTCCATTCCAATTGGGCGTTCCCGGAGGAGTGAGTTGTGAAACAATTCCACAATCTCTCAGATAATCACTGAATTCTTGACTTAAGTATTCGCCTCCACTATCTGATCGAAGAGCTTTAATACTTTTGCCAAGTTGTTTCTGTACTTCATTCTGGAACTCCTTGAACTTTTCAAAGGATTCCGATTTATGTCTCAATAAATAGACATAATCATACCTACTGAAATCATCAGTCAAAGGTAATGAAGAACTGAAATTTTCCTCTAGCATTCGTGCTCATCGGGCTGCACACATCAGTATGTATAAGGCCCAATAAGCCACTGGCCCTTTCATTTTGTTTGTTGAAAAGGGGCCTTCGTCATTTTACCCAATAAACAAGATTCGCATTTTTCACATGATTCATAATCAAATGAGCCCAAAAGCCCATCACTATGGAGCTTCTGAATCTGTTTCTCATTTATGTGGCCCAAACGACAATGCCAAAGAAAAGTTTGATTCGTATCATTTGACTTGAATCTCTTGGTACTAATGTTATAGTTAGACATGTTTTGGTTTAGAACATAAAGTCCATTCTCTAATGGACTGCTACTATAAAATATATCATTGTAATCAAATGAATAACACTTATTCTTAATTTGAAAACTGATATCCTTCCATATCCAAACAAGGAATAGAAATAATATTTCTGCTTATAGAAGGTACATAGTAGCAGTTCTTAAGTTCCAAAAACATGCCATAAAGTAAAACAAATGAAAAATTCCTACGGCTAATGCAGCAACTCTTGCTCCATTTCCCACGCGTAGATCCACTTGTCCTTTCTCCAAAATCCTACTTTTGCTTAGGCCCTACATATTTGTACAAAATATGAGCACCACAGCTGGTATCTAATACCCAATAAATAGAATCATAAGAAGTAACATTTACTTCTATAACATAAATACCTGAAGAAGAAGTCTCGTACGTCTTCTTCAGCTTTTCATAATCTTCCAAGAATTTATTGCAGTTTCTTTTCAAATGCCCATAACCATTACAATAATGGCACTTATCATCTTTAGAAGGACAAGGTTTAACCTTAGGAGCATGGTTAGACACACTTGGATTCACAATCGAACTCGTCATGCCATCACCTTTGTTCTTACGAAGTTTCTTAAACCTTTTACCCTTTTGTACCATAAGGACATTTGGGGTGTCCTTCTTGATGTTAGGTTCAACAGTTTTGAGCATCCCATGCAACTCAGTCAAAGTCTTTGTCAAGTTGTTCATGTTATAGTTCATAACAATTTGATCATAGCTTGACGGCAGTGACTGCAAAATGATGTCAGTAGCCAACTCTTGGCTAATGAGACAATCCAGTTTCCCCAGGTTATCAATATAACCCATCATCTTAATGACATGAGGACTAAATGGTCCGTCCTTTGGTAGCTTGCACTCAATTAAAGACTTAACCGTCTGGTATCTCTGAGTCCGTGCCTGCTCCTGAAACATACTTTTCAGGCCAGTGATCATCTCTATTGGCGACTCCACGTACTCATATTGCTTCTGCAAGTCCGAGTTCATGGTAGCCAACATGAGACAGCACACATCGACCACATCATTAGAATGCTTATCCCAAGCATCCTTCTCTGACTGCCAGGTATTGGCTCGGTACTTCTTTGGGAGAATTTCCTCAAGGACATAGTCCTTTTTCTCCTGTTTGAGAACAATTCTGAAGTTCCGATACCATTCAAGAAACATGGATCCATTTAACTTTTCCTTCTCAAGGACGGATCTCAGCGAGAAATTGTTGTGATGGTTTGTGCTAGACATAGCTGAAAACAAGAGAGGTTTAGTTATGATGTTCAAGAAATGAGAAATCTTAACTATTAAGAAGACTCACATTATATTCAAGACAATGTTTCCTCAAATGAATATAATGATCCAAGACCCATACTTCACTGAAACTTAAGTGAGCTTTGGCTCATCGCCCAAATTTCAGCTATCTAGGTAAGCAACAACCTTGCTAGTAATATCCAATATAACTCTTGGTTGTGGATTGACATCTTATGTCTAATCCACCTGATGTCTCTGGGCCCAAAACGATTTTGATAGCCCAATTAAGTAAACCAATCTCTTGAGTCATGTAATTTATCGACGCCTTGCACTGCAAGTCCATCAACACGATTACCTCCTGTCTTACTCATGTAATTGTGGACACCTTGCACTGCAAGTCTATCGCACAATGAAACAAGTCTTGACAGTTGGCAAGATTGGAAAGACATCTAAACATACTTGATATTTAGTTGAGGAACGGAACTCTTAATCTAATATACATATCATATATGTATCTTAGAAGGATTATAATTAATTAAAATGATTAATCTTAGTAAGTTTTAATTATTCTAAGAGTTGGATTTATTTTGGTTTGGTTCTGTGATTTAAGGTTCAATAACCGAAACCATTAGATCCTGTGTCGACCGACACTACTTTAGTGTCGATCGACACAATCCTACCAAAACCAAATTTTGCGATGACCCATCAATCCAATTAACCCGGTTTCGATAACCGGTCAGTGTCGATCGACACTACATTAGTGTCGGTCGACACCAACCAAATCAAAACAATCGCAACAAACCGTTTAAGCGGTTTGACCAATTTTAATCAAGATCGATAACCGGTCCAATCCAATTAAACCGATTAAACTTATTCGCAAGGTCTGTGTCGACCGACACAACTCTTGTGTCGATCGTCACTAGGCGAAGCCTAAAGTTTTATTCGGGTTATCATTCTGTGTCGATCGACACCGGATTGGTATCGATCGACACAATGCGAAAAACCATAGAATCAGTTTCGAACAAAAAACCTAAACGAGATTACTTTGATCAAAACTCTATTTAGCATGCATATATCAGAATTAGCAACCCTAAGAATAAATTCCATAGCCTAGGATCCAGGGTCTAAGTTTATTGAATCATAAGGATCTCGAAGATACCTGGAAAGTTATGCAGCGGAAGTCGAACAGGTATTCGAGATTCACGAGGGCCTCAAATGTTGCGCCTCTACTGGTATCCACACGCACACAAACTGGAACTGACGGGATGCTAGTGCCGTAGAGATCAGATCTCTACGAGGTTTCTCAGTTTCTCAAAGGTGGCTGTGAATTGAGTTCGATCGATGTAAAAGTCGTGCACATATCATATATATATCGACTTTTATCATGACCTAATTAACCTGGGATTAAACTGTAGTTAATTAAGTCATAAACCAAAATCTATATTTTGGTTCGCGACCTGTGTCGATCGACACACCTTCTGTGTCCATCGACACTACCTTAGAGAATCGTTATTGAATGTATATCAAATATACATTCACCAGATCATTACACTAATGATCAACCCCATGTAAAACATCCAGTTTGCTTAGGTGTGTGACCCTGTAGGATCATATAATACTAGCAATGAGTTCTAAACTCATAGATCATAAGTGGCTTCTAGCAAAGAATTATGATTACCCAGTATCATATGAATGTCTAATCTCGACAACACAACTATATCTAGAGTTATTACAAGTATGATTTCAGGACATTCCCAACAAAACTTTCCTGTTAGTTCTCTCTAGTCTAGCAAGCTCTTCAAGTCTGAGATTAACGAGATTCGAGTTTGGATTACTTCTGATATCACGCGTCTGCATAAAACGTCTGTAATCGCAGTGCAACGATCGATGCTAAGAGGCAACGATCGATTCAACTCTAGTCGCCTTGCAACAATCGATTCAAAAGAATGCAACGATCGATGCCAAACGAATATCAGACCTGCGACAGAGAAAAACAGAGAAATTATTAGTAACTAAAAACAAAAATAAAAATCCTAGTCTAAACCCTAAGTTCAAATCTATCGAAGACTCCAAAGAGTCCCCGGCAACGGCGCCAAAAACTTGATAGGTCTGTAAGTTTTATCCTATTCTACTGCAAGTGCACAGTCAATGCAATTATAGTATGTAGGGTATCGAATCCACAAGGACTCTAGGAAACGATAGAATTAAGAACAGTCGAGTTAAACTAGGAGAAAGTAGTGAGAAACTAAAAGCAAAGCAGAAAAGTAAATCAGGTTGCAAGATTGGTTTGAAGGCAATTAACTAAAAGCGCTAAATCTAGGGAGTTCTCAGGAAATCAGACAAGCAGATCAGATATTCAGCCATGATCAAATTAAGTACGGTTCTAGAACTCAAATACGGAATTAGAACTACCCAACTTTCCTTGCGAGCATTCTCTAAGTCTAATAGCAGAAATCCAAATTTCTTTGTAATTCCTAACAGATTAAACTAGCTTTAAGTTCAGGTTTGATATGTTCACAATTCTATTAAACCAAATTTCTTTGCGAGTAATTCAATTGCTCAACCTAAATAGTTCAGATTCTAAATCACACTTTCATGTCAATTTAACAACCTAAGATCTAGATTCTAAGTGATCAAGTTAGAAACTAGTGTTAAGCACAATTTAGATTGAAGAATGATATATCATGGTTTTTACTAGTTTTAGACCATGATATTAGTGTGTTTTAGTGTCTTAGAGTCCTCTACAGGTTTTATTAGGTACAAGCACATTTAGAGCAGAACTGGAGATTTTGGAGCTATTTGGTGGATTTTGGAGATTTGGTCCGAGAAGACAGAGTTCACTGTCCAGATTTGAGGATTGCGTCGATCGTTGCACACCTGCAACGGTCGATGCACAGCGCGAATGGGCCAGACTCGACGGTTTAATGAAGTATGCTGATATTGCAGAAAAGCCCAGAAGTTCCAGATATTTACACAGAAGCTCCAAAACGTGTTTTAGCTATTTAATTAGGTTTTTAACTATACGCTTTGATAGGCTATCATAACTTAGAGCAGAGAGTTTTTAGAGCTTTTGGGGCTAATCTGATCCTATACTACATTCGTTTTGGACAAGTTTTCGAACCCCTTTTATATTCTAATCTCTTTTATGATTTATATGAATTCATTGATTATGTTTACATTATCTATGTCTGAGTAGTTTCATAGTTAGGATTAGGGTTTCTCATAGGGATTTCATGACTTGCTAGATATAATTAATTCAGTTAAGGATTCACATCAATAGATGTTCTTCAAACTAAATTGTGTTTAATGCTAGTTCTAACCTGATCAATTAGAATCTAGATCTTAGGTTGCTAAATACGACACGACAGTGTGGTTTAGAATCTGAACTATTTAGGTTGAGCAATTTAATTACTCGCAGAGGAATTTGGTTTAATTAGATTGTGAACATATCAAACTTGGATTTAAAGCTGGTTAAATCTGTTAGTAATTGCAAAGGAATTTGGATTACTGCACTTAGACTTAGAGAATTCTCGCAAAGGAATTTGGTTAATTCTATATCTGTGTTTTGAGTTATAGAACTGAGTTTAATTAGATCCTGACTGAATGATTTATCTGCTTGTCTGATTTCCTGAGAACGCCCTAGACTTAGCGCCCTTAGTTTATTGCTTACAACCACAACCTGCTACTAGTTTACTTTCCTGCTTGCTTTTAAATTAATCAATACAATTTGCCTTTTAATTTCTCCTAGTTTTAATCTCTTTAAGTTCTTAATCCTATCGTTGCCTAGAGTCCTCGTGGATTCGATCCCTAAGTACTACATTGACATTACTGTGCACTTGCAGTTAGTATAGGTTAAAACTCGAGACCTATCAAGTTTTTGGCGCTGTTGCCGGGGACTCTTAGAGTCTTCGATAGCTTCGAATTTAGGGTTTTTACTAGGATTTTTTTTTTTGTTCACTGATTTTTCTCTCTGTTTTCTCTCTGTCGCATGTTTCGAAATCGCATAGCATCGACCGTTGCACTTCTTGTGTCGATCGACACTAGGCGATTGGAGTTGAATCGATCGTTGCACTGTTAGCATCGATCGTTGCTTGGCGATTACAGACGGTTTATGCTGACGCGTGATACCAGAAGTAATCCGAACACTAATCTCATAAACCTCCAACTCGAAGAACTTGCTAGACTAGAGAGGACAAACAGAAGAGCTCAAAGAGAAAGGATGGTTGTTGAACGTGTGATCATATTGCCTGATGCTCATGGTGTCCTGAGGGACCGGCACAACAATCCTTACAATGCTGCTGGAGAACCGATAGATGCTGAAGGGAATGTTATCCCTGATTCTCCAGAGCAACCACAGCCGCAGCAGGAGCAGAATCAAGGACAGAACCATGGTAGACAGATGGTAGTCCATGAGAGGACTTTGGTTGACTATAACCGTCCAAATGAGTTCAATGCTAACCGGTCAGCTCTTGTAGTTCCTGAATTAGAGAGGAATGATTTTGAAATCAAAACCGTCTACTACTCTCTCCTGAGGCAGAAAGCCTTCCATGGCGCTCCAAGTGAGCAGCCGATGGATCACATAGATGAGTTTGAGGGCATAGTCACTGGAATAAAGTACAATGGAGTTAACCAAGACTATCTGTTCCTCAAGCTTTTCTTCTATTCTCTGGCTGGAGATGCTGCAGCCTGGCTAAAACAACTTCCATCTGGGACGTTTGTTACTTGGGCAGCCCTGAAGAGTGAGTTCCTGCGTCACTTCTATGATGATGCTCGTTCTGATCAGTCCAGACAGGACATTCTTACCTTTACCCAAGGTCCTACTGAGCCTCTTAAGACAGCCTGGATGAGGTTTAAGAAGTACCAACGTGACTGCCCGCACCATGGATTCACTGAGGTAACGCTTTTAGGCATCTTCTTTATAGGAATAGATCTTCCATATCAGACTGCGTTGGACAACTCTAGCAATGCCAACTTTAACACTAGGACTCCTGCTCAAGCTAAGCAGTTGATAGACAATCTGGTAAGCAGTAATAGCTGCAAGACCACTGATGAGAGAAGGAAGAAGTCCGGTGGAAAGATTGAGAATTCTGAAATAGCTGATATTAGATCTAAGTTGGACACAGTTTGCAATCTTCTAGCTGGGAAGAAAGCTGTCCACTTTGCTCAAGATTTTGAGATGATCAATGATGAAGGAGAAGAGCAGGAAGAGGATGTGAATTACAACGGAGGATCTGGTTTCCAGGGAAACAGGTTTGGTAATCAGTCTGGTAACATGTTCTTCAATGGAGGACAGAAGAGTGCTTTCAACAGCAATCAAAACTCTTCTGGATTTGGACAGACTAGTGGTTTTCAGAAACCTTTTGGACAAGGTAACCAAAGGACTTATGGATCTTCATCTTATCAGACTCCTCCCACTGCTAGTGCTCATGAGAGCAAGATGGAAGCTATGATGGAGCAGTTGCTATAGGGACAAACAAAGATTGTTGTGGACTGCAACAAGAAGTTGGATGCGGTTTATGAGGACCTTAATGGTAAGTTTGAGTCTCTAAACACTCATGTGAAGCAGTTGGACACTCAGGTGAGCCAGATCGCTAGTTCTGTTAAAGGAAAAGGAGTAGCAGACACCCATATCAAGGCCTGGTCTGTGTACATTGACGATGGATCACACCTAGGTGAAAGATTTGAGCTAAATACAGCGGAGTTGGTAGAAGAGGCTGAATTTTCGGATTTCGGGGAAAAACTCTCGGGTAGAAACTGTGAAAACAGTGATGCATCGATCGACGCACCCTTAGTGTCGATCGTTGCAGGTCGTGAACAGACAGATTCACAGGATTCTGAAGGCATTGATGTAGATTTAGAGCTTGATCGTTTATTCCCTGGAGTATCTGAGATTACTCAGCAGGAGATTTATGCACAATCCATTCGATTATATCCTTCAGTGTCTGAAGTGATTAAGCAAGAGATTGAAGAGCTTAAGCAGCTGGAAGAGATTGGTGAGGAGTTGGAAGAAATTCCATCATCTGATGATCCACCTTATCACCCTTATGTGCAGAGGTACTTGAGAAAGATGCTGCCTATGGATGAAGAGCTGAAAGACTGGGTTGTAGTTGTTCCTCAGCATATAAGTGATGTGTTATTAACCAAGGTTCCAAAGAAGCTGCCTGACCCTGGTGTCTTTGTGCTAAACTGTTCCATCTTTGAAGATTGTTTTAGGCGTTCTCTGTGTGATCTTGGAGCTGCAGGAAGTCTTATGCCATATTCTGTGGCAGAGAAGCTGGGTATGCTGGATTTTTCGCCTGCTAGGACCTCTCTTGTCCTAGCTGATCAGTCTATAAGAGTTCCAGAAGGACTCCTTGAGGACATCCCGGTTAGAGACTACTTAGTTCCAACAGACTTCTTAGTGCTGAAGTATGATAGTGATCCTGATGACGCGTTGATACTTGGGAGACCATTCTTAGCTACGGCAGGAGCAGTAATAGATGTTAGACAGAGTCTGATTGATCTCCACCTGGGAGATGAGCCGCTGCATTATGAGATGGATAAGCTGCGCAAACCGCTGATTGATGGGCAGACATTCACCATTTTGGATGGAGATGATAAGCAGCCAAGTGATACTGTGATTTTGGATCCTGGGGAGCAGTTTACTCCTTCTCTTCTTGGACAAGTTCATTCTGATACAGCTTATTCTCCGCCATGGATGAGGAGACTTGCACAGAGACAATCAAAGTCTCTGTCAGGATCTCACGGTGCCTGATTCTTGTTCGTTCGGTCAAGCTAATGACCTTAAACAGGCGCTGAGTGGGAGGCAACCCACTATTAGGTTTTAGTGCTTTTCTTTTTGATTTTTGGTGTTTTTGTTAGGAACTTACGTTTTGATTTTATTTTTCTAAGTTTTTAGATACAGAACTCGAGTATGGATATGTGTAACGATCGATGCACTTGTGCAACGGTCGTTGCAAGGAGATTTCGACGAAGGGAGGGGATCACATTGTGACGATCGTTGCGGTCCTGTGCAACGGTCGTTGCATTTGGTTTAAATTGAAAAATTAAGGTACGTTGAGCTAAACCGGAATCGACCCGGTTCACAAGCGACGATCGTTGCTCATCTGCAACGGTCGTTGCACCCACGATCGAGGTAAGTACCTTAAACTCTTTTCTCCTATTTTCTTCTCCACTCCGCCGTCCGTACAACCGCGACTCCACACTTCCAAATCTCTCATTTCTTCGTCATTCTCACTGATTCCAAGTGTTATTCTCTTGTTTTTACACTCTTAATCCATTCCTATAACCCGCTTGTAGCGAATCCAAGGTAATGTGTTTCGATTTTGTGATTTCCGGATTCGTTTTTAGGGTTTTAGAATTTGAGAATTTTTGGCTTGAAATTGATGATCCCGCACTAAATTAGACATGAATTAGGATGATTGGCGATGGTATTTTGGCTGTTAGTGAGGATCTAGAACGAATTTGGAAACTATTTTGGAGATTTATTGTCGGCTATGAAATCGCCTAGCAACGGTCGTTGCACTTGTGCAACGGTCGTTGCTCTTCGATTTCACAGGGAGTTTTCTGCCGAGACTTACATGGTTAAATTATTTTCTTGCAGATGCCTCCTCGACCGTCTCGCAAACGCAGAGCCACTGCCGCAGCTGCTACCGCTCATCATGCTCCACCACCAGAGTGGTTCCATCGGGAATCACCACATCCTGAGCCTTATGTGAGAGTTGGTCAGGCAATAGCACCGCCTTGGCCTAGAGAAGACCAGACAGAGATCCCGTCAGACAGAGTGTGGCCTAATGATATTGCTGAGTTCCTCAAGACCGACACTTTTACGGAGAGGCAACTACTTAACCATTGGGATGATTTTGACACGTTGCTTTACAACGGTTGGTGTGGCATGGTCTAGGGACAATGCCTATGCCGCCTTACGACTTGTACCCTGATTTGGTGAGACAGCTGCTAGCCACTTGCAGAGTGGTTTACCCGGACCCAGACAGCAGGAGTGCTTCAGGAGGTATCTTTACCTTCATGTTCTTAGGAGCCAGGTATCGGATTCCTCTTCTCGATATCTGCAGGATTTATGGATTCAGCACTGAGCCGAGACGTATTGGAATGAGTCTTGAGTGGGATATGGAGGAAGCTCAGTTTTTCTGGGAGTGTATTGGCAATGGTCGATACAACTCGAGACAGACACCGGTGAAGCAGGTTAGGCATCCGGTTCTGAGATATGTTCTGCGCATCTTAGGATGGACTTTGTTGTGCAAGTTTGAAGCCAACAAGATGTGAAAGCTTGAGATGGAGATGCTATTCATTGGACTGAGGGATCAGTTTGACGATACCCCTTTGAGAGATCCCACTAAGGGACTCAACTTGGGAGCTGTTTTCGCTCAGCACTTATGCGACCTGCAGAAGAAGCCATTTGATGGTGTGGATACTGAGACAGTGGGGAGCCTGCTTACTCCCATTTTCATGCACTGCAGGATTCCCTTAGAGGGTACAGAGTGTAATACTACCAAGGAGTTCCTTGATTTCACTCATCTGTAGAGTACTACCTGGATCAAGGAGGGACGCGTTTGGGTTTATTATGATCCTGCTACTGAGAAGTGAGGTGTGGATCTTCCTGCTCCTGGTCTTACACAGATTGATACACTGGATGCCTTGAGATTCCAGCCTCCTGCGAGCGAGCAGCGCATAGTCCCTTCTATGGCTCATCCACTGGGAGAGCCTTCTACACGAGCTTCTACCTCCTCTGCCCCTGCGCCTGCACCTGCTGCCCCTGTCGATGACGTTGGACCTTTTCCCGAGCCTACGATGCCTTATGGTGATATGTCCGAGGCAGAGTGGAGAGAGCGCTCAGATGGTATTCTACGGGTCATCTGGAACTTCATGCTTACCTGCACCTGCAGGAGACAGCCACAGATACACCATCCAGCACCTTCTCGACGCAGACGACGATCTCCGACTTCCGGTTCTTCGAGTGGTACTGACCGTATTGATGGGATGGAGGATGAGTGATTGAGTATTGGCATCTCTAGACTACGGTTCTCTGTATCTCTTTTTCTTTTGCACCTTTTCTTTTGCTTTTCTTAGGATGTTATTGTTTCTGGATGTTGTGCTTGACTTGATACATTAGTTGCTTTGATTTTATTCTGTTTTCAGTGTTTTCAGCTTGCAGGATCGAAAACTTAGAATTTCCAACGGACTAACCTGCTAACCTGCTGACTGATCGAGTATTCGCAGTGCGTCGATCGACACCACATTGTGTCGATCGTCACAACACGAGAAATCGCACTGCAACGGTCGTTGCGGTCCTGAGCAACGATCGACACACGACGAAAAATCGCCTAGCAACGGTCGATGCATTTAAGCAACGATCGATGCATGTGCGACAGAGGTAAAAATCAGACAGAACTCAACCAATCCATTAACATATTTTTCTTTCTTTTTACCAATCCTTCGCTTGACACTACTGGGGACAGTGTGTCTTAAGTGTGGGGGAGGTGCTACTAACTTTATCTTTCTGTTTTCTTAGAGTCAGTCCAATTTTCAAAGATTTTTGTTTTATTGAGTCAAAACTAGTTTAAGTAAGAAACAATGAACTTTGGAGGAGTTAACAATATCTTGCAGGAACTTAAGTAACCATCGGGATGAAGTTGCAGGATCTATCTATGACTGTTAGAAAACCCCATCACAGATCAACCTACTGAGGACACCCACATCACTTCAGGTATCAGAGGATCCTTTTACTAACTTCACCATTAATACTGACTTAATTTTCTCACCTAAGGGCTTGGTATACCTTGTGTCGGATTCCCTTGTTAGTTCTGACACAGCCTGTAAACCTGTCCTATTTGGTTCCCTTCTCCCCTTCCAAAAAAAAAAAAAAAAAGATTATAAACTGAGGATGAAATAGTAACTCCAAAGTGGTCTATGGGAGTGGTAGCTACAACTATCATATCCTGTGCATCCATGGAATGTGTCCAAAGTACACCCCTTAACGGGAAGAGCATGATAGGTCAAGAATTAATCCCTATACTAAACTGCAAGTGCACAGCAATATCAATGTAGTATATAGGGTATCGAAATCCACAGAGACTCCGGTGTTCAATAGCTCAAGAACAGGAATTTAACTAGAAGAAAGCAATGTAATTGAATTAAAAGCAATGCAAGAAAGTAAGCAGATAGCAAAGATTGTTGGTTGTGGAAGCAGGTTATTAAGAGCGCTAGGTCTAGGGCGTTCTCAGGAAATCAGACAAGCAGACAGTTCATTCAGCAAGGATCTAATTAAGCACAGTTCTAGAACTCAAAACACAGATATAGAATTAACCAAATTCCTTTGCGATAATTCTCTAAGTCTAAGTGCAGCAAACCAAACTTTCGTTTGCGAGAACTAACAGATTAAACCAGCTTTAATTCCAAGTTTGATATGTTCACAATTATCCTAAACCAAACTTCCGTTTGCGCAAAGTTTAATTGCCCAACTTAATTAGTTCAGATTCCTAAACCCCACTTCCGTGACGTATTTAGCAACCTAAGATCTAGATCCTAATTGATCAGGTTAGAACTAGCTTTAAGCACAATTAAATTGAAGAACAGATATAGTTTGAATCCTTAACTGAAATTGAACAAGTCTAGCAGGTCATGAAATCCTATGTGAGAAACCCTAAACCTAACAAGGAATCTACTCAGACATGATTGATGAAAACATAATCATAGAAATAATAGATTGCATAAAAGATAAAAGATTAAAGGGGTTCGAAATCTTCTCCAAATACAGATGATGTAACAGGTTCAGATCAGCCCCAAAAGCTCTAAAAATCCTCTGCTCTTAATTATGAAAGCGTAAGTAAAATAAACACCAAAAACTTAATTATATAGGTCTAATCTCGGCCAGGGGCTTCTTTGTAAATATCAGGAACTTCTGGATCAAAGTGCAATATCTTGATTCTTCTAAACCGCCGAGTTTTGGCCCATCTCGCTGGTGCATCGATCGATGCTAGGCATGCAACGATCGACACCTTTCTCTGTTTCGGACAGTGAACTCTATCTCTCGGCCAAATACTCCAAAAATCTCCCAAATGCTCCATTATCTCCAATTTAGCTCCAAACCTGATTATACCTGTAAAAGACTCTAAAAGAACACAAAAGACACTAAAAACACAACTATATCATGGCATAAAACCGGTAAAAACCATGATATATCAACTCCCCCACACTTAGCCTTTGCTTGCCCTCAAGCAAAACATAGAACTAAAACTTGGTGAAGAGGTTTGAAAACTCTTCAGAAACTTATTTCATCCTAGAAGCTACAATACTCAGATTCCCCTTAGTAAACCACTGAAAGAATCAATTACAGGATATCAATACCAACATGTACTTCCCCCACACTTAGCAACTGTCCTAGGTAAACTCCACAATCACATTCAAGCATTCAAATTCTCCCTACTGACTTCTGCAAGTATTTAAGTGCGGTCTCACCTAAGGAGTATCGATCAAAGGGCACATGGATTCTTACCTTATCATCTCTAGACCACCATACTATCTTTCTCTAGTCCCTTTCTTCTCTTTCCCTTCTTTAACAACTGATTTTTCTGTTGGAATTGTGTCCAGTAATCTCGGTACTGTCTCTAGAAAGTAAGAGTATGTCGAGATCAGACATAAGTCATATAATACTGGGGATCATGATGGCTTGCTAGAGTCCGCTCATAATCTATAAGTCTTGGACTTATTGCTTTTATTATATGATCCCATATGGGTCACACGCCTAAGCTAACAGGAAAATGTGTTGGAACGGCTTAGCAGAAGTACGACAAAAGTGCTAGGCATTTGTCGTACTAAGAGAGAATGAATAATGGGTCTGATTAAATGGGATTTAATCAGATTGGGCCCAAAAGCCCATTAGGGAAAAGAGAAGGCTTTTAATGACTAAAAGCCAAGTCTTTTCTCCCTAACCCTAACACCCAGCCGCGGCTACTCCTCTCTCTCTGCGCCTCCTTTCCTTGTGGTCTAGCAGCCATTTCCTTGTGAAGCGTGTGTGAACCTTTGGAGGATTCATCCCTCGGTGCATCTATCTGATCTCTGACCTGTTCTAATCCTTCCGCTGCAACAAACAGGTAAAAGGTGAGATCATGTTATGATTCTAAATAAGAACACCTAGATCTGATGCATGTTTAGGTTGATGTCAATATGAGAATTGAATCAGGATCAACTGAACTATACAACAGTGGTATCAGAGCCATTGGTTCTTAGGTTTCTTGTTTAGATTCATTGTTTAGGTTGTTTAATCTGTTTAGAATTGTTTTTGAATCAATTACTGATAAGATAAAACAGTTAAGAAACTGAATTAAATCCTAAACACACAAACAGAAATCACAAACCGAGCTATATGACTCGGGTTTGTTGATTGGCCGAGAGTATGGCCGGTTGGGTCGGATCGTTGGATCGATCGCGTCACGACCGCGGCTCGTCCCGATCGTAAGACGGATCGCGTCCCGATCACGATCGTCCCGTTCCGCCTCTCTCACGTCCCGATCGTCTCCATGCTTGCTCGATCGCGTGAGGCTTCATGCCGTCCGGATCGTGGCTCGCTCGTGGACGACTCGGCCAGCACCGTCCCGAACGTCCCGATGAACCGTCCCGATCATGCCAAGCGTATCGATCTCGGATCGTGGCGCACGGCTTGCGGCTGGACGATCATTGCTTGATCCGAAAGCTAGGGTTGTTTGATCACGGTTCAATCGGTTCGGTTCGGTTAATGGTTCGGTTTAAAATTTTAATTAAAATTGATTCGTTCTGGTTTAATAAACAGTTTTAATAATTTTATTAAATCTGGTTAAACCAGGATAAGAAATCCAATGTCGAAAGAAATATTGGATTTAGTGCCTAAACCAGGAATTTCTAATTTGATTTGGTTGGACCAAATAAATTGAGAGATTCCGGTTTAGTAAATAACCGGTTGACAATTGTGGTCATCGTAGTAATTAAAAACTTGGTTAGACCAGTTTTAATGAACCAGACCGGTTATGTCAATTAATTGGACAATTGGGTCATGTCTTGGACATGGACCAATTCTTGGGCCTCGGGCCAAGAAGTTAAAACAATTGGGCCAGTTAATTGAGTCTTTCTTCAGAATAATTTAAAATCTATTTTATAAAATTATAAAGTCGTTTTTAAATTAAAATTTCCGAAATTTTGAAATTAGAAAGTTTCTTAAAATAGAATTTTCTGAATTTGCGGGTTTTGGATTTTAAAGAAATTTCTAAAGTTAGAAAGTTTCCGGTTTTAGAAAGTTTCCAATTTTAGAAAGTTTCCAAAATTAGTAGGTTTCCATAAATAGAAAGTTTCCCGAAATCGTAATCTTCTATTTTGGGAATGATTTTAATAAACCTACGAACCTCAAATAATATCAAGCGTTGGATGTCTTATCCAGGCTATGTCAGCTGTCAAAGCCCATTCAATTGCATTCATGGCCTTACAGTGTGAGGATGTCTGCTTTTGCGTGAGTAAGACGGTTTGTGATTCATAAATGTCATTGGGAGTCCCAGACATTAATGATTACATGACTGTATAGTCCGGTTTTCTTGACTAGGCCATCGGGAGTCCCGGGCCTTGAGACATCAGTGTGGATTGGGCCTCGGGCCCAGATTCACAACCAAGAATTATATCACGGATATAATTAGCCGATATAGGGCTTACCGATATAAGCTAAGGTTGGGTGACGGCCAGTGGCCCACTTTAATTTTAGTTATATGTGGATCTTGGAATCATTATATTCTATTGAGGGTAACTTAGGTTATTGAATATAATGCGTGATTAATCATATTATTCTTTAATACGAGATTAGTCATTTTTGAACATAATAACTAATAACCTTTTTATTTATATATTTCAGATATGACTACTACAAGCACACAAAACACATTCTCGATCCGGTCTGTTCTCGAGAAGGAGAAGCTGACTGGAACGAACTTCCTGACATGGTCAAGGAACTTGAGGCTGGTCCTCAAGCAGGAGAAGAAGGATTATGTCCTTCGAGATCCCCTCCCCGAGAGGCCTCTTGCCAATGCTGCCAGGACTCTGCACAATGCTTGGGAAAAGCATTCGTCAGATGAAAATGATGTTTATTGCCTGATGTTGGTGACAATGACTCATGAGCTGCAAAAACAGTTCGAAAGTGTATTGTCCCCAATCGAGATCATGGCAAGCCTGAAATCGCTTTTTCAGGAGCAGGCTAGGACCGAGAGGTTCCAGACAGTTAAGAACCTCTTGGACTGTAAGTTGGCTGCGAATGCGGCAGTGAGTCCTCATGTCTTGAAGATGATGGGTTATCTCGATCATCTTCAGAAACTCGACTGCCCAATCAGCCAGGAACTTGCCTGCGACATCATTCTGCAGTCTTTACCTGCAAGCTATGATCAGTTCATTCTGAACTTTAACATGCATGGCTTGAGTAAGACACTGCCTGAGCTTCACGGAATGCTCAAGACTGCAGAGCCCAACTTGAAGAAAACCGCCAAGGACCCCAATGTACTTATGGTACAAAAGGGCAAGGGGTTTAAGAAGTCTTCTGCTAAGGATAAGGGAAAGGCCAAGGGTGTCCAAGTCGCGGACAAGGACACGCCAAAGCCCAAGCCCAAGTCCAAGGCTGGGCCTACTGACATGTGCAGGTTCTGCAAAGAACTGGGGCATTGGAGAAGAGATTGTAAGAAATTCCAGGAAGGTCTAAAGGAATTAAAGAAGAAGACTTTCGAGACTTCTTCATCAGGTATTTTTGTTATAGAAGTTAATACAACTACTTCTGATAATACCTCATGGGTCATGGATACTGGTTGTGGGGCTCATATTTGTACTAATATGCAGGCACTCAGCAACAGTAGAAGGCTGAAGCAAGGACAAGTGGAGCTACGAGTTGGGAATGGAGCGAAAGTTTCAGCACTAGCTGTAGGAACATACTTGTTGTCTTTACCTTCGGGATTGATTTTAGAACTGAATAATTGTTATTTTGTACCTGCTATAAGCAGAAATATTATTTCAATTTCTTTGTTGGATTTGGAAGGTTATGATTTTTCAGTTAAGAATAAATTATGTTCCTTCAATCGCAACAATTTGTTCTATGGTTCTGCCCCTCTTACGAATGGGCTTTACATACTCGATCAATCCGCGCCAATTTATAACATTAATACAAAACGGTTTAAACCTAATGAGGAAAACCGAACGTTTCTATGGCATTGTCGTTTAGGGCACATCAGCGAGAAACGCATCAAGAGGCTCCATTCGAATGGACTTCTTGGCTCATTTGACTTTGAGTCATGTGAGAAATGCGAATCCTGCATGATGGGCAAAATGACACGGGCCCCCTTTAATAAACCTAACGAGAGGGCCAGTGACTTATTGGGCCTGATACACACTGATGTGTGTGGCCCAATGTCCACAAATGCAAGAGGAAACTATCAGTACTTCATTACCTTTACTGATGATTTCAGTAGGTATGGATATGTTTATTTAATGAAACATAAGTCTGAATCTTTTGAGAAGTTCAGAGAATTCCAAAATGAAGTACAGAACCAACTTGGCAAAAGCATTAAGGCTCTTCGGTCCGACCGAGGAGGAGAATACTTAAGCCAAGAATTCAGTGATCATCTGAGAGAGTGTGGGATCGTATCCCAACTCACTCCTCCTGGAACACCTCAATGGAATGGTGTGTCTGAGAGGAGAAATCGGACCTTATTGGATATGGTTCGATCTATGATGAGTCACACAGACCTTCCAATATCCCTTTGGGGATATGCTCTGCTAACAGCAGTGTTCACACTAAACAGAGCGCCATCAAAAGCAGTAGCAAAGACACCATATGAATTATGGACTGGAGAAGCTCCAGTGCTGTCTTATCTAAGAATTTGGGGTTGTGAAGCCTATGTTAAGAGATTAATCTCAGATAAGCTCACACCAAAATCTGATAAATGCTACTTCATTGGTTATCCACGGGAAACCAAGGCTTATTACTTCTATCTACGTTCCGAGAACAAGATCTTTGTTGCCCGGGATTGTAACTTTCTTGAGAGAGAGTTTCTCTCTAAGAAAGACAGTGGGAGTAAGGTACTGCTTGAAGAAATTCAAGATGAACAGGATACTGCTCAACCTAATGAGGAAGAGCAGCAGGAGGATCTACAAGAAATTGTAGAGCCTGAACCTGTAGTACCTGAAGTTCGAAGATCCGGGAGGATCCGTCACGAACCCGAGAGATATCAGGGATTCCTCGTGACTGACTGTCATGATCTTTTGATCATTGATGGTGATGAACCATCGAACTTCAATCAAGCCATGATGGGCCCAGATTCCTCTAAGTGGCGCAAGGCCACTGATTCCGAAATGGACTCCATGTCGGTCAACCAAGTGTTTTCGTTGGTTGACTTACCCGCTGGTGTAAAAGCCATCGAGTGCAAATGGATCTTCAAGAAGAAGATTGACGTGGATGGAAATGTCCAGATTTATAAAGCCAGGTTGGTGGCAAAAGGTTTCAGACAAGTTCACGGTGTGGACTACGATGAAACCTATTCACCGGTGGCTATGATGAAATCTATTCGGATTCTACTAGCAACTGCAGCTTTTCATGATTATGAAATTTGGCAGATGGACGTGAAAACCGCCTTCCTGAATGGTATTCTGGAAGAGGATGTGTATATGACACAACCTGACGGTTACATAGATCCAAAGAATGCTGGGAAAGTATGCAAGCTTCACAAATCCATTTATGGATTGAAGCAAGCATCGAGGAGCTGGAATCTTCGTTTTGATGAAGCGATCAAGCAATTTGACTTCATCAGAAACGAAGAAGAACAATGCGTGTATAAGAAATCTAGTGGGAGCAAGATTGTATTTCTTATTCTGTATGTCGATGACATACTACTTCTCGGAAACGACGTTCCAATGCTGAAGTCTGTAAAAGACTGGCTTGGAAGTTGTTTTTCCATGAAAGACATGGGTGAAGCCGCATACGTTCTTGGAATTAGGATCTATCGGGATAGACCTAAGAGGCTGATAGGCTTGTGTCAAGACTCATACATTGACAAAGTCCTACAAAGATTCAGCATGAAAGATTCCAAGAAGGGCTTCACGCCAATGGTACATGGCACAACGCTAAGCAAGAAGCAGAGCCCTACGTCGGCTGCTGAGCTTGAGCGCATGAAGAATATTCCTTATGCATCTGCAATAGGATCTGTCATGTATGCCATGATCTGTACTCGTCCTGATGTTGCTTATGCATTGAGCATGACGAGTAGATACCAGTCAAATCCAGGTGAAAACCATTGGATTGCCGTAAAGAATATCTTGAAGTATCTAAGACATACTAAGGATAAGTTCTTAGTGTACGGTGGAAGTGATGTGCTTAAAGTCAGTAGATTCACGGACGCAAGTTTCCAGACAGACACAGATGATTTCCGGTCACAGTCCGGTTATGTCTTTTGTCTGAATGGCGGTGCAGTAAGTTGGAGAAGCTCCAAACAGGACACCGTTGCTGATTCCACTACAGAAGCTGAATATATCGCCGCCTCGGAAGCAGCGAAGGAAGCTGTTTGGATACGAAAGTTCATTATGGAACTAGGTGTGATACCAGATGCGGCTGAGCCTCTGGCACTGTTTTGTGACAACAATGGTGCTATAGCTCAGGCAAAGGAACCAAGATCACACCAGAAATCCAAGCATGTTCAAAGAAGATATCACTTGATACGTGACATCATTAATAGAAAGGAAGTCAAAATCAGCCGAGTTCCGACAGATGATAATGTCGCTGATCCGTTGACAAAGCCACTCCCAAGGCCTAAGCTCGAGTTCCTAACTGAAGCTGTAGGCATTAGAAACATTGAAATGTAATCTAAATTTGAGTGGGAGTTTTGTGAGCTTTATTTTAGTTATTTGATATGTTCTTGTAAAACATTATTTTATGTTTTAATGAAATTATTATTTCAAGATTATTTTAACTGTGATGAAATAATCGTTCCAAAATGATATGAACCATTTTATAGGTCATCGAAGTAAATGATTTGATCTTGAGTCATCGAAGTCATTTAGCTTGATCATGAGATCCTATATTTGATAAATGTTTTATATCATCATGTCCCTAGTCGAAGGTTGTTGAAACTGGAACACCAACAACCGTGTGAGACTGGATTGGTACGTGACTTATGACAAAGTCTCAGTGTGTCATAGATGCACGGCATCAAAGTCAGTACATAGGTGAATGTTGGGAACATACGACCGGACAAGACCCGACTATAAGAACTCTTCAGGATATTTATATCTGTGTCATAAGAGATTCTTACTACGACTATAGAGTATAGTCCTTAGACCTGAGTTCACATGCATGTGACTGCACATGGACTGATGTACTTTGATCATTGTCTAACGCTATCGTTCTGTGATAGCTATAAGGACCTTGTTTGGGTGCATTATGAAATGAGTAGTTTACAGTGATGGAACAAGACGGAATTTGTCCCTCCAATATAAGTGGAGTGAATATCTCTAGGCCAATCGGAGATTTGAATACTGGAAAACGCATGGCCATGCTCAAACGGACTTTCCCGAGTCGTTTGGATTGTCAGTATCAAATCAGAGTCCGATGAACAAGATTAGGCTTTATAAGGATGACACCAATCTTGCCTTATGACTAATCGAGATATTGAGACAAAAGGATTATGAATACAGAGATTCCAGTACAAGTGGGAGATTGTTGGAATTGTGTCCAGTAATCTCGGTACTGTCTCTAGAAAGTAAGAGTATGTCGAGATCAGACATAAGTCATATAATACTGGGGATCATGATGGCTTGCTAGAGTCCGCTCATAATCTATAAGTCTTGGACTTATTGCTTTTATTATATGATCCCATATGGGTCACACGCCTAAGCTAACAGGAAAATGTGTTGGAACGGCTTAGCAGAAGTACGACAAAAGTGCTAGGCATTTGTCGTACTAAGAGAGAATGAATAATGGGTCTGATTAAATGGGATTTAATCAGATTGGGCCCAAAAGCCCATTAGGGAAAAGAGAAGGCTTTTAATGACTAAAAGCCAAGTCTTTTCTCCCTAACCCTAACACCCAGCCGCGGCTACTCCTCTCTCTCTGCGCCTCCTTTCCTTGTGGTCTAGCAGCCATTTCCTTGTGAAGCGTGTGTGAACCTTTGGAGGATTCATCCCTCGGTGCATCTATCTGATCTCTGACCTGTTCTAATCCTTCCGCTGCAACAAACAGGTAAAAGGTGAGATCATGTTATGATTCTAAATAAGAACACCTAGATCTGATGCATGTTTAGGTTGATGTCAATATGAGAATTGAATCAGGATCAACTGAACTATACAACATTTTCCCCATTGGGTATCATTTTATTTTTTTTATCAGTGTTCTTCCCGTTATGGGGTGTACTTTGGACACATTCCATGGATCACATGAGAGAAAATAGTGTTTGCTACCATTCCCATGACCACTTCGGAGTTACTAACTCATCCTCAGTTTATTATCTTTCTTTTTTTTTTACTTTATAGAAGGGGAGAAGGGAACTAAATAGGATAGGTTGACAGGCTGTGTCAGAACTAACAAGGGAATCCGACACAAAGTATACCAAGCCCTTAGGTGAGAAATCTAAGTCAGTATTAAATTGAAGTCAGTAAAAGGATCCTCTGATACCTGAAGTGATGTGGGTGTTCCCAGTAGGTTGATCTGTGATGGGGTTTTCTAATAGTCAGAGATAGATCCTGCAACTTCATCCCAATGGTTACTTAAGTTCTTCCAAGTCTTGTAAATCTTCTCAGAAAATCATAGTTTCTTACTTAAACAATTTTGACTCAATAAAACAAAAAATTTTGAAAAACGGATTGACTCTTAAGAAAACAGAAAACAAAAGTCAGTAGCACCTCCCCCACACTTAAGACACACTGTCCCCAGTAGTGTCCAGCGAAGGATCGGTAAAAAGAAAATAAAAAAAAAATTGAAAAGGTGAAATTATGTCTGTCGGGTTACCTCTGTCGCTCAGGCATCGATCGTTGCACTAAGTGCATCGACCGTTACTTGGCGATTTTCGTGTATGATCGATCGTTGCTCAGGACCGCAACGATCGCTGCAATGCGATTCCTTTCGTGTTGTGACGATCGACACAGAAGTGAGTCGATCGTTGCACTGCGATTTTGTCCGAGACCTGCAAACATAACTGCACCAAAAACAAAAACAAACGTAAAATCCTAACAAAAACACCAAAAATTAAGTACAAAAACACCAGTACCTAATGGTGGGTTGCCTCCCACCCATCGCTTGTTTAAGGTCAATAGCTTGACCGGACGGGTGGGAATTTTCAGGTAGAGGGAGCATGATCCAGGGGCAAAATCTGACCTCTGGGAATCTCGGCCTTAGCCCAATAGTGTTTTACCCTCTGCCCATTTACAGCAAACTCATTACCTTCCTTGCCAATTAAAATGACAGCTCCATATGGACGCACTTCTTTGATCGTGTATGGTCCAGACCATCTTGATTTCAGCTTGCCTGGAAACAAATGCAAGCGAGAATTGTATAACATTACCTGATCGTTAGGCTTAAACCGTCTGGAGACAATCTTTTTGTCATGATAAGCCTTAGTCCTTTCCTTGTACAACTTTGAGTTCTCATAGGCAAAATGTCTAATCTCATCCAACTCATTGAGCTGTATCAATCTCCGCTCTGCAGCTGGTTTGAGGTCAAAGTTCATCTGTTTTACAGCCCATGCTGCCTTGTGCTCAAGTTCTACTGGCAGATGACATGCTTTCCCATACAGCAAATGGAATGGAGTAGTCCCCAATGGCGTTTTAAACGCAGTCCTGTAGGCCCATAAAGCATCATCAAGCTTAGCTGCCCAATCTTTCCTTGTCTTCCCAACTGTCTTCTCCAAGATCTCCTTGATCTGTCTGTTAGAAACCTCGACTTGACCACTGGTCTGAGGGTGATAAGGAGTAGCAACTCGGTGATGAACTCCATGCTTCCTTAGGAGCTTCTCGAAGACCTTATTAATAAAGTGGGATCCTCCATCACTAATTACTATTCGAGGTACTCCAAATCTAGGGAATATGATGGATTTAAACAGCTTAATGACTACTGAAGAGTCATTGGTTGGACTAGCTATTGCTTCTACCCACTTAGATACATAATCCACAGCAACTAATATGAATTTATTCCCATAAGATGAGGGAAAGGGACCCATAAAGTCTATGCCCCAGCAATCAAAAACCTCAACCTCAAGAATGAAATTCTGAGGCATCTCATGCTTCCTGCTGATTTTCCCTCTCCTCTGGCAGGCATCACAATGAGAAATAAAGGAGTGAGCATCAGCGAACATTGTAGGCCACCAGAAACCTGCTTGCAAAACCTTAGACACAGTTTTGAAAGAAGCAAAATGTCCTGCATAATCTGATCCGTGGCAGTGGAATAGGATATCTGGAACCTCCGACTCAGCAACACATCTTCTATAAAGGCCATCCGAACAATGCTTATAGAGGTAAGGTTCATCCCAATAGTACCTCCTAAGTTCTCTGAAGAACCTCTTCTTTTCATACCCTTTCAGATTATCTGGTTCAGTCTCTGCAGCCAGATAATTGGCTATGTATGCATACCATGGTCGATCATTTGTTGCGACAGCATTAATCTCAAACTCATGCTTTCCAATCCGTATCGTAAAAGTTTCTGGGTCTGTATCCGCGCTGCAACGATCGTCACAGTCGGGTGTATCGATCGTCGCTGTCCCGATAGATGCATCGATCGACGCAGACGTCGCATCGATCGACGCAACGCAATTAATCCGACAGTTTTGTAGGTTTCTGTCCAAATCTGTCTCACAGATTGTCCCAACCATATTGACGTTTTCTTCAGCCAAATAGTCATTAATTGGCACGTCCTCCTCAACTATCATCCTCGAAAGATGGTCAGCAACTCCATTCTCAACCCCTTTCTTATCTCTCACTTCAATATCAAATTCCTGAAGCAACAAGATCCATCTCAACAGTCTTGGCTTAGCATCCTTCTTCTGCATCAGATACTTCAGGGCTGAATGATCAGTGTGTACAATCACCTTGGAGCCAACAAGATAAGAGCGAAATTTCTCAAATGCAAAGACAACTGCCAGCAACTCCTTCTCCGTAGTGGCATAGTTTCTTTGTGCATCATCCAGTGTCCTATTGGCATAATAGATAGCATGAAGCTTTCTATCTTTCTTTTGTCCAAGAACAGCTCCTACAACATAATCACTTGCATCACACATTACTTCGAAAGGAAAAACCCAATCCGGTGGCTGAACAATGGGAGCGCTCACCAATGCTTGCTTGATCTGTTCGAACGCAGTCTGACAATCTGCAGTGAACTCGAATTTGGTGTCCTTACACAGCAGAGCAGTTAGCGGCCTAGCAATCTTGCTGAAATCCTTGATGAACCGTCTATAGAAGCCAGCATGTCCAAGAAAGCTTCTAATAGACTTAACAGAATCAGGTACCTGTAGGTTGGTCATTATCTCAATCTTGGCACGGTCCACCTCTATTCCTGCCTCTGACACTTTATGTCCAAGTACAATGCCATCTCTAACCATGAAATGACACTTTTCCCAATTAAGAACTAAGTGCTTCTCTTCGCATCTTGTCAGAACCTTGCACAAATTATCTAAGCACTCATTATAGGATGATCCATATACTGAGAAATCATCCATGAATACTTCCATAAAATCCTCAATCATGTCTGTGAATATGGACATCATGCATCTCTGGAAAGTGGCTGGTGCGTTGCAAAGTCCAAAAGGCATCCTACGGTAGGCGAATGTCCCATATGGACAAGTGAAAGTGGTATTTCCCTGATCCTCTGGATGGATGGGAATCTGAAAGAAACCTGAGTAGCCATCTAAGAAGCAGTAGTAAGGATGATTTGCTAACCTTTCGAGTATCTGATCAATAAAAGGCAAAGGAAAATGATCTTTCCTGGTAGCAGCATTAAGCTACCTGTAATCTATGCACATCATGTGTCCTGTCACAGTCCTAGTAGGTATCAGCTCGTTCTTCTCATTCTTCACAACTGTAACACCGCCCTTCTTTGGCACTACATGGACTGGACTCACCCAATCACTATCAGAGATAGGATATATAATTCCAGCGTCAAGGAGTTTCATAATCTCCTTTTTGACTACTTCCTGCAGATTAGGATTAAGTCTCCTCTGATGTTCGATTGATGTCTTGGACTCATCCTCAAGATGTATCCGGTGCATGCACAGCTCCGGTGAGATACCTGAAATATCATTAAGGGAATAGCCAAGAGCTTTGCGATGCTTGCGCAGCTTGCTTAGCAGTAAGGTGAGCTCTGCGTTGTTCAGGCCAGCATTAACAATCACTGGGTATGTTGAATTAGGTCCAATAAATGCGTACCTTAGCCCGGATGGGAGTTGTTTCAGATCTATTTTCGGAGCCTTTTCTTCTGCCCAGTCTCTGTCGTCTTGCAACGATCGTTGCTTAGATGGTGTCGATCGTTGCAGTCCCGCGTCAGACACTTCTACCTGCATTGCAACCTCGACAGAATCCATCAATCTTGTATAGTACATCGCAGGCTCGTCCTGTAGGTATTCCAACTCCAAAATAGAGCTCAGTAAAGCCCTTTCTAGTGGGTCCTCAGCATGTGATTGGTGGAAGTACTCTGCAGCCAAATCACCCAATGTGTCCACATAGAAGGTTTGCCCGTCGATGGTTGGTCTCTTTACCAGTTTGTTCATGTCAAAACTCATCTTCAGATCTCCCACATTTAGAACTATTTTGCCTCCCTGACAGTCAATCATCGCACCAGCTGTTGCTAAGAAAGATCTGCCTAGAATCAATGGGTCTTTTGGCTCCTGTCCATATTGTAGAACCACAAAATCAGTTGGGATCACACACTTGCCAACCGTTATAGGCACATCCTCTATTACTCCTTCGAGAATCCTGACTGATCTGTCTGCCAAAACCAGTGATATCCTAGTTGGTATAAAATATGTCATCCCTAGTCTTTTAGCAACTGAAAGGGGCATCAGATTTACACTGGAGCCAAGATCACATAGGGACCTTTCGAACCTCTCCTTGTAGATAGCACAATCTAATACGAAGCTGCCTGGATCTTTTAATTTCTCTGGAATTCTGCCTTGAACCACTGCACTACATACTTCATTGAGCATCATTATACTTTCTTCATCAGACCATTTTCCAGAAATTGCATCCTTAAGGCATCTCTTCATCATGGGGGAAGTTTCAATGGAATCCAACAAAGGTACTTCAACCTTTACCTTTTTTATGAACTCCTTCCATTTTGCATACTGCCTATCATTCTTAGATTTTCTGGGGTTCTTGGGATAAGGTATCTTAGGCTTGTATACCCTTTCAGCCGACTGTTTTGGGTTTTCAGCTCTCGAACTTTCTGCAGTCACCTTGTGTCGATCGTTGCTCTTATCGCATCGATCGATGCTAGGCGACTTTGTTACGACCTCCGGTTCCTTGATTTCGCTTGGCAACGATCGTTGCTTAGATGCATCGATCGACTCGCGGCGAATATCGCGTATCTCATCTTCCAACTCTTCAATTTCCAAGAGTTCCTCAACGCTTAACTGCTTTTTCTGGCCAGACGACAGCTCCTTACCACTTCTCAATGTCACGGCATTGCATTGGTACTTAGGATTGGCATCAGTCCTTCCCGGGAGACATCCCTCTTCCCTTTGAGCATGTCCAGCAGTTCTTGCAACCTTAGCATCAAGCTCTTTCATGTGTGTGTTCAAACTCTCAAACTTCCCATTCAGCTCCCTGTAGATTGTATTCATCTTCGCGTCAGCATCTGCTGCGTACTTAGTCTGACTCTCCATTAGCTGTCTTAGCATCATCTCTACTTTACTCTCAGACTCATTGGCTTTCTTAAAACCACCTTGCTGAACTCCATTGGAGAATCTGTTTCCCTGTTGATTTCTAAATCCACTACCTTGGAAACCAGAACCTCCCATGTAATTCACCTCTTCTTCCTGAGTGTCCTCCTCAGTCTGAATTACCTCTACATCTTGGGTAAAGTGGACAGCTTTCTTACTTGTTCGGAGATCGTAAACTGTGTCTAGCCTAGATCTAATCTCAGTCATGTTAGAATCCTCTATACTTCCACCGGATTTCTTCCTCTTTTCATCTATAGTCTTGCAACTGTAGCTGCTAATCAGGTTCCCAATCAACTGCTTAGCTTGTGTAGGAGTCCTGGTGTTGAAATTAGCATTACTGGAATTATCCAGCGCAGTCTGATAAGGGAGATCTATGCCTCTGAAGAAGATACCAATCAGCTGTACTTCTGTGAATCCATGGTGTGGACAGTCAGGCTGATACTGCTTAAATCTCATCCAGGCAGTCTTCAAGGGCTCCACAGCTCCTTGGGAAAAAGTGAGTATGTCCTGTCTGGACTGATCTGAGCGCGCATCATCATAAAAGTGACGCAGGAACTCACTCTTTAAGGCTGCCCAAGTAGTATACTAACCAGGTGCCAGTTGTCTCAGCCATGCACTAGCGTCTCCAGCAAGACTGTGCGGAAATAGCTTAAGGAACAGATAGTCCGGGCATACTCCTTCATACTTCATGCCAGTGACTATGTCCTCAAACTTGTCAATGTGATCCATAGGCTGCTCTGCTTGAAGACCATGAAAAGCAATCTGCCTCATCAGCTGGTAGTAGATGGTCTTGACCTCAAAATCATTCCTCTCAAAAGCAGAAAGCACTAGAGCTGCTCGGTTTGCATGAAACTCATCAGGTCTGTTGTAGTCAGCTAGTGTCCTCTCATGAACCACCATCTCTCTACCTTGGGCCCGTTCCTGACCCTGGTTTTGGTTCTGCTCCTGTTGCTGTTGCTCAGGAATGACATTCCCTTCAGCATCAACCCTCTGCCAGTCGGCATTGTAGCGGTTGTTATCTCGGTCCCTCAGGACACCTTCAGCATCGCGTTCCAGAATCAAACGCTCTCGCATCATTCTTTCTCTTCTTTCTCTTCTGTTAGCTCTCTCTAAACGTCCAAGCTCCTCAAGATCGAGATTAACCAAGCTCGAGTTCGGATTACTTCTAGTTTTCTGCGTTGGCATAAACTGTCTGTAATCGTCCAGCAACGATCGATGCTGTCAGTGCAACGATCGGTTCAATCTCAAATCGCCTAGTGACGAACGATGCAAGGGTGCAACGATCGACGCAGTGCGAAATCGGTACCTGCGACAGAGAGAAAAACGAAAATAAAAAGAAAAATCCTAGTAAGACCCTAGGCTCGAAGCTATCGAAGACTCAAAGAGTCCCCGGCAACGGCGCCAAAAACTTGATAGGTCAAGAATTAATCCCTATACTAAACTGCAAGTGCACAGCAATATCAATGTAGTATATAGGGTATCGAAATCCACAGAGACTCCGGTGTTCAATAGCTCAAGAACAGGAATTTAACTAGAAGAAAGCAATGTAATTGAATTAAAAGCAATGCAAGAAAGTAAGCAGATAGCAAAGATTGTTGGTTGTGGAAGCAGGTTATTAAGAGCGCTAGGTCTAGGGCGTTCTCAGGAAATCAGACAAGCAGACAGTTCATTCAGCAAGGATCTAATTAAGCACAGTTCTAGAACTCAAAACACAGATATAGAATTAACCAAATTCCTTTGCGATAATTCTCTAAGTCTAAGTGCAGCAAACCAAACTTTCGTTTGCGAGAACTAACAGATTAAACCAGCTTTAATTCCAAGTTTGATATGTTCACAATTATCCTAAACCAAACTTCCGTTTGCGCAAAGTTTAATTGCCCAACTTAATTAGTTCAGATTCCTAAACCCCACTTCCGTGACGTATTTAGCAACCTAAGATCTAGATCCTAATTGATCAGGTTAGAACTAGCTTTAAGCACAATTAAATTGAAGAACAAATATAGTTTGAATCCTTAACTGAAATTGAACAAGTCTAGCAGGTCATGAAATCCTATGTGAGAAACCCTAAACCTAACAAGGAATCTACTCAGACATGATTGATGAAAACATAATCATAGAAATAATAGATTGCATAAAAGATAAAAGATTAAAGGGGTTCGAAATCTTCTCCAAATACAGATGATGTAACAGGTTCAGATCAGCCCCAAAAGCTCTAAAAATCCTCTGCTCTTAATTATGAAAGCGTAAGTAAAATAAACACCAAAAACTTAATTATATAGGTCTAATCTCGGCCAGGGGCTTCTTTGTAAATATCAGGAACTTCTGGATCAAAGTGCAATATCTTGATTCTTCTAAACCGCCGAGTTTTGGCCCATCTCGCTGGTGCATCGATCGATGCTAGGCATGCAACGATCGACACCTTTCTCTGTTTCGGACAGTGAACTCTATCTCTCGGCCAAATACTCCAAAAATCTCCCAAATGCTCCTTTATCTCCAATTTAGCTCCAAACCTGATTATACCTGTAAAAGACTCTAAAAGAACACAAAAGACACTAAAAACACAACTATATCATGGCATAAAACCGGTAAAAACCATGATATATCAACTCCCCCACACTTAGCCTTTGCTTGCCCTCAAACAAAACATAGAACTAAAGCTTGGTGAAGAGGTTTGAAAACTCTTCAGAAACTTATTTCATCCTAGAAGCTACAATACTCAGATTCCCCTTAGTAAACCACTGAAAGAATCAATTACAGGATATCAATACCAACATGTACTTCCCCCACACTTAGCAACTATCCTAGGTAAACTCCACAATCACATTCAAGCATTCAAATTCTCCCTACTGACTTCTGCAAGTATTTAAGTGCGGTCTCACCTAAGGAGTATCGATCAAAGGGCACATGGATTCTTACCTTATCAGCTCTAGACCACCATACTATCTTTCTCTAGTCCCTTTCTTCTCTTTCCCTTCTTTAACAACTGATTTTTCCCCATTGGGTATCATTTTATTTTTTTTTATCAGTGTTCTTCCCGTTTTGGGGTGTACTTTGGACACATTCCATGGATCACATGAGAGAAAATAGTGTTTGCTACCATTCCCATGACCACTTCGGAGTTACTAACTCATCCTCAGTTTATTATCTTTCTTTTTTTTTACTTTATAGAAGGGGAGAAGGGAACTCAATAGGATAGGTTGACAGGCTGTGTCAGAACTAACAAGGGAATCCGACACAAAGTATACCAAGCCCTTAGGTGAGAAATCTAAGTCAGTATTAAATTGAAGTCAGTAAAAGGATCCTCTGATACCTGAAGTGATGTGGGTGTTCCCAGTAGGTTGATCTGTGATGGGGTTTTCTAATAGTCAGAGATAGATCCTGCAACTTCATCCCAATGGTTACTTAAGTTCTTCCAAGTCTTGTAAATCTTCTCAGAAAATCATAGTTTCTTACTTAAACAATTTTGACTCAATAAAACAAAAATTTTTGAAAAACGGATTGACTCTTAAGAAAACAGAAAACAAAAGTCAGTAGCACCTCCCCCACACTTAAGACACACTGTCCCCAGTAGTGTCCAGCGAAGGATCGGTAAAAAGAAAATAAAAAAAAAATTGAAAAGGTGAAATTATGTCTGTCGGGTTACCTCTGTCGCTCAGGCATCGATCGTTGCACTAAGTGCATCGACCGTTACTTGGCGATTTTCGTGTATGATCGATCGTTGCTCAGGACCGCAACGATCGCTGCAATGCGATTCCTTTCGTGTTGTGACGATCGACACAGAAGTGAGTCGATCGTTGCACTGCGATTTTGTCCGAGACCTGCAAACATAACTGCACCAAAAACAAAAACAAACGTAAAATCCTAACAAAAACACCAAAAATTAAGTAGAAAAACACCAGTACCTAATGGTGGGTTGCCTCCCACCCATCGCTTGTTTAAGGTCAATAGCTTGACCGGACGGGTGGGAATTTTCAGGTAGAGGGAGCATGATCCAGGGGCAAAATCTGACCTCTGGGAATCTCGGCCTTAGCCCAATAGTGTTTTACCCTCTGCCCATTTACAGCAAACTCATTACCTTCCTTGCCAATTAAAATGACAGCTCCATATGGACGCACTTCTTTGATCGTGTATGGTCCAGACCATCTTGATTTCAGCTTGCCTGGAAACAAATGCAAGCGAGAATTGTATAACATTACCTGATCGTTAGGCTTAAACCGTCTGGAGACAATCTTTTTGTCATGATAAGCCTTAGTCCTTTCCATGTACAACTTTGAGTTCTCATAGGCAAAATGTCTAATCTCATCCAACTCATTGAGCTGTATCAATCTCCGCTCTGCAGCTGGTTTGAGGTCAAAGTTCATCTGTTTTACAGCCCATGCTGCCTTGTGCTCAAGTTCTACTGGCAGATGACATGCTTTCCCATACAGCAAATGGAATGGAGTAGTCCCCAATGGCGTTTTAAACGCAGTCCTGTAGGCCCATAAAGCATCATCAAGCTTAGCTGACCAATCTTTCCTTGTCTTCCCAAATGTCTTCTCCAAGATCTCCTTGATCTGTCTGTTAGAAACCTCGACTTGACCACTGGTCTGAGGGTGATAAGGAGTAGCAACTCGGTGATGAACTCCATGCTTCCTTAGGAGCTTCTCGAAGACCTTATTAATAAAGTGGGATCCTCCATCACTAATTACTATTCGAGGTACTCCAAATCTAGGGAATATGATGGATTTAAACAGCTTAATGACTACTGAAGAGTCATTGGTTGGACTAGCTATTGCTTCTACCCACTTAGATACATAATCCACAGCAACTAATATGAATTTATTCCCATAAGATGAGGGAAAGGGACCCATAAAGTCTATGCCCCAGCAATCAAAAACCTCAACCTCAAGAATGAAATTCTGAGGCATCTCATGCTTCCTGCTGATTTTCCCTCTCCTCTGGCAGGCATCACAATGAGAAATAAAGGAGTGAGCATCAGCGAACATTGTAGGCCACCAGAAACCTGCTTGCAAAACCTTAGACACAGTTTTGAAAGAAGCAAAATGTCCTGCATAATCTGATCCGTGGCAGTGGAATAGGATATCTGGAACCTCCGACTCAGCAACACATCTTCTATAAAGGCCATCCGAACAATGCTTATAGAGGTAAGGTTCATCCCAATAGTACCTCCTAAGTTCTCTGAAGAACCTCTTCTTTTCATACCCTTTCAGATTATCTGGTTCAGTCTCTGCAGCCAGATAATTGGCTATGTATGCATACCATGGTCGATCATTTGTTGCGACAGCATTAATCTCAAACTCATGCTTTCCAATCCGTATCGTAAAAGTTTCTGGGTCTGTATCCGCGCTGCAACGATCGTCACAGTCGGGTGTATCGATCGTCGCTGTCCCGATAGATGCATCGATCGACGCAGATGTCGCATCGATCGACGCAACGCAATTAATCCGACAGTTTTGTAGGTTTCTGTCCAAATCTGTCTCACAGATTGTCCCAACCATATTGACGTTTTCTTCAGCCAAATAGTCATTAATTGGCACGTCCTCCTCAACTATCATCCTCGAAAGATGGTCAGCAACTCCATTCTCAACCCCTTTCTTATCTCTCACTTCAATATCAAATTCCTGAAGCAACAAGATCCATCTCAACAGTCTTGGCTTAGCATCCTTCTTCTGCATCAGATACTTCAGGGCTGAATGATCAGTGTGTACAATCACCTTGGAGCCAACAAGATAAGAGCGAAATTTCTCAAATGCAAAGACAACTGCCAGCAAATCCTTCTCCGTAGTGGCATAGTTTCTTTGTGCATCATCCAGTGTCCTACTGGCATAATAGATAGCATGAAGCTTTCTATCTTTCTTTTGTCCAAGAACAGCTCCTACAACATAATCACTTGCATCACACATTACTTCGAAAGGAAAAACCCAATCCGGTGGCTGAACAATGGGAGCGCTCACCAATGCTTGCTTGATCTGTTCGAACGCAGTCTGACAATCTGCAGTGAACTCGAATTTGGTGTCCTTACACAGCAGAGCAGTTAGCGGCCTAGCAATCTTGCTGAAATCCTTGATGAACCGTCTATAGAAGCCAGCATGTCCAAGAAAGCTTCTAATAGACTTAACAGAATCAGGTACCTGTAGGTTGGTCATTATCTCAATCTTGGCACGGTCCACCTCTATTCCTGCCTCTGACACTTTATGTCCAAGTACAATGCCATCTCTAACCATGAAATGACACTTTTCCCAATTAAGAACTAAGTGCTTCTCTTCGCATCTTGTCAGAACCTTGCACAAATTATCTAAGCATTCATTATAGGATGATCCATATACTGAGAAATCATCCATGAATACTTCCATAAAATCCTCAATCATGTCTGTGAATATGGACATCATGCATCTCTGGAAAGTGGCTGGTGCGTTGCAAAGTCCAAAAGGCATCCTACGGTAGGCGAATGTCCCATATGGACAAGTGAAAGTGGTATTTCCCTGATCCTCTGGATGGATGGGAATCTGAAAGAAACCTGAGTAGCCATCTAAGAAGCAGTAGTAAGGATGATTTGCTAACCTTTCGAGTATCTGATCAATAAAAGGCAAAGGAAAATGATCTTTCCTGGTAGCAGCATTAAGCTACCTGTAATCTATGCACATCATGTGTCCTGTCACAGTCCTAGTAGGTATCAGCTCGTTCTTCTCATTCTTCACAACTGTAACACCGCCCTTCTTTGGCACTACATGGACTGGACTCACCCAATCACTATCAGAGATAGGATATATAATTCCAGCGTCAAGGAGTTTCATAATCTCCTTTTTGACTACTTCCTGCAGATTAGGATTAAGTCTCCTCTGATGTTCGATTGATGTCTTGGACTCATCCTCAAGATGTATCCGGTGCATGCACAGCTCCGGTGAGATACCTGAAATATCATTAAGGGAATAGCCAAGAGCTTTGCGATGCTTGCGCAGCTTGCTTAGCAGTAAGGTGAGCTCTGCGTTGTTCAGGCCAGCATTAACAATCACTGGGTATGTTGAATTAGGTCCAATAAATGCGTACCTTAGCCCGGATGGGAGTTGTTTCAGATCTATTTTCGGAGCCTTTTCTTCTGCCCAGTCTCTGTCGTCTTGCAACGATCGTTGCTTAGATGGTGTCGATCGTTGCAGTCCCGCGTCAGACACTTCTACCTGCATTGCAACCTCGACAGAATCCATCAATCTTGTATAGTACATCGCAGGCTCGTCCTGTAGGTATTCCAACTCCAAAATAGAGCTCAGTAAAGCCCTTTCTAGTGGGTCCTCAGCATGTGATTGGTGGAAGTACTCTGCAGCCAAATCACCCAATGTGTCCACATAGAAGGTTTGCCCGTCGATGGTTGGTCTCTTTACCAGTTTGTTCATGTCAAAACTCATCTTCAGATCTCCCACATTTAGAACTATTTTGCCTCCCTGACAGTCAATCATCGCACCAGCTGTTGCTAAGAAAGATCTGCCTAGAATCAATGGGTCTTTTGGCTCCTGTCCATATTGTAGAACCACAAAATCAGTTGGGATCACACACTTGCCAACCGTTATAGGCACATCCTCTATTACTCCTTCGAGAATCCTGACTGATCTCTCTGCCAAAACCAGTGATATCCTAGTTGGTATAAAATATGTCATCCCTAGTCTTTTAGCAACTGAAAGGGGCATCAGATTTACACTGGAGCCAAGATCACATAGGGACCTTTCGAACCTCTCCTTGTAGATAGCACAATCTAATACGAAGCTGCCTGGATCTTTTAATTTCTCTGGAATTCTGCCTTGAACCACTGCACTACATACTTCATTGAGCATCATTATACTTTCTTCATCAGACCATTTTCCAGAAATTGCATCCTTAAGGCATCTCTTCATCATGGGGGAAGTTTCAATGGAATCCAACAAAGGTACTTCAACCTTTACCTTTTTTATGAACTCCTTCCATTTTGCATACTGCCTATCATTCTTAGATTTTCTGGGGTTCTTGGGATAAGGTATCTTAGGCTTGTATACCCTTTCAGCCGACTGTTTTGGGTTTTCAGCTCTCGAACTTTCTGCAGTCACCTTGTGTCGATCGTTGCTCTTATCGCATCGATCGATGCTAGGCGACTTTGTTACGACCTCCGGTTCCTTGATTTCGCTTGGCAACGATCGTTGCTTAGATGCATCGATCGACTCGCGGCGAATATCGCGTATCTCATCTTCCAACTCTTCAATTTCCAAGAGTTCCTCAACGCTTAACTGCTTTTTCTGGCCAGACGACAGCTCCTTACCACTTCTCAATGTCACGGCATTGCATTGGTACTTAGGATTGGCATCAGTCCTTCCCGGGAGACATCCCTCTTCCCTTTGAGCATGTCCAGCAGTTCTTGCAACCTTAGCATCAAGCTCTTTCATGTGTGTGTTCAAACTCTCAAACTTCCCATTCAGATCCCTATAGATTGTATTCATCTTCGCGTCAGCATCTGCTGCGTACTTAGTCTGACTCTCCATTAGCTGTCTTAGCATCATCTCTACTTTACTCTCAGACTCATTGGCTTTCTTAAAACCACCTTGCTGAACTCCATTGGAGAATCTGTTTCCCTGTTGATTTCTAAATCCACTACCTTGGAAACCAGAACCTCCCATGTAATTCACCTCTTCTTCCTGAGTGTCCTCCTCAGTCTGAATTACCTCTACATCTTGGGTAAAGTGGACAGCTTTCTTACTTGTTCGGAGATCGTAAACTGTGTCTAGCCTAGATCTAATCTCAGTCATGTTAGAATCCTCTATACTTCCACCGGATTTCTTCCTCTTTTCATCTATAGTCTTGCAACTGTAGCTGCTAATCAGGTTCCCAATCAACTGCTTAGCTTGTGTAGGAGTCCTGGTGTTGAAATTAGCATTACTGGAATTATCCAGCGCAGTCTGATAAGGGAGATCTATGCCTCTGAAGAAGATACCAATCAGCTGTACTTCTGTGAATCCATGGTATGGACAGTCAGGCTGATACTGCTTAAATCTCATCCAGGCAGTCTTCAAGGGCTCCACAGCTCCTTGGGAAAAAGTGAGTATGTCCTGTCTGGACTGATCTGAGCGCGCATCATCATAAAAGTGACGCAGGAACTCACTCTTTAAGGCTGCCCAAGTAGTATACTAACCAGGTGCCAGTTGTCTCAGCCATGCACTAGCGTCTCCAGCAAGACTGTGCGGAAATAGCTTAAGGAACAGATAGTCCGGGCATACTCCTTCATACTTCATGCCAGTGACTATGTCCTCAAACTTGTCAATGTGATCCATAGGCTGCTCTGCTTGAAGACCATGAAAAGCAATCTGCCTCATCAGCTGGTAGTAGATGGTCTTGACCTCAAAATCATTCCTCTCAAAAGCAGAAAGCACTAGAGCTGCTCGGTTTGCATGAAACTCATCAGGTCTGTTGTAGTCAGCTAGTGTCCTCTCATGAACCACCATCTCTCTACCTTGGGCCCGTTCCTGACCCTGGTTTTGGTTCTGCTCCTGTTGCTGTTGCTCAGGAATGACATTCCCTTCAGCATCAACCCTCTGCCAGTCGGCATTGTAGCGGTTGTTATCTCGGTCCCTCAGGACACCTTCAGCATCGCGTTCCAGAATCAAACGCTCTCGCATCATTCTTTCTCTTCTTTCTCTTCTGTTAGCTCTCTCTAAACGTCCAAGCTCCTCAAGATCGAGATTAACCAAGCTCGAGTTCGGATTACTTCTAGTTTTCTGCGTTGGCATAAACTGTCTGTAATCGTCCAGCAACGATCGATGCTGTCAGTGCAACGATCGGTTCAATCTCAAATCGCCTAGTGACGAACGATGCAAGGGTGCAACGATCGACGCAGTGCGAAATCGGTACCTGCGACAGAGAGAAAAACGAAAATAAAAAGAAAAATCCTAGTAAGACCCTAGGCTCGAAGCTATCGAAGACTCAAAGAGTCCCCGGCAACGGCGCCAAAAACTTGATAGGTCAAGAATTAATCCCTATACTAAACTGCAAGTGCACAGCAATATCAATGTAGTATATAGGGTATCGAAATCCACAGAGACTCCGGTGTTCAATAGCTCAAGAACAGGAATTTAACTAGAAGAAAGCAATGTAATTGAATTAAAAGCAATGCAAGAAAGTAAGCAGATAGCAAAGATTGTTGGTTGTGGAAGCAGGTTATTAAGAGCGCTAGGTCTAGGGCGTTCTCAGGAAATCAGACAAGCAGACAGTTCATTCAGCAAGGATCTAATTAAGCACAGTTCTAGAACTCAAAACACAGATATAGAATTAACCAAATTCCTTTGCGATAATTCTCTAAGTCTAAGTGCAGCAAACCAAACTTTCGTTTGCGAGAACTAACAGATTAAACCAGCTTTAATTCCAAGTTTGATATGTTCACAATTATCCTAAACCAAACTTCCGTTTGCGCAAAGTTTAATTGCCCAACTTAATTAGTTCAGATTCCTAAACCCCACTTCCGTGACGTATTTAGCAACCTAAGATCTAGATCCTAATTGATCAGGTTAGAACTAGCTTTAAGCACAATTAAATTGAAGAACAAATATAGTTTGAATCCTTAACTGAAATTGAACAAGTCTAGCAGGTCATGAAATCCTATGTGAGAAACCCTAAACCTAACAAGGAATCTACTCAGACATGATTGATGAAAACATAATCATAGAAATAATAGATTGCATAAAAGATAAAAGATTAAAGGGGTTCGAAATCTTCTCCAAATACAGATGATGTAACAGGTTCAGATCAGCCCCAAAAGCTCTAAAAATCCTCTGCTCTTAATTATGAAAGCGTAAGTAAAATAAACACCAAAAACTTAATTATATAGGTCTAATCTCGGCCAGGGGCTTCTTTGTAAATATCAGGAACTTCTGGATCAAAGTGCAATATCTTGATTCTTCTAAACCGCCGAGTTTTGGCCCATCTCGCTGGTGCATCGATCGATGCTAGGCATGCAACGATCGACACCTTTCTCTGTTTCGGACAGTGAACTCTATCTCTCGGCCAAATACTCCAAAAATCTCCCAAATGCTCCATTATCTCCAATTTAGCTCCAAACCTGATTATACCTGTAAAAGACTCTAAAAGAACACAAAAGACACTGAAAACACAACTATATCATGGCATAAAACCGGTAAAAACCATGATATATCAGAGCACTGATAAAAAAAAAAAATGATACCCAATGGGGGAAAATCAGAATGCTAAGGAAGGGAAAAGAGAAGAAAGGGACTAAAGAAAGATAGTATGGTGGTCTAGAGCTGGCAAGGTAAGAGTCCATGTGCCTTTGATCGATACTCCTTAGGTGAGACCGCACTAAAATACTTGCAGAAGTCAGTAGGGAGAATTTGAATGCATGAATGTGATTGTGGAGTTTACTTAGGACAGTTGCTAAGTGTGGGGGAAGTATATGTTGGTCTTGATATCTTGTGGTTGATTCTTTCAGTGGTTTACTAAGGGGAATCTGAGTGTTGTTGCTTCTAGGACAAAAAGAGTTTCTGAAAGTTTTCAAACCTCGTCACCATGTCTAGTTCTCTGTTTTGCTTGAGGGCAAGCAAATGCTAAGTGTGGGGGAGTTGATATATCATGGTTTTTACAAGTTTTAGACCATGATATAAGTGTGTTTTAGTGTTTTTTGGTGTTCTTTTAGAGTCCTTTACAGGTTTTATTAGGTACAAGCACATTTGGAGCAGAAGTGGAGATTTTGGAGCTATTTGGTGGATTTTGGAGATTTGGTCCGAGAAGACAGAGTTCACTGTCCAGATTTGAGGATTGCGTCGATCGTTGCACACCTGCAACGGTCGATGCACAGCGCGAATGGGCCAGACTCGAAGGTTTAATGAAGTATGCTGATATTGCAGAAAAGCCCAGAAGTTCCAGATATTTACACAGAAGCCCCAAAACGTGTTTTAGCTATTTAATTAGGTTTTTAACTATACGCTTTGATAGGCTATCATAACTTAGAGCAGAGAGTTTTTAGAGCTTTTGGGGCTAATCTGATCCTATACTACATTCGTTTTGGAGAAGTTTTCGAACCCCTTTTATATTCTAATCTCTTTTACGATTTCTATGAATTCATTGATTATGTTTACATTATCTATGTCTGAGTAGTTTCATAGTTAGGTTTAGGGTTTCTCATAAGGATTTCATGACTTGCTAGATATAATTAATTCAGTTAAGGATTCACATCAATAGATGTTCTTCAAACTAAATTGTGTTTAATGCTAGTTCTAACATGATCAATTAGAATCTAGATCTTAGGTTGCTAAATACGACACGACAGTGTGGTTTAGAATCTGAACTATTTAGGTTGAGCAATTTAATTACTCGCAAAGGAATTTGGTTTAATTAGATTGTGAACATATCAAACTTGGATTTAAAGCTGGTTAAATCTGTTAGTAATTGCAAAGGAATTTGGATTACTGCACTTAGACTTAGAGAATTCTCGCAAAGGAATTTGGTTAATTATATATCTGTGTTTTGAGTTCTAGAACTGAGTTTAATTAGATCCTGACTGAATGATTTATCTGCTTGTCTGATTTCCTGAGAACGCCATAGACTTAGCGCCCTTAGTTTATTGCTTACAACCACAACCTGCTACTAGTTTACTTTCCTGCTTGCTTTTAAATTAATCAATACAATTTTCCTTTTAATTTCTCCTAGTTTTAATCTCTTTAAGTTCTTAATCCTATCGTTGCCTAGAGTCCTCGTGGATTCGATCCCTAAGTACTACATTGACATTACTGTGCACTTGCAGTTAGTATAGGGTAAAACTCGAGACCTATCAAAGAACAATTATGATGTGAATCCTTAACTGAAATAAATAAATCTAGCAAGTCATGAAAACCCTAATGAGAATCCCTAAACCTAACTATGAATCTACTCAGACATAGATAATGAACATATAATCAATGAATTAATAGATTGCATAAATAAAGAGTAAATATTAAAGGGGTTCGAAATCTTCTCCAAAAGCAGGAAGCAGTACATGATTAGATCAGCCCCAAAAGCTTTAAAATCTCTATGCTCAAAGTATGAAAGCGTAAGTAAAGCGTAGCGTAAGCGTATCTAAAAACTGATGTAAAAACCTAATTATAAAGGCCTAATCACGACTGGGGCTTCTTTGTAATTCTTGGAAACTTCTGGGCTAAACTGCAATATCCAAACTTCATTAAACCGCCGAAGATAAGCCCATCTCGCTCGTGTGTCGATCAATGCACAATGTGTGTCAATCAATGCAGATCTTTGTTTTGGACAGTGAACTCTATCTCTCGGGTCAAAACACCAAAATGCTCCAAAAAGCTCCATAAACTCCAATTCCGCTCCAAACGTGCTAATACCTGTAAAAGACTCCAAAGCAACGCTAAAAGACTCTAAAACACACTTATATCATGGTCTAAAACCGGTAAAAACCATGATATATCAGCAACCCACTGTTTGGTTTGTACATATTAATTTTGGTATTTTTCCTAGGATTTTAAGTTTTGGTTTTGTTTTTGGTGCTTTTTCATTACAGAACACGAGTCTGGAAATATGTGACGATCGTTGCTGACATGTGCAACGGTCGTTGCAGGGAGATATGACGAGGAGATGAAATCGCCTTGTGACGATCGTTGCGGTCCTAAGCAACGGTCGTTGCAGATGGTTCAATTTTAAAATTAAAGGTACACATGCGCTAAACCGGAATCGAATCGGTTCACTACCAACGATCGTTGCTTATCTGCAACGGTCGTTGCATTCGCGAAACATGTAAGTGCCTTTAACCTTTTCTCTCTTCTCTTCTTCCCCATTTCGCCGTCCGTACAACCGATTCGCCTCTACCCTAAATCACTAGATTCTTCATCATTTTCATTCATTCAAAGCACTATTCTTCTTGTTTTTACACGCCCTGTCCATTTCTATAACCTATTCGAAGCAATTACGAGGTAAGGTCCTTCAGATTCATCGTTTTCGGATTCGATTTTAGGGTTTTGGAATTAGAAGATTTTGGCTTTAGAATGATGATTTCATACTGATATAGGCTTGATTTAGGCTGATTAATGATGAGATTATACTGCTGTTGTGATTGTGGATTGATTCTTATACGATTTGAAGAATTATATGGCGACTGTGAAATCGCCTTGCAACGATCGCTGCATTTATACAACGGTCGTTGCACTGCGATTTCACAGAGAGTTCTGCGTGACTAACATAGTTTATTTTTCTGTTGCAGATGCCTCCTCGCGGACAACATTGTAAACGCAGAGCCAGTACAGCAGCTGCAGATTAGCCTCCTCCACCATAGGAATGGTTTCTCCGCGACTCAACACCACCTGAGCCTTATCAGATAGATCGGGAAGCAATACAGTTGCCTTGGCCCAAGGAAGATAAGGAGATGATCCCGACAGATAAGGTATGGGATATGGAGCCCGACCAGCTGCTTAAGACTGATACATTCACAGAGAGGCCGATACATGACTACTGGGACGAGTTCGATACACTACTCTACAATGGCTGGTGTGATATGGATGTTCAGCCGACCAAGTTTGCTGACTATTGGACTTGCAGGACCTTAGGCATTGATGAGCAGGTGCTTAGATTGGTTAAGGGCATTGGTCTGGGGACGATGCCTACGCAGTACAATGAGCTGTATCCAGATATGGTAAGACAATTGATGGCGACCTGCAGAGTCTACTCTCCTGATCCGTAGCGCAGGAAAGCCGCAGATGGCATTTTTACATTCATGAGCTTAGGAGTCAGATATCGGATTCTCCTTCTAGATATCTGCCGTATTTATGGGTTCAGCGTGGATCCTACACACACTGGTATAGCTCTAGAGTGGGATAGACAGGAGGCGCAGTATTTTTGGGACCAGTTTGGCAATGGAGCATATGACTCGAGGACCACGAAGCAGATTCAGGTCAGACATCCTGTTCTTAGATATGTGATCCGCATCTTGGGTTACACGTTGTTGTGCAAGGTCGAGGCAAACAATATGCACAAGAATGAGCTGGAGATACTATTCATTGGATTGAGAGAGCAGTTTGCTGGTACTGAGTTGAGAGATCCTACTAGGGATCTAAACTTAGGAGCTGTTTTTGCCCATCACTTGTGCTCATTGCAGAAGAAGGCGTTAGATAGGAAGGGCATTGAGACAGTGGGGAGTCTGCTTACTCCCATTTTCCGGCATTGCAGGATCCCTTTAGAGGGTACAGAGCGTGATGATAGCAAGGTATATATGGATCTGACCCACCTGCAGAGTGCTACTTGGCTGAAGGAGAGACGCATCTGGGTCTACTATGACATGCATGGGCAGAGGCATGGTGTGGAGATTCCTGCTGCCAGTCTGGCCAAGATCGATACATTGGCTGCCTTGGATTTTAAGCCTCCTATGCGAGATCAGCGCAGAGTTCCTACGATGGTCCATCCGCTGGGAGAGCCTTCTACACAGGCTTCTTCTTCTTCTGCGCCTGCACCTGCTGCTCCTGCTGCACATGACATTGGTCCTTATCCAGCTCCTTCAGTACCTTTGAGTGATATGTCTGAAGGAGAGTGGAGAGAGCGTCAGGATGGTATTCTACGGAGCATCTGGGACTTCATGCGTGGCTGCACTTGCAGGAGACAGCCATAGATTCATCAGCCCGTTCCTTCCCGTCGACGTAGACATCGCTCTCCAACTCCCGGTGCTTCGAGCGGTTCTGATCGCTATGCTGACATAGATTACGAGTGAGAGTGGTCCATTTTCAGACTATCGGTTATATATTTCTTTTTCACTTTCTCTTTTGCACTTTTCTTTTGATTTTTCTAGTTGATACTTATGTTTGGGTTGATATGCTTGTTTTTAGACTATCTGTTGCATTGATTTTGCTTGTTTGCATTGATTTTCAGCTTTCAGGTTTGAGATTTGAGAATTTCTCACGGACTAACCTGCTAACTGTTGACTGATCCGAGAAATCGCAATGCAACGATCGACACGGTCTTGTGTGTCGATCGTCACAACATGAAAATCGCATTGCAGCGATCGTTGCGGACCCGAGCAACGATCGACTCATACCGCAATCGCATTGCAACGATCGTCGCATTTATGCGTAACGATCGATGCATGTGCGAGACAGGTAAAAATCAGACAGAACATTAACTCATCCCTTAACATTTTCTTTCTTTTCTTACCAATCCTAAGCTTGACACTACTGGGGACAGTGTGTTTCAAGTGTTGGGGAGGTGGTACTGACTTTTATCTTTCTGTTTTCTTAGAGTCAGTCCTGTTTTCAAAATTTTGTTTTATTGAGTCAAAACAATTTAAGTAAGAAACAGTAAATTTTTGAGAAGTTAACAGCACTTGCAGGAACTTAAGTGACCATTGGGATGAATTTGCAAGATCAATCTATGACTATTAGAAAATCCAATGCGGATCAGCCTACTGAGGACACCCATATCAATTCAGGTATTCAGACGATCCTTTACTGACTTCATCCTTATAAATTTGACTTAATTTTCTCATTTAAGGGCTTGGTATACCTTGAGTCGGATTCCTCTGTTAGTTCTAACACAGCTGTAAACCTTTCCGAGTAAGGTTCCCTTCTCCCCTTCCCTAAAGTAAAAAAAAAAAAGAGAATAATAAACTGAGGATGAGCTAGTAGCTCCGAAGTGGTCACGGGAGTGGTAGCTACCACTATTACCTCATGTGCATTCATGAAATGTGTCCAAAGTACACCCCTTAACAGGAAGAGCACTGATAAAAAAAAAATGATACCCAATGGGGGAAAAATCAGATTGCTAAGGAAGGGAAAAGAGAAGAAAGAAACCAGAAAAAGATAGTATGGTGGTCTAGAGCTGACAGAGTAAGAATCCATGTGCCATTTGATCGATAATCCTTAGGTGAGACCGCACTTAATAGCTTATAGAAGTCAGTAGGGTGAATTTGAATTGCTTTGGATTGATTGTGGAGTTTACTCAGGACAATTGCTAAGTGTGGGGAAGTATATGTTGGTCTTGATGTCTTGCAGGTGATTCTTTCAGTGGCTTACTAAGGGGAATTTGAGTGTTGTTACTTCTAAGATGAAAAGAGTTTCTGAAAGTTTTCAAACCTCTTCACCATGTTTTAGTTCTCTGTTTTGCTTGAGGGCAAGCAAAGTCTAAGTGTGGGGGAGTTGATATATCATGGTTTTTACCGGTTTTAGACCATGATATAAGTATGTTTTAGAGTCTTTTGGTGTTTCTTTAGAGTCTTTTACAGGTATTATTACATATATGCACGTTTGGAGTGGATTTGGTGATTTTGGAGCTTTCTGGAGCATTTTGAAGTTTTGACCCGAGAGATAGAGTTCACTGTCCAAAACAGAGGATCGCATCGATCGATACACATGCGAGATGGGCTTATCTTCGGTGGTTTAATGAAGTTTGGATATTGCACTTTAGCCCAGAAGTTTCCAATAATTACAAAGAAGCCCCAGCCGTGATTAGGTCTTTATAATTAGGTTTTTGGTGTTTAATTTTAGATACGCTTACATACGCTTTCATACTTTGAGCTTAGAGATTTTAGAGCTTTTGTGGCTGATCTAATCCTGTAATGCTTCCTGCTTTTGGAGAAGATTTCGAACCCCTTTAATCTTTACTCTTTATTTATGCAATCTATTATTTCTATGATTTCTGTTTCATTAATCATGTCTGAGTAGATTCATAGTTAGGTTTAGAGATTCTCATTAAGGATTTTATGACTTGTTAGATATAATTAATCAGTTAAGGATTCATAACTTAATTGTTCTTCAACCTTAATTGTGCTTAACACTAGTTTCTAACATGATCACTTAGAATCTAGACTTTAGGTTGTTAAATTGACACGAAAGTGTGATTTAGAATCTGAACTATTTAGGTTGAGCAATTGAATTACTCGCAAAGAAATTTGATTTAATTGAATTGTGAACATATCGAACTTGCACTTAAGGCTAGTTTAATCTGTTAGGAATTGCAAAGAAATTTGGGTTTCTGCTATTAGACTTAGAGAATTATCGCAACGAAAGCTGGTTTGTTCCATATCCGTGTTTGAGTTCTAGAACCGGACTTAATTTGATTCTGACTGATAATTTATCTGCTTGTCTGATTTCCTGAGAACTCCCTAAACTTAGCGCTTTTAGTTAATTGCTTACAAACCACTCCTGCTATTGATTTACTTTCTTGTTTTGCTTATTTAGTTTCTGATTGATTTCACCTAGCTTAACCTGATAATTCTATAATCTATCGTAAGGTCTAGAGTCCCTGTGGATTTCGATACCCTATATACTACTGATCGTTTGTGCACTTGCAATGTAGATCTAGGGATTAAAACCTGATTGTATCACAAACAAACAATAACATGACTGATCGAACCCGTGCAGGCCAAACGAGAAACGTTCGTCACAATACAAAAGTCTGAGATGGTCATGTCCTACGACCTAGGACACCGTTCTCAGTCCATCGATACAATGTGACTCGGACTACCACAAGATAGCCAAAGTTTCCATGTAGTCTGGCCTTAGGACATGACCCCGTTTCTCCGGATTTCACACCTACCGATGTCACTCTATAGGTTAAACCCTAACCAAAACTACTATCCGAAGGTACGTGAACTGACCAGGATCTCCCTAGGATCCGATCGGAAAGGAAGTACCAATACGCCATCTCTAGATTTGTGGGATCTAACTTACCGTATAGAGTCATGATAACAATAATATAAACAAGCAAACTCTCTTGGAATATGACATTATACAAGACCGATAAGGTCAAATAATAACACTAATTCAAACCCAGTACCCAGTCTATCCCACAAGTCCTATCACCATTCATCAACACATCTTGACCTACCCGGCCCCGTACCGGAATATGTAAACATAACCAGACTTACTCGGTCCTGTACCGAGGTAAGTATTTACTAGTACAATCTACACGACCCAACACCGGAGTAGATAAACAATCAAATAGTCTACACGGATCAACACCGGAGTAGATAACAATCATATCACAATGCAATATATCCGGCCCAACACCAAAGTAGATAAACCACACAACACATATCACATACTTAATCAAGCATCAAGCAATAGCTTTAAGTATTCATATTACGTAACTCAATCAATTCACTTCAATTTTTATTTAGTTTTAATTCTTAGAAATCATTAATCTCTTTCTTATTTTACCGCTAGATTGAAGTTTGTAAAGTTATTAACCCCCTAGACGGTTTACTCCAGATATTTGCGTCTTTTAATTCAATTCTCTATTCCTATGTTTTTACCTATTTAATCCACTAGATTGAGATTAGTAAACTTACTAATCTCCAGACTTCCACTTAATTATTTTTTAATAGTTAACCTGATATCCCCATTTAATTAAACCAAATCCGATTATCTAGTTTAAGGTTTGTTATATGTTTTATGCGTATTTTAATTTAACTCTTAATTTCCATACATAGTTCATTTATTATGTTCTTAATATATATATATATATATATATATATATATATATATATATATATATTTCCTAGCATGTTCTATATGTATGCAACACTCAATCAAGCATTCAACGATACGATCAGCGAATAAGTGATAACTATATTTGCCACGCAATATATATATATATATATATATATATATATATATATATATATAACTTATCCTTTTAATTAATTACCGAGTTATTTAATCAACATAAACCGTTCTATCAGATTTCAATTCCAGATATGCATTCCTATAATTCTACGGTTTCATAATTCTGGGATCAATATGATGAATCGATCTAATCTAAATGCATCACACAACGGTTTAGCTAACTCACATTGAATAATGACGACGGATGGACGGATGACGGAATCCATGAGAACTGAGACTGAACTGATGCTAACTCGAACATTCCTTCAACCGTTGACTAGCTTTGACCATGCGTTGACCACACAAGACTGACCCAAACTATTGACCGACGAGTGGTGGATTGACTGGTGGTGAGAGGAGACGTGACCGCCGGCGACCGGTGTAATATCCAGTCCCAAGAAATAGTCAACTAGCAGCAGAAAAGTCAACGAAGGGCATTTTCATAATTTTTAGAAGATGAAGGGCATTTTGGTAATTTTACCAAATTGCGAGCCGGAAGTGGAGGCGGGCAAAATGTTCTTTTTTTTTGTCATAAAGAACATTTAGAAAACCAGACGTGAAAGAAACAGAGAATAAATGAGTTTTACGGAATATCGGGAAAGGAAACCGATAGAACCGATAAAACTTGTAAAATTCATAACCGGAGCTGCGGGTTTCCAAACAGAGTGATTCGAATTGCTAAAATCATCTAAGAGAATCTGGAACCTGAAAATGAGGCTTGGTGAATTTATGGAAGCAGCTAAGGATTTTCTAAAATATTAAACGTACAACCAGTTTTTCTGAGAAACCGATACAATGTTCGGATAAGCGAGAAGACCCTCTACAGTCCACCAAAAATTATGAGATTTTTACCACAGCTCTATTAGAAGATATAGAAGCTATGGATGAAAGAATTTAGCAAGATTTGACTCCTAGATGAAGTTATAATTTTTAGACCATTAAAGAGTAATTAGTGGCTAAAAATCCAAAATAAATTCTTTGGAGCTTGGGCTTGATTAGGGCTGCATATGTATGGAAGATAGAGTCATTATGGACCTTATGCAAGCCCATTTGCAAGATTGTGCTACGAAATTATGCAAGAGGGAAGAAGAGGCTTTGTGAAATCATGATTCAATGAATCTACAAGAAGGTTTTAGGTCCAAATCCAAAGGGCTTCTAAGTGGGCTTTCTATACATGAGATGGGTGATAAAAAGAGTGGTTTCTGGCCCTGCATGGAATGATTTCGTGGCTAAGAGAGAGGAGGAGGAGCTGTCAAGATTTTGTGTCAACAACTCACCTTATGTGGTGTCATTTGGAGAAAAGAAGAGAGTGACACTTAGCACTCCATGTGTCACTTGTTGGTGATGCATGCAAGCTGACCTTCAGATATAAAAGGAGGCCTTGGGTGACACTTCTTACTCACACCAAAAACAAACAAAGAAAAAGAGAGAAGAAAAAGAGAGAAGGAGAGGAAGAGGAGAAGCGTGGGGAGAAGGAGGAGAAGAAGGAGAAGAAGAAGGAGGAGGATAAGAAGAGGAAGACCGGAGGAAGAAGTCGGAGGATGAAGAAGAAGCCGGAGGGAGGAGAGAAGAAGGAGGAGCCGGAGGGGAGAGAGAGAGGGAGGAGAGAGAGTGAGAAAATAGAAGAAAGATGGGGAAAGGAATATTAATACGTCGGAATATTCTAAAGAATATTCTTCGGAAAGGAATTTTTCCGACGTAATAATCTTCCCGATAAACCAGATTTCTTTTATTTAGAAATAGGATAGATGGTTGTAGTAGCCATCATATGAGGGTTATCCAGGGGTTTGGAATGACAAGGTCAAGTGCGGGTCAAGGTCAGGGCAAAGCAACGGAGGTTCGGGAAAGGTTCGGGTTAGCATCGGGTTCGTATCGGGTCTCGGAGTTCCGTCAATCCATCCATCTGTCGTCATAATAACACTGTGAGTCGGCTCACAGACCTTTAGTACATATAGACCGGGAACCGTAAAACCGTAGCTTTAGGATAGCATACTCGATAATTAAAATGATTGGTTAATATTAAATAATTGGACGTTAATGATAAACCGGTTAGGATCAGATAAACATGTTAGGGTTTAAGGAATTAAAAGGTTAATCGATTGTGTGCCGCTAGGTTGTTAGTAACGCTTGATTGATGCATTCATATAGAACCGTTCGAATAGGATCGTATATGCATATATATTGTATTAAGGACGATAATTAATGAATCTATATACGGGAATTAAGACGACATTAAAATATGAGTTAAACCTAAACAAACTTATAGAATATTGTAACGGGATCGGGGTTTAGGTTTAATAGCGGGGAAGGGTAATGAACTTATTTAATTAATAAAGAGATGTCGGGGAGTTAGTAAGTTTACTAACTCTAAACCGACGGATCACAGAGTTATTAAAAAGGTACTTAGGATGAGTATAATAAGGAAAGTGGTGTGAGTTGTAAGCCGTCTACGGGTTAGCAATCCGCTAACCCAAGGTAGCGGATAAGAATGGATTAAAAAACTTAGAAACCCTAATAAGCATGCTTGTGTTGTGATTTTGTGATTGTGTGATTGTGTGTTTGATTGTGATTGCGTGATTATATTGCTATTGTTGTGAGCTTTGTGTGCAGGCTTGTTAGACTGCTCGGTGTTGGGCTGAGCAGTTGCTGTGGACACTTACTCCGGTCACGGGACCGGGTAAGTTAGTGGTGCTGACTAGGTATCTTACCTAGTCAGAGCGGAGAGATTGGTAGTATAGAGGCTTGAGGAATGGTTGGGGTTGCTATTATTATTGATATTGATTGCGTGATATGTGCTAGAGTCCCAGCGAGTCTGCGTGTTTATATTTCTGCACTAGGACTCTAGGGTGCGCTAGATTCCGCAAGCCTAGGTTTTGTTTACGTTCTGGTACTTTCGACCCGATTGGATCCTCGGGTTTTACCTATCCGGATCACGGTGATTCTGGTTATGGTGTTAACCTATCGGGTGACGCCGGTAGGTGTGTGATTCGGAGAATACGGGGTCATGTCCTAGGGCCGAATCACATGGAAACTCTGGCTATCTAGGGGTAGTCCGATTCACCGCGTATCGATGGACAGAGAACGGTGTCCTATTCGTGGGACCTTGTGTACACGTTTAGGAGTCGTGGGTTAGTTACCATATAGGTGACAATGTAAACCCGTGGAAGTTACCGAGTTCGTAGGGCCCAGTGTTGTTTGTTCTTTCTTTTGTTGCGCGATAGATAGATCGAAGTCCAATCGAGGACATGTGCCGCAGTGCCTTCGATTTCCCTTATTTCTCTTTATCTTTGGCATTGATTGCATGTGTTTGGGTTTATCACGACATGGTAGTACGTGATCGACCATTATTCCTGCTGATTGTTATTTTGGGTTTTGGGGGCGGGAATTTGTAGACTTAGATAGATTAGAAGCCGTTAGTGGGGAGCCGATTCACTGGGTGATTTTAGATCGCTCATTAGACTCTTTTTGTGTTTTTCAGGTTTAGCAGCGACGGACGCGGGAGGGCCTCGGTGTAGTTTCGGGATGGCTTGTGGCGGGATTTGATTCGTGATTTTTGGGTGTTTTCTCGGTTCGGCGTTATTGTTATTTCAAGTGTTGATTTCTTTGTATATTTGACTTGACGATTGTTTGTGAAATTCTATTAAACGTTGTGCTCAACGTTGATTACTCAGAAATGAAATTGTTTCTCTGATATGAGGTTTTAGTCCGAACCGACACAACTCATCGAAGTAGTGCAAGTGGTACTGCTGGTACTATGGATATGAGGATAGCGGAGTCGAGGATAGATTGGTGCGAGCCTTTGTCTCAAACCGAACTAACTTTGGCTTCGTCCTGTGGCGAACTTTTCCCATTCGACTTGCTCGGGTTCGATCGGTCATGTTCTTGTTTGATTGTTGACTGGTCAGCTCGACGGTCAGCGGAGAATGGGAAAGGGGAGTTACAACCGGTCCACCCATAAACTGGCCGGCGGTTGACCGGTGAAAGGAGGAGATCACCGGCCAGATGAACATCTGAGAAGTGATCACCGGTGAGACTCTGCCGAGAGAGAAATCCGGCGAGAAGGACGCATCAAAGAGATGGCCAGCTGCGAGAGGAATCTACGGCAATGAATAGTTCTGGTGGGATCCCTGTAAGGAAGAGGATTCCAATAAGAGATGGTGAAGAAGAGATCGAACAAGAGGGAGAGACAATGCAGAGGAGAAGAGGTGATTTCTGGCGACGGTGACGGATTCCAGGGACAAGTCTGGCGACTTCTCCAAAAAGAGGATTTTCTGTCGATTAAGGGCGGCGGTTGATGAGCTAATAACATGGATTTATGGGCTAAGGATGATTTAGGGATATTTAACAAGGATTATAAGTTATTAGGTTAAACTTGGGCACAAGTAATCAAAGAATAGGAGGAGAGATGGTGGCTCCGAGGAGAGAGAGGAGGTGGTGGCTTGCCAGCATGATGGAGAGGAGAGAGATGAGAGAGAGCTTTGTATTTTTTTTTTTTGGTGGGATGAAGAATAAAAAAGAGTGAGCTCATGGTTTTATACCCAAGAAGATCATCTAAGTGCATGCACCGAATAGTGCTAGGTGTCACTCAAGACAATTAATCAAGTGACACATAGTGCCATACGTATCATTTCCCTGCTTCTACATGCAGATAAAATGAATCCAGCAACCAAGGTTCATGCATCTCCAATGGACCAATCGGAGGCTACATGGCGGGTGGTGATCCTGGTCCAATTTTTGTCGCTTCCCGAAACTTCGGAAATACATCCAAATCTCATTTTCCCCGGACCATTATAAATGATGCTCCGCAATTCGTTTGGTCTGTTTTGGCTTCTTGTAGCTCCTAAAACGTCAAACAGAAGTTTTTCGTCCTTCTCTCCGTTTGTTGGTTTTCCATTTCTAAATTAGCTGCCCGTTGATATGCCTTCTGTAAACTTTCCGTTAATATCTTAGCTGCCCGTTGACGATTTCTTGATAGGGGTTATTACAACTGGTGTTTTTATTATCTCGTACAAGACCTGAAACAAAGATTATGGGATCAACTCACATGACTTGGTTTGGGCAGGAATGTGGTGTGGGTGTTGGTGGGAGACTTCAATGAGCTGATGAATATTCAATTGTCAGCTCCTATATCTAGTGAAGAGATCAATGTTTCAGCTTTGAACATAAAAGATAACAGTTCTCAGGGCGAGGACGGGCTTGCAGGAGTTTTTTTTATAAATGCTTCTGGCACACCGTTGGTCCAACAGTAAAAAAATAGGTCCGTCATTTTTTTTAAACATATGTGTTCCCGGCGGGTTGGGACCACGCCCAAATCTGCTTGTTACCAATGATAGTGAAACGTACAAAGATGAAGGACATGAGACCTATGGGCCTCTGCTTGGTACACTAAAAATTATTTCGAAGATATTTTGTGACCGCTTCAAATTCAGACACTCAAGGGGCTTTTGTCTCGGGCCATTTAACCACCGAAAACGTTATTGTGGCTCACGAAATGGTTCATAGTTTGAGAACAAAAGAAAAGGTAGCATAAATATTTATGGTGGTAAAAAGGGACATATCTAAGTTTAGCTTCTTTTAAATATTTATGGAGAATATGAACTTCATTAGGACATGGATCAATTGGGTGATGGCTTATAAGACATATTTTTTTACTCAGTTTTACTTAACAGAAGATCACACGGTATCATACGATCGGAGAGAAGGATCCGCCAATGAGATCCATTATCTTCCTTCATGTTCATCATTTGCGCCAAAGATTTGGTAAGTTGTCTCAAGAAATCAGAAACCAAGGGTCGCTTATATGTGATACAGCTCAGTCAACTATTTACTATTCGCGAACAATAGTTTCTTGATGCACAGAGCAAATGTAGAAGAAAGTGTATAGGTGGTAGGGTGTCTAAAGCTATACGAAGAGGCCTCGGGTCATCATAAACCTTCAAAAATTGTAAGTTTTGGAGAAAAGGTTAATGATTCAATAAAGGTTGTAGTGAAAATTATATTGGGCATTGATAAGGAAGGAGGAGCTAGAACATACATGGGCTTGGAAGAATGTTTTACAGGCTCAAAGAAGGATTTTCTAAGCTTTATCCAGGAAAACTCCATGAGAGACTTAACGGATGGTTCTCTGAAGCTAAATCACAAGGAGGGAAGAAATTCTCATTAATTTTATGTGTTTAGCTTTTCCTGTCTACGCAATGTCTCTCTTCAAATTTCCCTAAGTTTTTTGTGACAAACTCACAAGTGCAATGATCGAGTTTTGGTGGAGCAATGACAATAATAAAAGGAAAAAAAATTTGGGTTGCATGGCAAAAACTATGTCGAAGTAAGGAGGAAGGAAGGTTAGGCATATGTGGTATCACTAGATTTACCAAGCTCTGTTGGGTAAACAAGCATGGAAGATTGGAGGAATCTAAAAGCAAGATATTTCCCGAACGGCAGATTTCTAGACTATGGCATTGGCACTCGTCCATCTTATGCATGGAGGGGCATAGTGCATGGCAGGGAGATATTGAGACAAGGACTCATGCGAAGCATCAGAGATGGTAAAGAGATGAATGTGTGGTCGCACAAATGGATCATTGACTTGATCCTGAAAACTCCAATGTACCGAGAGAACAACACTACTGATCTCACACTAATTGTATCCGATCTTCTTGTCCCAAATACTGGAGTTTGGGATGTCACTAAGGTTAGACATACTTTCATTAAGGAAGATGCAGCTCAAATCTTAAATATGAGAACGAGAACTAATAAAAGGGTCACCGAGAGATGGGGATTCAAAAAAACAAGGGAGTACACATTTCAAAGTGAGTATAAACTTCTGGAATTGCTGAAACATGTACATGATGACCAGAACCCGCGTATAGCCCCTATTGAAAAGTATCTCTGGCATTTTGAAAGTCAAAACCCTTCCCAAGGTATGTCACTTCCAATGGAAAATGCTCATTGGTGCACTGGCAGTCAAGGGGTGGACACAACATGTCAACAGTGCGTAATGCATCTGAGAGAATTAATCATACTCTCCTCACTTCCTCAGTTGCTCTGTTGTGAGGGATGTATGGGAGAGCCGGAGAGGGCTGAAATTTGACCACCACCGGCAGGTTTTTCACGTAGATTGGTTTTCCTGAACGTGTACCATCTGATAGAATGTATGAAAGACATAGGCGTGCATACCCTTGGGTGCTCTAACACAATTTGAATGCACAGAGCACATTCACTATCAAAAAATGATTTACTCTGTCTGCAATTCTTGAACGACCATAGAAGACGCTGGAATTCAGTTTCATGTTAACAGTGCAGATTATACAGAGCCGCAAATGGATCTGAGTGTCATTGATCGAAAAATAATGTGGAAATCGCCATCACATGGTTACATGAAGTGTAATATATGACTATATGAGAATCTTGGTCACAATCATATATCAATTGCGGGGCTTCGTGGATACTTTGAAACTCTCGTGGAGAGGTGATCCAACACAGTCGTAGATCATATGCTCAAGTTCAGTCAAAAGGTTAGAATGAACTGAAAGCTATATTCTCGGCTGTGGAAAGTATTATGAACCTCCACCACCCTAAGGTCATCTTCGAATCTAACTTGGACATGACTTGGGAGGTTTTATTAACTCTACACCCGTTTCTCGATTTTCATTCCCCTGTTTCGTCCATCCACCATATGCTTTGGCATCTATAATCCTGGAGTTTAGATCATGTTAGGATGGAAAAGCACAAACTCTTTGAAACCATTGTTGTAAGTGTAATGAGAGATAAAAGGCTCCGCTCATACATTTGTCGGTGTTTCCTTCCTAGTGGAGGAAACATTGTGGGGTTGGATGATTATTATCTAACCCAAAGGATATGTTTTATATACACTAATAATTTTTTTTGTATTCATGTTCACAAGAAAAACACAAAAAAGAAGAGAGAGAGCAAAAGAAGAGAGAAGAAGAAAGAGAGGTGAAAAATCATGTTTCGAAAGATTTGGTCAAAGCCACGATCGAACATTCAAGCGTGTTCTGACTTTATGAAATTTTAGGGAAACCTTCATGACTTAGTGATATTCAGATCCAACGGTTTGTATGTCGTAAGTCGGAGTTTTAGTGGAGTTGTTCTGTTTTGAAACGAGCTGAGACCAGTCTTCAGTGTTTGGAAAATCCTACAGTGAGATATTCTCCGATTGAGCTGAAATTTGGCAAGGGTGTTTTTGACTTGTTTATCTAAAATTTCTACGGTAGAGATTGGAAATAGTGACTGAAATATTAGTGGACATAAAGTCGTTTGGTACTGCATATTTTCGAGGCTCTTGTATCGCTTTCTTGTTGAAGTTCCTGTGTTGGAGAATGCTCTTGTTGAACTTTACTCTCTGGAGTTGTTCTGTGGAATAGATAGGACGTGGTTGTAACTCATATATTTGATATAGTGGATTTGGAGTGGACTACGGTCTCGTGGTATTTCCTTCTCACATAGAGGAGGCTTTCCACGTAAAAATTGTTGGTCTCTTTACTTTGCGTTTTGAGCTTATTTCTGCCATTGCATATATTTTTATCACAGAATTACACAAGTGAGGGAAACTATATTTCGTTGAGCCATTGTCGCGTTCGTGTTTTCCCAACAGAGTGTATCAGACCTTGAGGTTTGTGAGCTTTGGATTTCAATAACTTTGGTTATTGGTTCTGCTTTTGTGAGAGATGGAAAATATGGCCAGAATGAAAAGTCTCAATGGTGCTAATTATCATGTATGGAATGGCAAGATGGAAGATTTGCTTTTCGTGAAACAATTCCATCGGTTTTTCAGGAGAAGAAACCTGATGAGAAAACAGATGATGAGTGGAAGTTGCTGCATCGACAAGTCTGTGGTTCGATAAGGCAGTGGGTAGATGATAATATTCTGCATTATATTAAAACAGAGACTAATGTTCATTCTTTGTGGTTGAATCTGGACCAGTTGTATGCTCGGAAGACTGGGAATAATAAGATGTTCATGATCAAGAAGTTGACTGAGTTGAGGTATCATGATGTTACTCCGATGACGGATCATTTGAATGCATTTCAGGGATTTCTCAATAAGCTGTCTGACATGGGTATCAATTTGAAGATGAGATTTATGGTTTCTGGCTTCTTGGTACATTACCGAATTCTTGGGAAGTTTTCATGCTGTTTCTTTGTAACTCCGCGTCGAATGGTGCTATTTCGATGGATTTAGTGAAGAACAATGTGTCGAATGAGGAAACGAGAAGGCAGTCAAATCCTAGTTCCTCGCGTTCAGATGTTATAGTTACTGAGTCAAGGGGGAGAAGTTCATATCGTGAGCTCAAGAAGAACAAGAACAAGAGCAGAAGTAAATTTAATTAATTTGCGAATTTGGAGTGCCACTACTGTCATAAGAAATGACACATGAAGAAAGATTACTGGAAATTGAAAAAGGACAGCAAGCAAGGAAATCATCATGGAGATGGTGAAGATCGGGTGACTATCACCGAGGATCATTTTCTTATTCTTCTTGAGGTTGATGCTATTAATGTTGCATGCCAAGACACCAGTGGGGTTGTTGATAGTGAAGCTACTACTTAAGCTACATCGCAGCGGGATTTGTTCACTACATATACTCCAGGTAGTTATTGTTCTGTGAAGATGGGTAATGATGGTTTGGCTCAGGTTGTTGGCATTGGTGATATTTTCTTGTAGACGAGTCTTGGTACAAGACTTCTTAAGGGAGTTAAGCATGTCCTAGATATTCGGTTGAATCTGATTTCTACGGGAACACTTGATGATGAGGGTTTTTACAGTTTATCCGGTGGTGGTAAATGGAAGCTCTCACGTAGTTCTATGGTTATGGCTTCAAGTGATAAGTCTTCGTCTTTCTTTTGGATGCAGGCTAAGTTCTCCAAAGAGATTGTTAATTCATTGGAGACTGATGATTCTATGAAGTTATGGCATAAGAGACTAGGCCACCTGATTGAGAAAGGATTGTATGTGTTTTCAAAGAGGGAGGCTATTCCAGGGATCTCCAGTTTTTACTTACAGAAGTGTGTGCATTGTTTTGCTGGAAAACAACACATAGTCTCTTTTAAGTCCTCTGCACCTTCGAGGAAACCCGAGATACTAGATATGGTGCATTCAGATGTGTGTGGTCCAATGAAGGCAAAATCTCTTGCTGGTGCATTATATTTTGCCACATTCATTGAAATATCAGGGTTCAGGATATTTCAAGCATTTTGTGGCATTGGTTGAGAGACAAACGAGAAAGAAGTTGAAGTGTATCCACAGTGATAATGGTGGTGATTATTCTAGACCATTTGATGCTTATTGCAAGGAACACGGTATTAGACATCAATTTACGCCGCCTAAGATTCCACAGTTGAATGGGTTGACTGAGAGGATAAATAGGACAATTGTCGATAGGATCAGATGTTTGATTTCGTAGTCAGGCTTACTATTGACTTTCTGGGGTGAAGCTTTGAGTTCAATTGTTCACGTGCTGAATTTGTAACAAGTGCTTCATTGGAAGTTGACATTCCAAAAAGAGTTTGGACCGGCAAGGATGTTTCTTACGGTCATTTAAGAGTCTTTGGGTGCTAGGTCTTCATGCACATTCCTAAAGACGAAAGGTCGAAGCTTCATATGAAGTCTCGACAATGTGTGTTCATTGGTTATGGTCAGGATGAGTTTGGATACAGATTTTATGATCCCCTTGAGAAGAAGCTCATAAGGAGAAGTGATGTTGTGTTCATGGAAGATCAAACGATTAAGGACATTGAGAAGTCCGAAAAACCAGCTCAGAGAAATGAAGGTTTGATTGATTCATCGGTTTTTCTTTCTACATCAGTACACGGTCAGAAGGAGGGTGAGGTTCATGTTTGTAACGCCCCCTTTCCGTTTTCCGCTGACCGACGAGCTGACCGGCCAACAATCAAACAAGAACATGACCGATCAAACCCGAGCAGTCATACAAGAAGAGTTTGTCACAATACGAAAGCCAGAGACAGTCCGGTTGAGTCAAAGGCTCGAACCAAACCATCTTTGACTCCATTTACCTCGTTTCCATGATACGAGGCTTTTCAACCCATACCGCTTCCAAGAGTTGTGTTCGGTTCGGACTAACCATTTATCAGGGAGTTATTCCGTTTATTACTTTTAAAAATTATAAACTTTATTTATAACAATATACGGTCTAATACAAATCATTTATCGGGATCCCAACAAAATCCGAAACAGAAAATAAGTCAAAATGCGTAACAACCGATACCAAATGCCAACCCGAGAATACTACGAGTGTCCTACGCGTCCGCCGAGCTATGCCAAACCTGAAAAACACAAAAGAGTCTAATGAGTAATCTAAGATTACCCACTGAGACGGCTCCCAACTAAAAGGCTACTAACAATCTAATAATCCAGCCCAAACCCAAAATAACAATCAAGTACAATAGCTGATCACGTGCTACCAAGACTTGATGAGCTCCACAACACACAAGCATTCAAATAACAACACAATCATCAACGAAGGAAATCGAGAACACTACGGCACATACCTTCGATTAGACTCGATCTACACTAAACGCATCTCTAACGTAATCTCCACACCATGGGCCCCAAATGCGAACTCGGTAACTTCCACAGGAACACTTAGCTACCCCAAGGTAACTAAAACCTCCTGAGACTTAGGACACCGTTCTCCGTCCATCGATACGTGGTGACTCGGGCTATCCCTAGATAACCAAAGCTTCCATGCAGTCCGGCCCTAGGACGCGACCCCGTATTCTCCGGATCACACACCTACCGGCGTCACTCAGTAGGTTAACACCATAACCAGAATCACCACCCGAAGGCACGTGAACCGATCAGGTAACTATCCGAGGATCCAATAGGGTCGGAAGTACCGGAACGCCATCTCTAGACTTGCGGGATCTAACACACTCTATAGAGTCCTAATAACAGTAATGTAAACAAGAAGAATCACTGGGACTCTATAACGCAATACCAACAAGGTCAAATAGAAATACCATCTCAATCCCCAATCTATCCCGAAAGTCCTATCTCCCACCTCCATATCACCCGACCTTACCCAGACTTACCCGGGTCCGCACCAGAGTAAGTACGGTGTCAACAAGGTCGAATGGTTGGTAAGCTTGTTTCAGCTGGCGACATAGCTTCAACTTCATGAGCTAAGGAGAATGGGGTTTGATTTGATGGACATCATGGGGTGGTTCGATGTGACCACAAGAGTTCATATAGTTTGTCAGATCAGTTCCCTTTGTTCTTGTCGAGCCCCCGACAATGATTGTCTTGTTTGTGGCTTCTGTCTGACCGTTTCTTTGTGGGTGGTACGGTGTCAACTTACTTAGTCTGATGTTCCATTTTTTTGCAGAAATGACTTAATAAGAATGATGTAAACTTCTTTTTGTTATTGGTGACTATCTCGTAGGGGAGCCCATGTCTGCAGATGATGTATTTTCATAGAAAGTTTGTAACATCTCAGGTTGTTACCATATAATATGCTTTGGCTTTCACCCACTTGGTGAAGTAGTCAGTTAGAATCAGGACGTGCACATTTTGCCGAGATTTGTGCATTGGTCCGTCTATGTCCATAGCCCATCGCATGAATGGACACGGTGTTGCAGCAGATTGCAAATATTTTGTGGGTGCATATATGGCCGAGACGTGTTTTTGGCATGGTTCGCACCTCGAGGCGTATCTTACGTAATCTTTTATCATAGTTTGCCAGAAGAAATCGATTTTCTTGATCTTTAATGCCAGCGATCGTCCTCCGACATGATTTTACCCTGCTCCTTCGTGGGTTTGCTTGATTACTTCGTCGATCTCCTTTCCCTCTACACCTCGAAGCGCTGCTCCGACAACGTTATAACAGAAAAGACCATCTTCCATCATGACGTACCAAGCTGCCTAGGGCTGCCTTTGGTTTGAGTCTATGGGCTTCTTATATGTCTTTAGGATACTCTCCATCCAATATGTCCAATCGACTCTTTATACTTTATCGGCCTATACTTGGTCTTTTGTAGTGTATTCGTCGTTTATGTCTCAGTCGATGACGTAGCAAACATCGAGTTCCACCGAGATCGTTCATATAAGGTGCACGTCTGAACTCGAGACCAAGTCTGTGAGGGCGTCCGCCGAAGTATTTTCCTTTCTTGGGATTCTTGTTAGATTGAAACTAGGTCAGCGTTCAGTTCCATGGCTATGTTGAGGTATGCGTCCATTCTTTCTTTTTTAGCTTTGTACTCCACGTTAAATTGGTTCCCAACTAGTTTCGAATCGTAGTAAGCTTGGATGCGCATTGCGCCGATGGCTTTGGCCAGTCATAATTCGGCGATCAGGGCTTCGTACTCGGCTTCATTTATTGAGGCTTGAAATCCTAGCATGAACGACTGCTTGAATACTTCGCCCGCTGGTGATTCGAGCCGAATTTCGATTTCTGAGCAAGCCTTTAATGATGATCCGTCTACGTGAAGGCTCCAACTCTTTTCATGTGTTTGATAATCTTTTGTTAGCTCGGGTGGGAGCTCGACGATGAAATCCTCCATGACTTGAGCTTTTACACTGGTCCGACCTTTGAATTTGATGTCATACTCGCTCAACTCGACTTCAGACTTTGCCAATCTCCCAAACTGAGGTTGGCTGTGTAAGATCGACCGCAAGGGCATGGTTGTTAGGACGGTGACCAGGTGTGATTGGAAGTAAGGTCGAAGCTTTCTTGTCGACGTCACGACCGCTAGACCCACAGTTTCTGCTCCATCCAAAGTTTTACTGATGTAAAATATTGGTCTTTGGTCACCGTGATCTTCCTTAACCAGGACCCCGTTCACGGCCGTGCTTGACATTGCTATATAAAGAAAGAGAATTTCTCCTTCTTCTGGCTTTGCCAATATTGGCGGTGTCATGAGGTATTCATTTACCTGTTGAAACGATTCTTCGCACTTTTCGTCCCACTTGAATTTATTTTCCCCCCTTAGAAGTTGATAGAATGGCAGGCATTTGTCAATTGACCTGGAATGAAGCGATTGAGCGCAGAAATTATGCCTAGCCGTTGTACCTCACGGGTTTTTGTTCGAGCCTAAAAGTCCATTATCGTTGTGATCTGCTTCGGGTTGGCTTCGATGTATCCCAAGAATTCTCCTGAGGTGACTCCAAAAGTGCACTTTGCTGGGTTTAACTTCATGTTGTAGTCATTAAGGATATCAAACATGTCTTCAGATGCGTGATGTGATCCGCTGCTACTGATGATTTTTCGAGCATGTCGTCGATATAAACTTCCATAGTGCCGCCGAGATGTTTGGCAAACATCTTGTTGACGAGGCGCTGGTAGTAGAAAGTTCCTTGTCTATTAGTAATGATGTATTTTCTCTATCGTCTGGATGAATAAGGATTTGGTTGTACCCGGATAAAGCGTCCATGAATGATATGAGTTATTTCTGGAGGTTGCTTCAACTAACCGGTCGATATGCGGAAGCAGGAAACAGTCTTTGGGACACGTTTTATATAGGTCCGTGAAGTCCACACAGACTTTCCATTTTCCATTTTTCTTCTTGACCAACACCGGATTGGCAAGCCATTCAGGATACTTTACCTCTGTGATGGAACCGGCTCCCAGTAGTTTGTCCACCTCATTGTTTACTGCCTTTTCTCTTTCTGTTCCGAGCTTCCTCCTTTTTTGTTTGGTGAGTCTAAACATTCTGTCGACGACAAGTTCGTAACACGCGATGTTCGGTTCAATTCCTATCATGTCTTTGACCGACCATGCAAACGTTGACATGTTCTGCTTTAAAAAATTTATCAGTTCAGCCTTGATGTCGGGATCGATATCGACTCTGATTTCTACGCTTCGTTCAGGGTGACGGTCGTCGATCTTGATGTATTCGATCATTTTCAATCGAGGGTTCTCTCAATCGAACTCTTTTGGGGGCGTCGCCTTCTTATGTGTCATCACAGCCACGGCTTGATGGGATAAATTGACCGGGTCAGTTCTCTTCCTATTGCATTGTTGGCGTTGGTGTTGTCGCCAGCGTTGCTTGCTTGCTTCTGTCTCCTGCGATGAAGGTGGTGTTTTGGTCATCGCCGATATTTCCTTTGGTTGATCAAATATATCAAAAGTTCCTATAGACGGATCCAATAGTTGATTAAGAGAATCACAATGAACAATTCAATAAATTGATATAAAAATTAGAGACTTAGATAATAAGAATAAAAGGATTGAAAGGCAAATAACAAGAAAGGACCAAAAACTCTAGTCTTATTAGATCAAGAACCGAAGTCGAGATTACTCACTAGCTCTAGAGTTTGAGTACAAATGTGTGATTTGTGAACGTAGTCTTTTCTCGCCCACGGGAAGGATATTTACACTATGAGATCTATTTTTTTTTTTCTTAGACTTTCTCTGATATTATTTACAAAATCCGAACAAACATAGATTTTATTTCCATTTAGAATATCTGCATTTATCCTCTTTTATTTGATAAACATGTTAATTTAACATATTTATCTCTTTTGGTGCAGGCCGGTTAGGACTTTGTCGCCGAGTCGCTTCGTCGTCGTCGAGCTACTTCGTGCTGGGTTGACTCCCCCTTAAGTGGGCCGGATCTTCGATGGACCATTCATTTATTGGGTAGGGCCTTAACAGGGGTGTTAAACCCACCTCCAACATCTACAAAAGACATGAAGGGGATTGACATAGATGTCACCTCACACAAAATGAATGTAGACCCATGTTTAAATCTGTAAAACAGAAACGCCATAAGCTCGGTCCCGGTCGAGCTAAAGCTGTTAACGACAAAGTCGACAGACTACTAAAGGTCGGATCAATTAGGGAGGTGAAATACCATGACTGGCTAGCTAACCCAGTCGTCGTTAAAAAGAAAAATGGGAAGTAGAGAGTCTACATAGGTTTCACAGATTTAAATAAAGCATGTCCCAAAGACATTTTCCCACTCCCGCACATAGATCGTCTGGTAGAAGCTACTGCCGAACACGAATTACAATCCTTCATGGACGCATTCTCTGGGTACAACCAAATCCTTATGAATCCAGAGGATCAGGAACAAACGGCTTTCATAACTGATCGTGGAACCTACGTCTACAAGGTTATAACTTTCGGACTGATAAACGCCGGAGCTACATACCATAGATTGGTGAACAAAATATTTGATGAAAAGCTTGGAAAGTCGATGGAAGTTTACATTGACGATATGCTTGTAAAGTCCTCTAAAGAGAGCGGCCATATAGCACAGCTCCGACAATGCTTCGCAATCCCGAACAAATACGGGATGAAGCTCAACCCAGCCAAGTGCTCCTTTGATGTAAATCGAGAGAATTCTTTGGTTATCTAGTACCAGAACGAGGAATCGAAACAAACCCAAAGCAGATTGCGACCTTCCTCAAAATTCCCTCCCCCAGGAACTACGAGACAACCTTACAAGAACTTAAAAAGTATCTCAGCGAACCTCTGATACTAGCGAAACCTGTAGAAGACGAACCTTTATACCTTTACATCACAACTTTGCCAGCCACAGTCAGCGCAATTTTAGTTCGCGAAGAGCAAAACAAACAGAAGCCCATATACTACATGAGTAAAACGCTCATTGACAAAAAAACAAGGTATCCAGCAATGGAAAAACTCGCACTCGTCGTCGTAATGGCGGCCAGAAAGCTATGATCATACTTCCAATCGCATGCCATAGTAGTAATGATATCGCAGCCAGTGCGAACTATATTGCATAGCCCTAGCCAGTCAAGAAGATTGCCCAAGTGGGCAATAGAGCTAACAGAATATGAAATCTACAATCGCATCAGGACATGTGCGAAGGCCCAATTCCTAGCAGACTTCGTTATCGAACTCCAACTGACAACTCCAGATCAAGCGAACCAAAATAGTTGTTGGATACTCCAAATCGATGGAGCCTCCTCCAAGCACGGCTTCGAGTAGGAATTAAGCTCGTGACTCCAACATGAGAAATAATCAAACAATTAAATAGATTTGGTTTCAACGCATCCAATAACGAAGTCGAGTATGAGGTCCTCATAGCTGGTCTCAAGCTCGCACTCAGAAAAGGAGCTCGCGAAGTCCACACATTCAGCAGCTCACAACTAGTTACGAGCCAATTCCATGCCGAGTACGAACCTAAAGACGAGCGCATGGAATCTTACGTAAAAATAGGTTGTGGATAAGCAGACCAATTCCAAGAACTTAAACTCACCATAATAACTATGAGGAGAGAATTCCTCAGCTGATGCTCTGGCAGCACTTGCCTCAACGTCCGACCCCTTGGAAAAAAGAGTTATACTTGTCGAGGGGACATACAAGCCTAGCATCGACATAGCACTAACATTGTAGGTTGCATAAAACGTTGTGTCAGCTCCAGCAGACCAATTTGAAAGTCTGCCTCAAGCTTCATGCTCTGAATCTCCCCTAGAGATGGTGATGGTATGCTATGCAGTTTACGAGATTGAACTTCCCAACAACCAGTCGATATCGGAAGTCCCGATAGAGGAGGAGTACAAACCCGAAGAACCAGACGCCGAATTCCTTAACATATCAGACTGGACGGAACCGATCCTAGGTTACATCCGGCTAGGCCTAGTTCTCACCAATAAATGGGAAGCGAGAAATCTAAAAGCACGAAGTGCTAGATAATGCGTGCTCGAGCACCAGTTGTTCAAACGCAGCATGAGAGAGCTTTATTTACGATGCATACATGCACAAGAGGATCTAGCAATTATGGGAGAGACTCACGAAGGCACTTTTGGAAATCATTCCAGAGGCCTAGTGTAATGCCCGCGTTCTAAGGATGAACGGATTGGGTTATCGATGGTCATTGATATGTGTAAAGTTTTATCCTATTCTAATGCAAGTGCACAGTTATGCAATGTAGTACTTAGGGTATCGAATCCACAAGGACTCATGGTCACACGATAGATTATATGTCGTCAAGCTAAGCTAAATCAATTCCAAAGAAAGCAGTAAACAAAGCAATAAACTAGAAGGTGTTTTCAATAGGAAGAAAGGCTCTAGACTTAGGAACTTCTCAGGAATTATGCTACGCAAGATACTTAACTAACCGGATTCAGATTAAACACAGGTTCAAGAACTAGAAACACAATGCTAAATAATCCAATACTCGCTGAGATTATTTATATATCTAGGAACCTAGCGATCCAAATCTCTTTGTGATCCTAGAGTTCTAAATAAGCATTAAGAACAGGTTCTATCGGTTCACAATTCTCTTAAACCAAATCTCTTTGCATCTTGTCAAATTGCTCACTCTAATTTTGTTCAGATTATAACTCACACTCTCGTACTATTGTTAATTATCTAAGATCTGATCAGTCTAGAATTCAGTGTTAAGAACACTTAGGTGATGAACAAAAGATGGTGAATCCTATTTAATCAGTTATCAAGCAAGCATAAAACCCTTGTAAGAATCCCTAAATCTAACTAGGTTACTACTCAGACATATCAACAATCAAACAATACATCATGAATAGAAAACCAAAGGAATGAATAGATAAAGAAAAAGGGTTCAAAATTCTTCTCTCAGTGTTACAAGTAGCAAGAATCAGCCCTCTCCAAATCTCTCAAGCAAGAACAAAGTTAAGAGAGTCTGAAAACGTAATTAAACTCTCTAAACACGTTTTGGGGTCAGATTAGAATTAAGGAAAACTTCTGGGCAATTCTGAAAATCTTCAAAACTTGTCTCTAACACGCGGATGTTGTTCTGTCGCGCTCAGTGTCGACCGACATCCAAGTCAGTGTCGGTCGACACTCAATCGTGGTCGAGACACCAACTTCAGCTCGTTGCACAAATCACCAGAAACGTCCTATAATCCCATCATTTGCTCCAAACGCAAGTCTACTTGTAAAAGACTCAATAGACTCTAAAAACCAGGTTAAAGACTCAATTCATGATATATCAACTCCCCCACACTTAGCTCTTGATTGCCCTCAAGCAAGTAAAGAACCAAAGTATAAGAGAAGAGGTTTGAAAACACATAAACTCATTTCGTCTTAGGAACTTTCGCATTCATATTCATTTAGTAAACCACTGAAAACTTTCCTACAGAACTCAAGACCACAATATACTTCCCCCACACTTAGCAACTGTCCCAAGTAAACTCCACAATCAAGTTAGGACATTCAAGTTCACCACACTAGCCTCTGTATACAATTAGGTGCTGTCTCACAGAGGGAGTATCGAATCAAAGGACACTTGGACTCAACTTATTCAGTGTCAGACCACCAAACTATCGGTTTCTGGTTTCTTTCTTTTCCCTTTCTCCCTTAGCACTGATTTTTTCCCACTGGGTATCATTTTATTTTATTTTATCAGTGCTCTTCCCTTTTTATTGGAATTTAAACTTTGGATCTTTCCATGGATACACAGGAGGTAATAGGGGTCTCTACCACTCCCGTGACCATTTCGAAGCTACTAGCTTATCTTCGGTTTTTATCTCTACTTTTTTTTTTTTTACTTTCAAAGGAGGGGAAAATCAGAAACCATACTTAAGAACAGGATCATAGGCTGTGCCAAACACATCAAAGGAATCCGACCCAAAGATTACCAAGCCCCTAAGTGAGAAATTAAAGTCAAGATTTAAGCGTGAGACTAGTGATGGATCCTCTGAATACCTGGTTAGATATGGGTGTCCTTGGTAAGTTGATCCGTTTGGGGTTTTCTAATAGTCATAGAGGTCCTGCAAGTCTGTCCAATGGTCACTTAGTTCCTATTTCAGCGAAAAAATCCTCGAAAAATCATAGTTTCATACAAGTTTTGACTCGATAAAATTTTTTGAAAACTAGTGAAAGACACGGGACTGACTCTAAGAAAACAAAACACAATGTCAGTAGCTACCTCCCCCACACTTAAACTGCACTGTCCCCAGTGCAATTTCCAGCATGATATCGGTATGAAGCAAATTGGAACTATAGAGATTTTGAGTTAAAAATTTGAACCTGTTCACGGTCGATGTCGACCGACACTAAGCTTAGTGTCAACCGACATCAAGCTCGTGTGAGCATACGCAGGATGATAAATCTGTCCGTGGTTAAGAACATGAGTTAGCACTCAATTTTCTCACCTGCTAGCTGTGTTAGATCACTCAAAATCACATCAGAAACAACAACGAAGATGCATAAACTCAAAATAGTCATAGTTCCAAGCAAATAAGACTGACAGACTGACTCAAAAGAAACATAAAATCTGACTCAAGAAAAGGAAAAAGAAAAACAAAACCAGTAGTAGCTGCAAGTCTAGAACTCCTGGGAGTCCTCATCATCCATATCCTCATCAGAGTCAGCAGCTACCTCCACTTCCTCTTCCTCAGAGCTGATGTACTCAGGAGCTGGTAAGGTGCACGGCGACGTGGCTGTGGGTGGTGAACGCGCTGAGATTGCTGGCATGACATCTTGTGGACAGTCTTCCAGATGCCCTTAAGCACCTTTGCTGCCCACTTCTGGAATTGCGGTGGTGGCATGTCTTCTGCTGGTCCGGGAAGCTCAGGAAACCCATAGGTCTCGTCTGGATCGTCAGCATGGACAGGCTCATGCACAGCAGCAGAAGCAGCAGCTCCAGAAGATGCGCCTCGGAGCACAGTAGCTCGGCGCGGGACAGCTCTACAAAGATCCACACTTGGCTTGAAGGAGAGTGAGAGAGGATCGTCCGTGATAGTCGTAAACTCGGTCGCTGGGAGGGGAAACAAACGCCCGACGTCTGATGTATCTGTGAAGTTCCACAAGAACTGTCTCCCACTGGTGTCTCCTTTGATCCAGTGCATGCTCTTCTGATGTTGAAAGTCCATCGTGGACCTTGTGGTGCATCTAGACATCTGACTCCTGTCAATCCGAAAGTGGTCGAAAATAGGAGTGAGCAGACTTCCAACAGACTCTGTCTTCTTTAATTTCCCACCGAATACTCGTGTCTTGAGGTCCTCCAATTGATGTGCAAAAACAGCTCCCATGTTCACATCAGCTACTAAACGAGCATCCTGATACACACTCTCATCAATAACATCTCCGACCCCAAAATATAGCAGCAGAAGCTCAGTTATCCTCATCATTCCCGGACCCATCTTGCACAATATGGTGTTGGCGAATAGGCGGGCAAGATATCTCAAAACCGGGTGACGCACCGCAGACTGTCGAGTGACTTGAGAGTCATAAATACCATTTCCAAAATGCTCCCAAAACACTTGTACATCGGTCCACTTCTCGGGCAAGTTGACGCGCTCCCTGTTCCGGTTAAATGAATAGATGTCACACAATTCAGGGATAAAAATCTTGTACCTCACCCCGTTGGCCATGAATGTCAACATCCCTTTAGAGGCCTTCTTTACCACCTCGTTAGTGTAGTATACTCGGACTGTCGCCATGAACTGTCTGACATGGTACAGATCATAATACTTGGTACAGATGGTACCTAGGCCTATCACTCTCAGGATGTGCAGGATGTCTTGTTTGATCTTCAGCTTGTTCATTGTAGTTTTACAAGCGATGCGTGTGGGCAGGAGCTCTACGTCACACCAGGCGTTGTAAAACAGGGAATCATAGTCATCCCACTGCTCCGAGATTGGCCTGTAGACACAAGCAGCAGTCTTAGACTCTGCTGCAGGATCATCGGCGAGCGTGCGAGCTCGAACTTAGTTTCTTCCGCTCTTGGCCAAGGTGATCTGTGCTGCGCGTTTGAACTTGTAGCGCCAGTGCATCTCCTGGGTCGTTTTCCGGGGTTCAGACAAGGTTCCATCTGCAAGACATTGATCGAACAGTTGAAAAGCATGAGGTTCAAACACACCAAATTTTCAAAGTCATAATCTCATCAAATTGAGCATAGACAATCATCCACAGTACTCATATCAATCATATTCCACTACCAACACATCCTAGATATCCATAAATCAATCAAAATCGAAGTTTTTTACCATTGGACACGAACTGAAAAATTGAGATTCAGAGTCATACCTTCACATATCGATTAAATGGATGCTAGAAATAGATAGAGCACGAAAAATCGAGTGGAATAGAGCTTTGAATCGTTAAAAATGGTGAAGATTTGAGGGAGATGGTGATTTTTGAAACGCTCTCGGCGAAAGAGAAATGAGGAAGAAGAGAGAGGCTCTCGGGTTTTTAAGAAATTGTACCTCGTGTTTATCGATGTCGACCGACATCAAGCTTGATGTCGGGCGACACTTACATTTATAGAACAAATTAACCTCTAAAATCGACCTCGGTAGATTATCGTCCGTGCTCGAAACTCCCTCGAATCGATGTCGACCGACATCCAAGTGGAAATCGACTGACACTGATTCTGCAGTGCTACGGGTTCTGCGAAACTTGACACAAAAACTCCAAAAACGAAATAAATTAAAATGCAAAACTTAAAATCTTACTATTTACAACTTACCAGTGGGTTGCCTCCCACTCAGCGCTTGTTTTAAGTCATTAGCTTGACTTTGATGGGAGCTTAGACTCCCGGTGGCTTCGACAGAAGCTTTGAGTGCCTCTGCGAAAGTCTCCTCATACATGGTAGAGAGTAAGCGTTGTCAGCGTGAGCTTGTCCAAGGAACGAAGGTATGTGATGTCCTCTTGCATTCACAACAGTGAAATCAGTAAGATCGAGTTGTGAAGACGCGTACCTTTGTTCCAGTGAGGCTCTGATATTTGGAGCTTTCTGCTTAGAAGTAGTTGCAAGCTCTAAAGATGTTAGAGTGGAATCCTGAGAAACCACCATCTTCTCTTCTCCGGGATCAGAAACTGGAACCTCTCTAGTCTGAGTCTCCTGTTCATCCTCAATGCTAAATGTCTGACCATCGATCTTCGGCCTTCGCAGTGATAGGGTCAGAGTTTTATCCTATTCTACTGCAAGTGCACAGTTATGCAATGTAGTACTTAGGGTATCGAATCCACAAGGACTCACGGTCACACGATAGATTGTATGTATTCAAGTTAAGCTAAATCAATTCCAGAGAAAGCAGTAAACAAAAGCAATAAACTAGAAAGGTGTTTTCAATAAGAGAAAGGCGTCAGACTTAGGAAGTTCTCGGGAATTATGCTATGCTAGACACTTAACTAACCGGATTCAGATTAAACACAGGTTCAAGAACTAGAAACACAATGCTAAATAATCCAACTCTCGCTGAGATTATTTCTATATCTAGCAACCTAGCGATCCAAATATCTTTGTGATCCTAGAGTTCTAAACAAGCATTAAGAACAGATTCTATCGGTTCACAATTTTCCTAGACCAAATCTCTTTGTATCTAGTCAAATTGCTCACTCTAAGTTGATTCAGATTATAACTCACACTCTCGCGCTACTGTTATTTATCTAAGATCTAAACCCTAGGTGATCAGTCTAGAATTTAGTGTTAAGAGCACTTAGGTGATGAACGATAAGATAGTGAATCCAATCAATCAGTTATCAAGCAAGCATAAAACCTTTGTGAGAATCCCTAAATCTAACTAGGTTACTACTCAGACATATCAGCAATAAAACAATACATCATGAATAGAAAACCAAAGGAATGAATAGATAAAGAAAAAGGGTTCGCAATTCTTCTCTCAATGTTACAAGTAGCAAGAATCAGCCCTCTCCAATATCTCTCAAGCAAGAACAAAAGTTAAGAACAAGATAATAGAATGAAAGAGTCTGAAAACCTAACTAAACTCTCTAAACACGTTTGGGGGTCAGTTTAGAATTAAGGAAAAATTCTGGGCAATTCAGCAAATCTTCAAAACTTCTCTCTAACTCGCGGATGTTGTTCTGTCGTGCTCAGTGTCGACCGACATCCAAGTCAGTGTCGGTCGACACTCAATCGTGGTCGAGACACCAACTTCAGCTCGTTGCACAAATCACCAGAAACGTCATATATTCCCATCCTTTGCTCCAAACGCAAGCTTACCTGTAAAAGACTCGATGACTCTAAAAACCAGGTTAAAGACTCAATATATACAACTATATCATGGTTGAAAACCTAGAAAAACCATGATATATCAACTCTCCCACACTTAGCTCTTGCTTGCCCTCAAGCAAGTAAAGAACCAAAGCATAAGAAAAGAGGTTTGAAAACACAGAAACTCATTTCGTCTTAGGAACTTTCGCATTCATATTCATTTAGTAAACCACTGAAAACTTTCCTACAGAACTCAAGACCACAATATACTTCCCCCACACTTAGAAACTGTCCCAAGTAAACTCCACAATCAAGTTAGGACATTCAAGTTCACCACACTAGCCTCTGTATACAATTAGGTGCTGTCTCACAGAGGGAGTATCGAATCAAAGGACACTTGGACTCAACTTATTCAGTGTCAAATGATATGTCATGGTTTTTACTAGTTTTAGGCCATGATATAGATGTGTTTTAGTGTCTTTTGTCTTTGTTTAGAGTCTTTTACAGGTATAATCAGGTTGGGAGCTAAATTGGAGATTATGGAGCATTTTGGAGATTTTTGGAGTGATTGGCCGAGAGATAGAGTTCACTGTCCGAAACAGAGAAAGGTGTCGATCGTTGCACTCTAGCAACGATCGTTGCACCAGCGAGATGGGCCAAATGTTCGGCGGTTTAGAAGAATCAAGATATTGCACTTTGATCCAGAAGTTCCTGATATTTACAAAGAAGCCCCTGGCCGAGATTGTGCCTATATAATAGAGTTTTTAGAGTTTTTATTAGATACACTTTCATAATTAAGAGCAGAGGATTTTTAGAGCTTTTGGGGCTGATCTGAACCTAATTCATCATCTGTATTTGGAGAAGATTTCGAACCCCTTTTACTCTTATTCTTTTATGCAATTTACTTATCATATGATCATGTTTTCATTATCTATGTCTGAGTAGATTCCTAGTTAGACTTAGGGTTTCTCACATAGGATTTCATGACTTGCTAGACTTGTTCAATTTCAGTTAAGGATTCAAACTATATCTGTTCTTCAATTTAATTGTGCTTAAAGCTAGTTCTAACCTGATCAATTAGAATCTAGATCTTAGGTTGCTAAATACGTCACGGAAGTGGGGTTTAGGAATCTGAACTAATTAAATTGGGCAATTAAACTTTGCGCAAACGAAAGTTTGGTTTAGGATAATTGTGAACATATCAAACTTGGGATTAATGCTAGTTTAATCTGTTAGTTCTCGCAAACGGAAGTTTGGTTTGCTGCACTTAGACTTAGAGAATTATCGCAAAGGAATTTGGTTAATTCTATATCTGTGTTTTGAGTTCTAGAACTGTGCTTAATTAGATCATTGCTGAATGAACTGTCTGCTAGTCTGATTTCCTGAGAATACCCTAGGTTTGACGCTTTTAATTACTTGCTTTCACAACCAATAATCTCTGCTACTGATTTACTTTCTTGCACTATTTTCAATACAATCACATTGCTTATTTCTAGTATTCATTCCCTACGGATTGATTCTCTTGAGACCAAGTGTCCCTGTGGATTCGATAACCCTATATACTACTTTGACATTGCTGTACACTTGCAGTTTAGTATAGGGATTAATTCTTGACCTATCAAGTTTTTGGCGCCGTTGCCGGGGACTCTTAGAGTCTTCGATAGGACCGAACTTAGGGTTTTACTAGAAATTTTTCGTTTTTCGTTTTTGTTTTTCGTTTTTTTATTTATTTATTTATTTATTTATTTTGCTAACTTTTTCTCTGTTTCTCTCTGTCGCAGGTACGAATTTCGCCTTGCATCGATCGTTGCACCCTTGCATCGATCGTTGCTAAGCGATTTGAGATTGAATCGATCGTTGCACTGATAGCATCGATCGTTGCTGGACGATTACAGACAGTTTATGCCAACGCAGAACACTCGAAGTAATCCGAACTCGAGCTTGGTTAATCTCAATCTAGAGGAACTTGGACGTCTAGAAAGGACAATCAGAAGAGAAAAGAGAGAGAGAATGGTACGAGAACGCTTGATCTTGATACCAGATGCTGATGGAACCCTGAGGGATCCAGAGAACAATCCTTACAATGCTGCTGGGCATAGGATTGATGCTGAGGGACGAGTGATCCCTGATGAAGCTGAGCTACTGGGCCAGATGGTTGTCCGTGAAAGGACATTAGCTGATTATAACAGACCAGATATATTCTATGCTAATCGGTCTGCGATTCGACCACCTCCGTTCACCAGAGCTGAGTTTAAGCTGAAACCTGAGTACTACGCATTGATTGGACAGTATCAGTTCCATGGTCTTTCAAGCGAGCATCCTATGGATCACATAGACACATTTGAGGAATTGGCTAGCAGTATCACGGCTGAAGGAGTTTCTTCTGATTATATTTTCTGTAAGCTCTTCCCATTCTCTCTTAAAGGAGATGCAGCTTACTGGCTGAGACAGCTAGAACCAGGATCTTTGACCACTTGGGAAGCAGTCAAGAAGGAGTTCCTTAGACATTTTTATGACGATGCGTTATCTGAGCAGCTTAGACATGATATCCTGACATTCAAACAGCAGCCTACAGAGCCTTTTAAAGCAGCTTGGATGAGATTTAAGATGTACCAGAGAGATTGTCCACACCATGGATTCTCTGAGGTACAGCTTCTGAGTGCTTTTTTCAGGGGTTTGGATTTTTGGTATCAGAGAGCTTTGGACACAGGAAGTGATGGAAACTTCTATACCAAGACCCCAGAAGAAGCTAAAGAGCTTATTAAGAACTTATTGACTAGCTATAGTGTCAAGAATGCTGACAAGGAAAGGCAGAGATCTAGTTGCAGAGATGATAGCTTGCAGATAGCTGATTTGAGGGACAAGGTGGATTATGTCCACAACATGGTAGTAGCTGGAGAATTTGTAGAAGTGAATTATGTTAATGAAGCTGATTTTCATGAACACACATCTAGAAGTCAACAGAGACAAGCTCCGAGATCGAATGGCTATTCACCTCACCAAATTCCTCCCACTAAAGAGCAGACAAAGATTGAGTCTATGCTTGAGCAGCTACTACTTGGACAGAACAAGATGACGCAAGATCTGGATGGAAAGATGGACTTCATGTATCAAGATCTGAGTGGAAAATTGGAATCTTTGACAAGCAGAGTTGACAATCTGGATGCTAGGATGAAGCAAGTGGAAACCAGTATACAGACAGAGCATGTTAAGGCGGCTTCGGCAGAAGAAGAAGTTGAGCAGAATCGAGAAACTAAAGATCTGGAACTGGAAAATCCGAGGAAAATTCAGAATGATCGCCGTGCATCGATCGACGCAAATGTGCATCGATCGACACATCCTGCGAGAGTCAGTGTCGATCGTTACCATTTCAGCAACGATCGACACCATGGGCGTGAGCAGCCAAATTTCCCAGAGAAACCGAAAGCTGATACAGAAAGGGCCTACAAACCGAAGATTCCTTTCCCTAGAAAGTCCAAGCAAGAGATTAAGTTGGAAAAATGCATGGAGATAATGAGAGAAAAGCTAACTGACACTCCATTGATTGATGCCACTAAGACCAATCCCATGATGAAGGCATGTGTTAATGGCATCCTTTCTAGCAACATGACTGAAGAAGAAGGATGCTTGATGATCTCAGAAGTATGTGATGATGTTGTTAATGGTAGGGTTCCTGAGAAGCTAAAGGATCCAGGAGGTTTTATGATAGACTGCTCTATCTATAGAGACAGATTTCAGAGGGCATTATGTGATCTCGGCTCAAGTATAAATCTCATGCCGTACTCTGTGGCTGTGAGATTGGGACTACTGAACTTCCAGCCTACTAGGATCTCTTTAGTCCTAGCTGATCGATCAAGAAGACATCCAGAAGGAATTCTTGAGAACATCCCTCTTAGAGTTGGAGATTACTTTATTCCAACGGACTTTATGGTATTGAAGTATGAGATAGAGCCTGATGATCCTCTACTGCTTGGTAGATCCTTTTTAGCCACTGCTGGGGCTGTGATTGATGTACGCCATGGATTGATTGATCTCCACCTGGGAGATGAGCCTTTGCAGTTTAAGATGGATAAATTGAAGAAACCCACCATTGATGGACAGAGTTTCAGCATTGATACAGAATTAGAAGCTGAGATTGGAGAGAAGAAGATGGCGGTTCCTCTTGAACCTGCTCTGACATCTTTAGCACCTGCAACTGCTCATAAGCAGAAAGCTCCAGACATCTTATTTCCACCAAAGGTTAGGCACAAATCATCTAAGCTTAAACATACTAACCACATTACTTTGAATGCAGGACAACATCCTACCCCACCTAAGCTTCGCTCCCGCCTTGATTCTGTTGGTTTCTTCCTTGGGAGATCCCATGATCCGAATGCTTATTCACCACCTTGGATGAGGAGACTTGAACAGAGACAGAAAAAGTCTTTGTCAGGATCTTCCGGAGCCTGAAAGATCTTGCGCGTCCGGTCAAGCTATTGACCTTAAACAAGCGCTGGGTGGGAGGCAACCCACCATTAGTCATGTTTGCAGGTCTCGGACAAAATCGCAGTGCAGCGATCGATGCATTTCTGCATCGATCGTCACAACACGAAATGAATCGCATTGCAGCGATCGTTGCGGTCCTGAGCAACGATCGACCATACACGAAAATCGCCAAGTAACGGTCGATGCATCTAATGCACCGATCGATGCTGTGCGACAGAGGTAACCCGACAGACATGATTTCACCTTTTCAATTTATTTTATTTTCTTTTTACCGATCCTTCGCTGGACACTACTGGGGACAGTGTGTCTTAAGTGTGGGGGAGGTGCTACTGACGTTTATCTTTCTGTTTTCTTAAGAGTCAGTCCGTTTTTCAAAATTTTTTGTTTTATTGAGTCAAAATTGTTTAAGTAAGAAACTATGATTTTCGGAGGAGATTTACAAAACTTGCAGGAACTTAAGTAACCATTGGGATGAAGTTGCAGGATCTATCTCTGACTGTTAGAAAACTCAGACACGGATCAACCTACTGGGAACACCCACATCACTTCAGGTATCAGAGGATCCTTTTACTGACTTCACCCCTAATACTGACTTAGATTTTCTCACCTAAGGGCTTGGTATACTTTATGTCGGATTCCCTGTTAGTTCTGACACAGCCTGTAAACCTGTCCTATTTAGTTCCCTTCTCCCCTTCTATAAAGTAAAAAAAAAAAAAAAAGATAATAAACTGAGGATGAGTTAGTAACTCCGAAGTGGTCATGAGAATAGTAGCAAACACTATTATCTCTCATGTGATCCATGGAATGTGTCCAAAGTACACCCCATAACGGGAAGAACACTGATAAAAAAAATAAAATGATACCCAGTGGGGAAAAATCAGTTGTTAAAGAAGGGAAAGAGAAGAAAGGGACTAGAGAAAGATAGTATGGTGGTCTAGAGCTGATTAGGTAAGAATCCATGTGCCTTTAGATCGATACTCCTTAGGTGAGACCGCACTTAAATACTTGCAGAAGTCAGTAGGGAGAATTTGAATGCTTGAATGTGATTGTGGAGTTTACCTAGGACAGTTGCTAAGTGTGGGGGAAGTACATGTTGGTCTTGATATCCTGTGATTGATTCTTTCAGTGGTTTACTAAGGGGAATCTGAGTATTGTAGCTTCTAAGATGAAATGAGTTTCTGAAGAGTTTTCAAACCTCTTCACCATGTTTTAGTTCTATGTTTTGCTTGAGGGCAAGCAAAGGCTAAGTGTGGGGGAGTTGATATGTCATGGTTTTTACTAGTTTTAGGCCATGATATAGATGTGTTTTAGTGTCTTTTGTCTTTGTTTAGAGTCTTTTACAGGTATAATCAGGTTGGGAGCTAAATTGGAGATTATGGAGCATTTTGGAGATTTTTGGAGTGATTGGCCGAGAGATAGAGTTCACTGTCCGAAACAGAGAAAGGTGTCGATCGTTGCACTCTAGCAACGATCGTTGCACCAGCGAGATGGGCCAAATGTTCGGCGGTTTAGAAGAATCAAGATATTGCACTTTGATCCAGAAGTTCCTGATATTTACAAAGAAGCCCCTGGCCGAGATTGTGCCTATATAATAGAGTTTTTAGAGTTTTTATTAGATACACTTTCATAATTAAGAGCAGAGGATTTTTAGAGCTTTTGGGGCTGATCTGAACCTAATTCATCATCTGTATTTGGAGAAGATTTCGAACCCCTTTTACTCTTATTCTTTTATGCAATTTACTTATCATATGATCATGTTTTCATTATCTATGTCTGAGTAGATTCCTAGTTAGACTTAGGGTTTCTCACATAGGATTTCATGACTTGCTAGACTTGTTCAATTTCAGTTAAGGATTCAAACTATATCTGTTCTTCAATTTAATTGTGCTTAAAGCTAGTTCTAACCTGATCAATTAGAATCTAGATCTTAGGTTGCTAAATACGTCACGGAAGTGGGGTTTAGGAATCTGAACTAATTAAATTGGGCAATTAAACTTTGCGCAAACGAAAGTTTGGTTTAGGATAATTGTGAACATATCAAACTTGGGATTAATGCTAGTTTAATCTGTTAGTTCTCGCAAACGGAAGTTTGGTTTGCTGCACTTAGACTTAGAGAATTATCGCAAAGGAATTTGGTTAATTCTATATCTGTGTTTTGAGTTCTAGAACTGTGCTTAATTAGATCCTTGCTGAATGAACTGTCTGCTAGTCTGATTTCCTGAGAATACCCTAGGTTTGACGCTTTTAATTACTTGCTTTCACAACCAATAATCTCTGCTACTGATTTACTTTCTTGCACTATTTTCAATACAATCACATTGCTTATTTCTAGTATTCATTCCCTACGGTTTGATTCTCTTGAGACCAAGTGTCCCTGTGGATTCGATAACCCTATATACTACTTTGACATTGCTGTACACTTGCAGTTTAGTATAGGGATTAATTCTTGACCTATCATCAAACCACCAAACTGTCGGTTTCTGGTTTCTTTCTTTTCCCTTTCTCCCTTAGCACTGATTTTTTCCCACTGGGTATCATTTTATTTTATTTTATCAGTGCTCTTCCCTTTTTATTGAAATTTAAAGTTTGGATCTTTCCATGGATACACAGGAGGTAATAGGGGTCTCTACCACTCCCGTGACCATTTCGAAGCTACTAGCTTATCTTCGGTTTTTATCTCTACTTTTTTTTTTTTACTTTCAAAGGAGGGGAAAATCAGAAACCATACTTAAGAACAGGATCATAGGCTGTGCCAAACACATCAAAGGAATCCGACCCAAAGATTACCAAGCCCCTAAGTGAGAAATTAAAGTCAAGATTTAAGCGTGAGACTAGTGATGGATCCTCTGAATACCTGGTTAGATATGGGTGTCCTTGGTAAGTTGATCCGTTTGGGGTTTTCTAATAGTCATAGAGGTCCTGCAAGTCTGTCCAATGGTCACTTAGTTCCTATTTCAGCGAAAAAAATCCTCTAAAAATCATAGTTTCATACAAGTTTTGACTCAATAAAAATTATTGAAAACTAGTGAAAGACACGGGACTGACTCTAAGAAAACAAAACACAATGTCAGTAGCTACCTCCCCCACACTTAAACTGCACTGTCCCCAGTGCAATTGCCAGCATGAGATCGGTATGAAGCAAATTGGAACTATAGAGATTTTGAGTTAAAAATCCGAACCTGTTCACGGTCGATGTCGACCGACACTAAGCTTAGTGTCAACCGACATCGAGCTCGTGTGAGCATACGCAGGATGATAAATCTGTCCGTGGTTAAGAACATGAGTTAGCACTCAATTTTCTCACCTGCTAGCTGCGTTAGATCACTCAAAATCACATCAGAAACAACAACGAAGATGCATAAACTCAAAATAGTCATAGTTGCAAGCAAATAAGACTGACAGACTGACTCAAAAGAAACATAAAATCTAACTCAAGAAAAGGAAAAAGAAAAACAAAACCAGTAGTAGCTGCAAGTCTAGAACTCCTGGGAGTCCTCATCATCCATATCCTCATCAGAGTCAGCAGCTACCTCCACTTCCTCTTCCTAAGAGCTGATGTGCTCAGGAGCTGGTGCAGGTGCACGGAGACGTGGCTGTGGGTGGTGAACGCGCTGAGATTGCTGGCATGACATCTTGTGGACCGTCTTCCAGATGCCCTTAAGCACCTTTGCTGCCCACTTCTGGAATTGCGGTGGTGGCATGTCTTCTGCTGGTCCGGGAAGCTCAGGAAACCCATAGGTCTCGTCTGGATCGTCAGCATGGACAGGCTCATGCACAGCAGCAGAAGCAGCAGCTCCAGAAGATGCGCCTCGGAGCACAGTAGCTCGGCGCGGGACAGCTCTACAAAGATCCACACTTGGCTTGAAGGAGAATGAGAGAGGATCGTCCGTGATAGTCGTAAACTCGGTCGCTGGGAGGGGAAACAAACGCCCGACGTCTGATGTATCCGTGAAGTTCCACAAGAACTGTCTCCCACTGGTATCTCCTTTGATCCAGTGCATGCTCTTCAGATGTTGAAAGTCCATCGTGGACCTTGTGGTGCATCTAGACATCTGACTCCTGTCAATCCGAAAGTGGTCGAAAATAGGAGTGAGCAGACTTCCAACAGGCTCTGTCTTCTTTAATTTCCCACCGAATACTCGTGTCTTGAGTTCCTCCAAGTGATGTGCAAAAACAGCTCCCATGTTCACATCAGCTACTAAACGAGCATCCTGATACACACTTTCATCAATAACATCTCCGACCCCAAAATATAGCAGCAGAAGCTCAGCTATCCTCATCATTCCCGGACCCATCTTGCACAATATGGTGTTGGCGAATAGACGGGCAAGATATCTCAAAAACGGGTGACGCACCGCAGACTGTCGAGTGACTTGAGAGTCATAAATACCATTTCCAAAATGCTCCCAAAACACTTGTACATCGGTCCACTTCTCGGGCAAGTTGACGCGCTCCCTGTTCCGGTTAAATGAATAGATGTCACACAACTCATGGATAGAAATCATGTACCTCAACCCATTGGCCATGAATGTTAACATGCCTTCAGAAGCCTTCTTTACCACTTCGTTAGTGTAGTACACTTGGACTGTCGCCATGAACTGTCTGACATGGTACAGATCATAATACTTGGTACAGATGGTACCTAGGCCAATCACTCTCAGGACATGCAGGACGTCCTGTCTGATCTTCAGCTTATTCATTGTAGTTGTACAAGCGATGCGTGTGGGCAGGAGCTCAACGTCACACCAGGCTTTGTAAAACAGGGAGTCATAGTCATCCCACTGCTCCGATATTGGCATGTAGAACACAAGCAGCAGCCTTAGACTCTTCTGCAGGATCATTGGTGAAGCGTGCGAGCTCGAATTTAGTTTCTTCCGCTCATGGCCAAGGTGATCTGAGCTGTGCGTTTGAACTTGTAGCTCAAGTGCATCTCCTGGGACGTTTTTCGGGGTTCAGAGTAGGATTCATCTGCAAAACGAACGAACGAGCAATCGAAGAGAATGAGGTTCAAACACACCAAATATTCAAAGTCATAAGCACATCAAATTGAGCATAGGCAATCATCCACAGTACTCATATCAATCATATTCCACTACCAACTCATCCTAGATATCCATAAATCAATCAAAAATCGAAGCTTTTTACCATTGGACACGAACTGAAAAATTGAGATTCAGAGCCATACCTTCACAGATCGATGAAATGAATGCTAGAAACAGATAGAGCACGAAAAATCGAGTGGAATAGAGCTTTGAATCGATGAAAACGGTGAAGATTTGAGGGAGGTGGCGATTTTTGAAAATTTTCGGCGAGAGAGAGAATGAGGAAGAAGAAGAAGCTCTCGGGTTTTTCTAAAAATACGTACCATGATTTCGTCGATGTCGACCGACATCAAGGTGGATGTCGGTCGACACTTACCTCTTTAGAACAAATCGATCTCTGAAATCGACCTCGGTCGATTATCGTCCGTGCTCGAAACTCCCTCAAACCGATGTCGACCGACATCAAGGTGGATGTCGACCGACACTGATTCTGTAGTGTTACGGGTTCTGCGAAACTTGACACAAAAACTCCAAAAATGAAAGAGATTAAAATGCAAAATTCAAAGTCCTAATATTTACAACTTACCAGTGGGTTGCCTCCCACTCAGCGCTTGTTTAAGGTCATTAGCTTGACTGGACGAACGAGATCAGGCTCCTGGAGGTTTCGACAGAGGCTGTGAGTGCCTCTGCGAAGGTCTCCTCATCCAAGGTGGAGATTAAGCATTGTTAGTGTGAGCTCGTCTAAGGAACGAAGGTATGTGAAGTTCTCCTGCATTCACAGCAGTGAAATCAATAAAATCAAATTGCGAAGTCGCGTACCTTTGTTCCGGTGAGGCTCTGATGTTTGGAGCTTTTTTCTTAGAAGCAGTTGAAAACTCTGAAGATGTTAGAGTGGAATCCTGAGAAACCACTAACTTCTCTTCTCCAGGATCTGAAACTGGAACCTCTCTAGTCTGAGTTTCATGTTCATCCTCAATGCTAAATGTCTGACCATCGATCTTTGTCCTTCGCAGCATATCCATCTCAAAGTGCAGAGGCTCATCTCCCAGGTGGAGATCAATCAAACCATGCCTCACATCAATCTTCGCTCCAGCTGTGGCTAAGAAAGATCTTCCCAGTATTAGGGATTCATTTGGCTCGCTATCGTACTTCAAAACCACAAAATCCGTTGGAACTAGATAGTTTCCAACTCTGACTGGGACATCCTTGAGAACTCCTTCCGGAATCCTTCTTGACTGATCAGCTAGGACCAGAGAGATCCTAGTGCTTGAAAATTCTCTCATCCCCAGTCTCTCTGCCACAGAGTATGGCATGAGATTTCTAGCAGCTCCTAGATCACACAGAGAACGTGAAGTCATTCTCGAAGATAGAGCAACTCAGCACAAATATGCCAGGATCTGGTAGCTTCTTAGGGACTTGAGTAAGCAACACATCACTGACTTGTTTAGGAAGTACTACTACCCATTCCTTCAGTACTTCATCCATAGGTAGCATCATCTCTAAGTACCTCTGTACACAAGGATGATAGGGTGAAGTGTCAACTTGCGGATCCTCCTTCAACTTCTCATCCGTCACTTCCAGCTGTTTAGCCTCATCTAGCTCTTGTTGAGACTTCATTGATACCTTAGGGAAAGGTACAAGAGGCTCATGATTCGTTTCTTCAGCAATGGCACAAGATGTTGGCAAACCCGGTTCCTCTCGCTTTTAATGTCGACCGACATCGAGGTCGAATTCGACCGACACCGAGATTTCACTCTCAGGTTTTTCAGCATCTTCAACTAGTTCAACTGTCTTAAACTCAAATTTCTCTCCTTGATTTGATCCATCATCAATCTGAACTGACCAAGCTTTGATGTGGGTGTCCATAACATTCGTTCCCTTAACTGAGCTTGAAATTTGGTTCACTTGTGTATCCAACTGCTTCACATGTGTACTTAATGATTCATACTTCCCATTCATATCTTCATACAAATTATCCAGCTTCTTGTTGAAATCCACATCGATCTTAGTCTGACCTTCCAGCACCCACTCTATCATAGCTTCCATCTTGCTCTCATGATCACTAGCAGTAGGAGGTGTCTGATATGAAGATGATCCATAGTTCCTCTGATAAGAATTACCTTGCTGAAAAGGTTTCTGATAACCAGCATTCTGACCATAGCCTGAAGAGTTTTGGTTGCTTGTGAAAGCACTCTTCTGTCCACCATTAAATAACTTATTGCCTTGCTGATTCCCAAACCTGTTTCCTTGGAATCCAGAGCCACTAATGTAGTTCACATCCTCTTCCTGGTTGTCTTCTTCAGCCTCAAATACCTCAACATCCTGAGCAAAGTGGACAGCCTTCTTTGCAGTCAATAAGCTGTGAACAGAGTCCAAATTATTCTTGAATTCAATCATCTCCAGCTTATGAACATTTCCACCAGATTCTTTCCTTCTTCTATCAGCAGTCTTGGTGCTATTTATGCTCACCAAGTTGTCAATTAGCACTCTAGCCTTCTCAGGAGTCCTTGTATTGAAATTGCCACTGATGGCATAATCCAATGCAGACTGGTAGTGGAGATAAATAACTCTGAAGAATATGCCCAGCAGCGTCACTTCATAGAATCCATGGTGAGGACAGTCACGCTGATACATCTTAAATCTCATCCAAGCAGACTTAAGAGGCTCTGTAGGACCTTGGGTGAAGGTAAGAATATCCTGTCTTGACTGATCAGAGCGAGCATCATCATAAAAGTGCCTCAAAAACTCCCTCTTCACAGCGTCCCAAGTGGTATACTTCCCAGGTGGAAGTTGTTTCAGCCAAGCTGCAGCCTCTCCAGCGAGAGAATAGGGGAAGAGCTTAAGGTAGAAAATCATAGTTTACCCCATTGTACTTCATTCCAGTGACGAAGTCTTCGAAATCATCAATATGATCCATGGGTTGCTCATGTGGTAGACCATGGAAAGAATTCTGCCTCAGAAGAGTGTAATAGACAGTCTTGATCTCGAAGTCATTCCTCTCAAAGCTAGGAGGTATAATTGCTGACTGGTTAGCATAAAACTCATCCGGATGGTTGTACTCAGAAAGAGTCCTCTCAGCAATAACCATTTGCCCCTGACATTGAGGCTGTTCAGGCGCAGGTTCAGGGATTACATTCCCTTGGGCATCAATCCTATGCCGTCATCATTGTAGGCGTTGTTCTGTTGGTCTCTCAGAACGCCCCCAGCATCAAGTCTCAAAATCAAACGATTGTTCATCATTCTTGTTCTTTGACCCTTTCTATTCGTTCTCTCTAGTCTAGCAAGCTCCTCAAGTCTGAGGTTCAGAAGTTCTTCGCTCTGGTTGCTTCGAGTATGTCGACTTGGCATACACTGATCTCAAAACACTGTTCCGAGGTCGATGTCGAGCGACACTGGAGTAGAAATTGATCGACACTGAATGCGTCTGTCGAATCCTGCAGCAACAAAAACAAGCCAAACAAGAGAAAAATCAGTAACAAACTAAATAAAACGACCTAGACTCAACTCTAAAACAAAATCTATCGGCGAACTCAGTTGATTCTCCGGCAACGGTGCCAAAAACTTGATAGGTGTAAATTTTTATCCTATTCTACTGCAAGTGCACAATTATGCAATGTATTACTTAGGGTATCGAATCCACAAGTACTCACGGTCACACGATAGATTATATGTCGTCAAGCTAAGCTAAATTAATTCCAAAGAAAGCAGTAAACAAAGCAATAAACTAGAAGGTGTTTTCAATAGGAAGAAAGGCGCTAGACTTAGGAACTTCTCGGGAATTATGCTACGCAAGATACTTAACTAACCAGATTCAGATTAAACATAGGTTCAAGAACTAGAAACACAATGCTAAATAATCCAACTCTCACTGAGATTATTTCAATATCTAGCAACCTAGCGATCCAAATCTCTTTGTGATCCTAGAGTTCTAAATAAGCATTAAGAACAAGTTCTATCGGTTCACAATTCTCCTAAACCAAATCTCTTTGCATCTAGTAAAATTGCTCACTCTAAGTTTGTTCAGATTATAACTCACACTCTCGTGCTATTGTTAATTGTCTAAGATCTAAACCCTAGGTGATCAGTCTAGAATTCAGTGTTAAGAACACTTAGGTGATGAACAAAAGATGGTGAATCCTATTTAATCAGTTATCAAGCAAGCATAAAACCCTTGAGAGAATCCCTAAATCTAACTAGGTTACTACTCAGACATATCAGCCATCAAACAATACATCATGAATAGAAAACCAAAGGAATGAATAGATAAAGAAAAAGGGTTCGAAATTCTTCTCTCAATGTTACAAGTAGCAAGAATCAGCCCTCTCCAAATCTCTCAAGCAAGAACAAAGTTAAGAACAAGATAAAAGGTAGAATGAGTCTGAAAACCTAATTAAACTCTCTAAACACGTTTTGGGGTCATTTTAGAATTAAGAAAAATTTCTGGGTAATTCTGCAAATTTTCAAAACTTGTCTCTTACTCGCTGATGTTGTTATGTCGCGCTCAGTTTCGACCGACATCCAAGTCAGTGTGGGTCACACTCAATCGTGGTTGAGACACCAACTCCAGCTCATTGCACAAATCACCAGAAACGTCCTATAATCGCATCATTTTCTCCAAACGCAAGTCTACTTGTAAAAGACTCAATGGACTCTAAAAACCAGGTCAACGACTCAATATATATATAGCTATATAATGGTTGAAAACCTAGAAAACCATGATATATCAGTCATCCGGAATGACCTTTTAAGGCAGGGAATATTAAAAACTTGGAGTTCATCTGATAGTAAGGCTTACTGTGTGAAAGTCGAGCTAAAACGAGCTGGAAGAGTTCATGCCGTTATTTTCGGACCAAAAGTGAGTTGTTGAGCTGATTGTCGAGATTCAGACAATTTTGGTCAGCATTCGGACAAGTTGGTCCGCTTTCAGACAGAGCGGTTATGATTGTCGGACCAAGCTTCAGTCCGAGGGTTGATTATCCGACTGAGTTTAGGCGGGAACGGTTATTGGCCGAAACTCAGTATTTTCGCCCAAGTAAGAAGAGCGGGAACAAGTTTATAAGAAAAATCGCGCAGCCAAGTGATGAAAGCGCGGGGAAGGCTGTTGGATTGGCTTGGCCAATCAGAAAGAAGCGGGAGCAGTTTTTGACGGTTTTGGCTCGAGTAAAGCTGTCATCATACTGATAAAAGTCGTCCTTAGACGATTATTGATAACTTTTTCCCGCAAAAGAACTCAGAAAGATCGAGAGAGAGATTCTTAAGAGTTTAAGCGTTCAGACTGAGAAAAGTGAAGATTTGGCCGAGAGTTGGACAAGCGATTGGCTGGGATTGTTGTACTGATTGGATCGGTGATTGTCTGTCGGATTCGAGCATAAGAGGTGTCGGGAAACCGCTCTCATCAAACGAACCGAAAGACTAAGGTGAGTGCGTGACCGTGGCTATAGATTGATCGACTGCTTGCATAGATTCGTTTAGTCTAGTTGGATAGGATTGTTCTGATTTCTTACTTATCGATACTTCTGCTTTCTGCTGAGACTTAACCGATTGATCGATTCCCTTCTTCAAGCATCTAGATCAGACCATGCGCTTAAGGGCAGTTTGCTCGTTAAGACTTGATGCTGGATCGTAGAAGATGGCTTGTTGGGTCGGAATGATCAGATCAGGTTAAGCATCTATCCGTTCAGGCCATTCTGTTTCTGCTTACTTGATCGATTGATTGGTTTCTTGCCTTGAGATGCTGGCTCATTGCCTTGAAACAATCAGATCAGATTAAGTGTTTGTACTGATGATAAGCTTGATATACTGAGTGAATGTATGGCTTGTTGCGTGATTATATCTATGGCTAAGTGAGGCGGGACGACCGCTCTCACTTAGAAATCCGTTTGCTTATACTTCCTTTGTGGATGCAGGTGATCGTTCTGAGAAGGCTTAGGTGCGAGACTAAAGGCGGCTGGATGGAAAGGATGGTTAGATTGGGTAGATTTGGTTAAGTATAATGTAATAGCTTAGTGGCAAAACTGATCATTGTACTTAAACCTCGAAATCTATCTAAGTCTGTTTTTATGCTTAAAATGCTTGGCTAGTTCGGATTGAAAATGCAAAATAATTCTAAGGTTGGGAAAATTCGAAATTGGCCTAAGTCTGGTCGAGGAAGTCGACCTAGACACTACCTTCGGGTGGGAAAAATGGGCTGGGACGTTTCAAGTTGGTATCATAGTGTTGGGATTATGTCCTGAAATCACATTGTACTCACTCTAGAGATAGTTGTATTGTCGAGATCGGACAATTCATGTGATACTGGGTAGTCATAATGTTTTGCTAGAAACCGCTTATGACAAATGAGTTGTAACTCATTTCCAGTATCGTGTGAACCTACAGGGTCACACACCTAAGCAAGTTGGACATAGTTCGTATGGGATTGATCATTGGCATATGGTCTGGTCGATGTGTATTGGATACACATCGAATATGAGTTTTAATGAGGTGTGTCGATCGACACCATTGGGTGCGTCGGTCGACACAAGATGTGTGTCGATCGACACCACTAAGTGTATCGGTCGACACAAGGCTGAAACCGAAACTGATGTTTCGGTTTATGTCGAGGTCGAGATATAAATGGATTTGTAGATTCGACCTAAAGTGAGGGGCGCCGCCCAGACAGTGTTTTCTAGATAGAAAACATAGAAACCTCAAAAACCCATAGTTCCCAGGAGATCCGAGCCCCGGCACTAGCATCCCGGCGGATTCCAGCTTGTGTGCGTGTGGACTGCAGTAGAGGCGCAGCATCTGAGGCGCTCCAGAGATCTCGTTTACCTGATTCATCTTCCGCTGCCAGAACAAGGTAAATGCTAGATCGGTAAGGATTCAATTAACTAGACCCTAGATCCTAGGCTTCGGGAACCTGACAGCAATTCTGAATTCTGTAGAATTGGCTCAAAGTTCCATCAGTGGTATCAGAGCCTTAGAGTTTAATCATTGAATCTGAAGCATATAATTCGAAAACTGATGTATTTGAATAGATTTATGCTTGCTATTCTATGTTTTGTTCAAGAAAAACTCGTTTGTTTTTGTCTGTGAATCGAAACAACGATTCTGTGTTTTTCGCACAGTGTCGATCGACACACTGGGTGTGTCGATCGACACATAGTGGCGAATTCGACAAAATCGGCAGCTAGGGGTTTTTCGCGAAGAAAAACCGAAAGCCTTCTGTGTCGATCGACACAGGTTGAGTGTCGGTCGACACAGAACAGAGTCGGTCGACTCACACCTAGCGAATGGTTAATCGGTTCAATTGGATTGGACCGATTGTCATGCTTAGTTAAGACCGAACAGATCGGTTTAAATTGGATGAATTGGTTCAATTGGATTGAACTGATTATCTCAATTAGTATGAACCGATTGGTTGAAATCAGTTTGATTGGATAAGTCGGTTCAATTGAATTGGACCAGTTATCGCAATTAGTTGAAACTGATTAGTTGAGATCAGTTTGATCTGATAAATCGGTTCAATTGGATTGGACCGGTTATCAAAAATTGTCTTCGGTTTAGGTCTATGTCGACCGTCACACATAGGTTGTGTCGATCGACATGACCGGTTCGATGAACCGGGTTAATTGGTTTAACCGGTTATTGAAGTCCGGTTTTGTTTGGTGGTGTCGATCGACAGACATACTCTGCGTCGAACGATACAGTGCTCGAAATTCTGGTTATTGAACCTTGAATTTGCAGAAACCAAACTCGACCTAAACCTTGATCAAAGCTTAGCTTCAATATGGTCAACTGTCAAGACTCATTTCGTTGTGTGATGGTCTAGCCAAGAGCTTGATGTCCACAATTACGTGAGTAAGGCAGGTAGTTATGTTGATAGATTTGCAGTGCTAAACATCAACAATTACATGACCTAAAAGATTGATTTGCTGAACTTTTGGGTTTAGTTTCCTCAACTAAATATCAAGTAACCTTGATGTCTTGCCCAATCTTGTCTACTGTCAAGACTCGTGTCGTTTGTTGGATAGTCTTGGAGTCCTTGGTATCCACTGCAACATGAGTAAGGCAGGTGGTCATTGACAGACTTGCAGTGCGACTGTCACTGATCACAAGACAGAAGAGATTGGTTTTACTTGACTGGGCTATCAGAAGTTCTGGGCCCAGAGACATCAGAGTGGATTAGACATAGTTTGTCTCATCCACAACCAAGAGTTGTATTGGGTACAATTAGCAATGATTTGCTTACCTAGATAACTAAAGTATGGGTGATGGCGAGTCGCCCACTCAGATTTTGGTGAAGTATGGATCTTGGATCATTATATTCATAGAGGAAACATTGTTTGAATATAATGCGAGTTTTCTTATTAGATAAGATTTCTCATCATATACATAACTAAATCTTTGTTTTTCTTGGATTTCAGCTTATGTCTATGTGCGTGGTCTGATGTTGGCTACCATGAACTCGGACTTGAAAAGTCAATACGAGAGCATGGAGCCGCCAATAGAGATGATCACCAGCTTGAAACTGAAGTTTCAGGATCTGGCACGACTTGAGAGATTCCAGATGGTGAAGTCTCTCACTGGGGCTACCAGAGGATGCTCCAGTAAGTCCTCATGTCATTAAAATGATGGGTTACATTGATAACCTGGGGAAATTGGAATGTCCTGTCAGCTTAGAGTTGGCCACTGACATCATTATGCAGTCACTGCAGTCTAGTTATGATAAGTTTGTCAAAAGCTATATCAAGAATAACTTGACGAAGACGTTGACTGAGCTGCATGGTATGATCAAAACAGCAGAGCAAGACATCATAAAGGGTAAAAGATTTGAGAAATCTTGTGTTGGCAAGGGTAGAGGCGGGGCCGTCCAGATTTGGAATCAGGATAAGCCTATGTCATCTTATAATCTCAAGTCTAGCCCATCTGGTGTTAAAAGGTGCTTCTACTGTGATGAGTCAGGGCATTGGAAGAGAGATTGCATTAAATTCTTGGAAGATTCACAAGAGATGAAGGAGATGTATAGTACTTCTTCTTCAGGTATTGTGTTATTACTTCAATTTCTACGAGAGTATTGGATACTAGTTGTGGTACTGATATTTTTGAAATATGCAGGACCTAAGCGACAGTAGAACGTTGAAGAAAGGACAAGTGGAACTGCGTGTCTGGTATGAAGCAATGGTTGCTGCTTGAGCCGTAGAGATTCTCCACTTGTAGGAGCCTTTCATACTTGGTTTTAGAAATTAAATAACTGCTACTATGTATCTGCCTTGTGCAGAGATGTCTTTCATTTTCTTGTAAGAATTTGGATGTTTTTTATTTTGATAAAAGACAAGTTTTGTTCTTTAGATCTTAATGAAATATCATATGGTAGCACCCCGTTTGGAATGGGTTTTATATCTTAAACCAGCGTGAGTTTGAATATAACACAAATACTAAAGGTTTAAGTCTGATGACTCGAACTCGACTTTTCCTTGGCATAGTCGTTTAACTACATAAAGTGAAGCGGATTCAGAAGTTCCATAGTATTTGACTCATTTGATTATTAATCATTTGAGATATGAATTCTGCTCACTGGGCCAAATGACTAAGACCCTTTTAGCAGAGCTAAAGGAAACGGGCCAAAGGCTTATTGGGCTTTACACATGCTGATGTATGCGGCCCGATGAGCATTAGTGCCAAAGGAAATCTTATATACTTCATTACCTTATTGATAGCATCAATAAGTATGGTTGTGTTCATTTGATGAGACACGAGCAGGAATCCCTTGAGGAGTTCCAAGATGAAGTGTAGAACCGATTTGACAGAAGTATTGAGATCCTCGATTGGATCGCGGAGGAAAATACTTGAGTCATGAATTGGGTGATCATCTGACAGAATGAATCGGATCTTATTAGATATGCTCCGATTAATGATGAGTCACAGGAATCTTCCATAATCATTTAAGAATTCGTTCTAAAATGTCTGTCTTTGCGCAGAAAAGGGTTTCAATTAGAATCAATTGAAAGACACCACATTGGATGTGGACTGGAAGTCTTTTCAAGAAGGATGTTTCTGATGATTTGGATATGATAGCTAATAAGCTTGAACCCAAATCTGATTAGTTCTACCTCGCTGGTTGTCCTAGGGAAACCGAGGCTTACTACTTTTATAACCGATCCGAGAACAATGATTTGTTGTTAGGAACTATGTCTTTTGAGAAAGATCTTACTTTCAAAAGGAACAGTGGGAGTAAAAGTACACATCGAAGAAATTCGGTAAACACAGGAGGCTGCTCAACCTGTTGAGGGAGAGCAGCGGTGAGATCTACAAAGTGCTGTAGGATCTACACCTGTGGAGCCTGAAATTCGCAGATCCGAAAGGATCCGTCACTAACTCGAGAGTGATTTCTCGTAGCTGATTGTCGTGATCTGTTGATCATTGAAAAGTGACGAGCATGCGAAATTAAAGAAGCGATGATGAGCCCCAACTCCAAAAATTGGTTGGGTATGCATGTTAGCTTCACCGATCCATTTCTGGATTGAAGCAAACATCTTGGAGTTGGAATCAACATTCTGATAATGTGGTCAAAAGTTTTGACTTGATCAGAAAAAGAAATGAAACCATGCGTTTACAAGAAGACTAGTGGGAGCGTAATTGCAATTCTCACACCGTATGTACATAATGTACTTAATCTCATGAACGACGTTCCGTCGGTTAAGTCTTGAGAGACTTGGGTCAGAAGTCAAATTTAAACAAAAGACATGGGAGTACCTCGTGAATTATTGGAATAAGAATCTATTGATATAGATTGGATAGGCTAATTGGATCGTGTCAGAATCCTTAAATAGATAAGGTGTTGGACAGTTCCAATATGCATGATTCCAAGAATGGCTTCACACCAAAGGTCTTATGGCAATAATCTTAGCAAGATGAAGTGTCTTGGACACTGGCGGAGCTAGTATAAATCTTAGCAAGATGAAGTGTTTTGAACACGTACTGAGCTATTATCAATGAGTGTGATTGCTTATGCTGCTGCAATAGAATCCATCATGAATGCCATATTTTGCGCTCGTCTAGATGCAGCTTACGCATCAAGCATGACAAGAAAATACCAATATGTTCCGGTAAAAGTCGCTGAACAGTTGCCAGAAATATCCCAAGTGTTTGAGAAACGCTAAGGATAGGTTCGTGGTGAACTAAAGAAGTGACGAACCAGTTGAAAGTAGTTAGACGAACAAAGACGAATCCCGGTTCCCACCTGGCATGTCTCTTTGTCTGAATAACGGTGCTATCTGTTGGAAGGGCCCCAAGAAGTGGACCGTAGAATAATGCTTTTATCTGAATGGCGGTGTGGTTTGTTGGAATTGTTTCAAGCAAAACACCGCAGTCTCTCCCACAACCTAAGCACGAGATTTATTCTGTTGATGTAGGTATAAGATATCTGAACAGATGATCTTGATTCCAGTGGGAGTTATTTTAGTTATGTTATAATCTTTATATAAACATGCTATGGCAATGTTTGTGTAAGTTAAAACTGACATCGGTATTATTTGATTATTGGATAATTAAGTAATAGTCCCAAAGTATTTTATGTTCATTTTATAGGTCATCAAGTTGAGGACTTGATCATGAAACCCTATAAGTAAAAGATGACATAAATTATGATTGTCCCTAGTCGAGATTGTCAAAGTGGGACACTGACAACCGCGAGAGACTAGCTTGTGCGGTGACTGTTGACTAAGTTTCATGGAGTCAATGATATGAATATCACAGTCAGTCACATAGATATATGTTGGTGAACATATGATCGGACATGACCCGCTAATGAGAACTCTACAGGATAGTTATATTTGTGTCATGAGAGTTTCTCATTACGACTATAGAGTATAGTCCTTAGACTTGAGTTCATCATGCTTCCTAGCATATGAATTGGTACGTTTTGACCTTGTCAAACGTCGTTCCGTAACTGGCGGCTATAACGGCATTGCTTATACGTATCATGAAGTATGTGTAGAAACAGGGATGGAACAAGATGGGATTTGTCCCTCCTGTAACATGTGATAAATATCTCAGGGCCCATCGAAGATTTGATACTGAGAAAATGCATGGCCGTGCTCAAACGAGGTGATTGTCAGTCATTTGTCTTATCAGTATAGATCAGGAGTTCGATGAACATGATGTTGGCTATAATAAGGATGACACAGTCTCTTGCCTTATGCCATATCAAGATATAGAGACGAAGGGATTATAGGAATAGGTGATTCCAGTACAAGTGGGAGATTGTTGGGATTATGTCCTGAAATCACATTGTACTCACTCTAGAGATAGTTGTATTGTCGAGATCGGAAAATTCATGTGATACTGGGTAGTCATAATGTTTTGCTAGAAACCGCTTATGACAAATGAGTTGTAACTCATTTCCAGTATCGTGTGAACCTACAGGGTCACACACCTAAGCAAGTTGGACATAGTTCGTATGGGATTGATCATTGGCATATGGTCTGGTCGATGTGTATTGGATACACATCGAATATGAGTTTTAATGAGGTGTGTCGATTGACACCATTGGGTGCGTCGGTCGACACAAGATGTGTGTCGATCGACACCACTAAGTGTATCGGTCGACACAAGGCCGAAACCGAAACTGATGTTTCGGTTTATGTCGAGGTCGAGATATAAATGGATTTTTAGATTCGACCTAAAGTGAGGGGCGCCGCCCAGACAGTGTTTTCTAGATAGAAAACAAAGAAACCTCAAAAACCCATAGTTCCCAGGAGATCCGAGCCCCAGCACTAGCATCCCGGCGGATTCCAGCTTGTGTGCGTGTGGACTGCAGTAGAGGCGCAACATCTGAGGCGCTCCAGAGATCTCGTTTACCTGATTCATCTTCCGCTGCCAGAACAAGGTAAATGCTAGATCGGTAAGGATTCAATTAACTAGACCCTAGATCCTAGGCTTCGGGAACCTGACAGCAATTCTGAATCTGGTAGAATTGGCTCAAAGTTCTTTCACATAGGGTAGTTCGGTTCTAGGACAATTTAAGCATAAATGGGTTAGTAGGTTAAACCATCCTTCCAACGGCGGTCTCGCGGTAAGTCATTATGTGTTCTGTTAACAAGTTAGTGAGGGGGCTAACTTGACTGATCTATTATGTGCAGATGTCTAAGAGTTACCAAAACACCAGGAGGAATGTTGGTGAAACTGGGGAGACATCAGGGAACAATGCGGCAAGTAATGCTGCAAATGAGGAAGTTCAGGATGCTGAGAATGAGATGAATGCTGCTGCTGCTGCTGCTAATGTTGTTGCTTCTCCGGTCGGTTTGGAAGCAGTGTTAGCAGTGTTAGCATTGTTGGCACAAGTCTTTGAAAGACTGCCATTTGTTGTGCCTATTCCGAATGCTCCACAAGTTAATGTTAATGTGGAACAAGTCGTGGTGGAAGAGAAGGATGTGTTGCATGCGCCTAGGAACCCATCCTACCTCCAAGTGATGAATCACATGAGGAAGCTGGGAACAAAGTTCTTATGTGGAGGAATAAAGCTGATTGATGCGGATGAGTGGTTGACATGGTTGGATCGGAATTTTGACTCAATCCGTTGTCCTGATGGTTACAAGAAGGACATCGTTGTGCACTATTTGGATGGAGATGCACACACTTGGTGGACATGTGTGGCAAGTCAGACGGGTGACGAACTTTGCACTTGGGCGATGTTCAGTGAGAAATTCAAGAGGAAGTACTTTCCGGCTGAAGCCTTTGACAAGTTGGAAGGTGCATTCCTTAAGTTGGAGAAAGGATCAATGACTGTGAGGGAGTATGAAGCTGAGTTCAATCGGCTTAAGAAGTATGCTGGTCGTGAGGCAGAGGATGAAGAATCATTGGTGCGCAAGTTCATGCGTGGATTGCGTGTTGATCTGAACACTCGTTGCAGGATCCGTAAGTATGATTCGGTTGCCGAGCTGGTGGAAAAAGCTGCGGAACAGGAAGAGGGATTGAACGAGGAAGCAAAGTTACTGGGAACTGGAAATGATGCTGGGAAAAACAAGAAGTTTGGAAAGAACAACCCTTCTGGCAAGTCATCTGCTGGCCGCAGTGTGTGTCCGACTTGCAAGAAGATGCATGTGGGATCATGCAGGAAAGCTTCTGGAGAATGTCACCGATGGGGAAGTTTGGAGCATAAGGTGCGTGGCTGTCCAGAGGAGAATACAAGGCCGAAGGATCAAGCTAAGGGTGCAAAAGAACGATTGTGCTACAACTGTGGTGAAGCTGGACATTTCAAGAATGATTGTCCGAAGTTGGCTAAGCAAACTGGGAAACGTCCAAGTGATGGACAGCAGCCAAACGCGAAGAGGCAAGCCATCATGCCATGTGTGTACACAATCGCATATGAGTCTCAGGATCCTTCCACCTCTCGTCCGATCACTGATGAGTCTTCCTATCACTTACCTTAGCATTTTTGTGTGATTTTCTTTGCTTGTTGCGTGTTTAGTCTAGGTTACTTAGCATTCAGGATGATGAATGTATAGGGACCTTAGTCATGGGTGGTGTGGTGACCCATGTTCTGTGTTATTCTGGTGCATCATACTGCTTTGTGCATCCGGACATGATTGGACGCGGTGACTTTCAGAAGGAAAATGATTGGGGAAGTGATGAAAGTTCAAGCAGCTGGTGGGCAAGTTATGTTCACAATGGGAAAAGTCTGAAACATCTATGTGATGATCGGTGAAGTGAACATGCCAGCCGATTTAATGATTTTTCAGGTGAAGTCTTACGATGTGATCCTTGGAATGGATTGGCTTGGGAAGCACAGGGTGCATCTAGACTTTCACCGCGGTCGAGTTAAGTTTGAAACTGACCAAGGAAAACTGGAGTATCAGGGAGTTAGACCAACTTATGGAAGTTTGATTGTTTTGGCAATTCAAACAGAACGTATGTTAGAGAAGGGATGTGAAGCATATCTGACCGCAATTAGTACGGTAGAAGTTGGGCCGAATGCTGAACTAAGTGAGATTCCAGTGGTGAATGAATTTGAGGATGTTTTCCAGTCATTGACTGGATTACCACCTACTCGATCTGATCCGTTCACGATCGAGCTTGAGCCTGTGACGGCTCCAATCTCTAAAGCACTTTACCGGATGGCTCCGGCAGAGATGGCCGAGCTAAAGAGACATCTAAGCGAATTGATGGAAAAAGGGTTTGTGCGACCAAGCAGTTCACCTTGGGGCGCACCGGTTTTGTTTGTCAGGAAGAAAGATGGAAGTTTAAGACTTTGCATCGATTATCGTAGATTGAACAGAGTAACCGTGAAGAACAAGTACCCTCTTCCAGGGATAGACGAGTTGTTGGATCAACTCCGAGGTGCTACTTGGTTTTCAAAAATCGATCTGGCTCAGGGTTATCATCAGATTCCGGTAGCTGAGCAGGACGTACCGAAGACAGCCTTTAGGACGAGGTATGGGCATTACGAGTTTGTGGTTATGCCCTTCGGATTGACTAATGCACTGGCGGCTTTTATAAAGCTAATGAACAACGTATTCTGATATTGCCTGGATGAATACGTGATCATCTTCATTGATGATATCTTGGTTTACTCCAAGGATAAGGAAGAGCACAAGGCTCATTTGAGGAAAGTTATGGACAGACTGCGGGAACATCAATTGTTTGCTAAGCTCAGTAAATGCAGCTTTTGGCAAAGGGAAATCGAATTCTTGGGTCATGTTGTCTCGGACAAGGGAGTGTCTGTTGACTCAGAAAAGATCAAGGCAATAGCGGATTGGCCTAGACCAAGAAATACGACAGAGATAAGGAGTTTTTTGGGATTAGCTGGCTACTTCCGACGGTTTGTTAAGGGATTTGCGAGTATGGCTGAGCCAATGACTCGACTGACTGGGAAGGATGTTCAGTTCATGTGGTCAACGGACTGTAAGCGAGTTTCTCTAAGCTAAAGGATATGCTGACTAGTACTCCAATATTGGCTTTGCCTATGGATGGTGAGCCTTACGTGGTTTATATGAATGCATCAAGAGTTGGGCTTGGATGCGTTCTGATGCAACCAAGGCAAGGTGATCGCCTATGCATCAAGACAGTTAAGGAAGCATGAAGAAAACTATCTGACTCATGACTGATATGCTCAGAGTTTACTTCCCTAAGTTCAACTGCAAGTGCACAGAACAATTGTAGTATCTAGGGGTCGAATCCACAGAGACTCAAAAAATCTTACGATAGACTATAAAATGTCAAGTTAAGCTAGGCAATACTAATCAGAAAATAAATAACTAAGCGGAAAGTAAATCAGTATCAAGAACGGTTGTTGTGAAGCAAGTACTAAAAGCGTCAAGTCTAGGGAGTTCTCAGGAAATCAGACAAGCAGATCAATTATCAGTCAGGATCAAATTAAGTTCGGTTCTAGAACTCAAACACAAGATAGAAATAACCAACTTTCGTTGCGAGAATTCTCTAAGTCAAGAAACCCAAATTTCTTTGCAATTCCTAACAGATTAAACTAGCCTTAAGTGCAAGTTTGATTTGTTCACAATTCAATTAAACCAAATTTCTTTGCAGATAATTAAATTGCTCAACCTAAATAGGGCAGATTCTAAATTACAATTTCGTGTCAATTTATAAACCTAGAGTCTAGATTCTAAGTGATCAGGTTAGAAACTAATATTAAGCACAATTCAGGTTGAAGAACAAATAAGATATGAATTCCTTAACTGATAAATTAATCTAGCAAGTCATGAAATCCCTAACGAGAATCCCTAAACCTAACTATGAATCTACTCAGACATGATTAATGTAACACAAATCAATGAATAAATAGATTGCATAAAATAAAAGAGTAAAGAGTTAAAGAGGTTCGAAATCTTCTCTCTGGAGTACAAGAACGATCAGCCTCTCGGTCTCTCTCTCTCTCTCTCTCTCTAAAAATCTAATAGTATGAATGTGTATCTAAAACAAAACACCAAAAACCTAATTATAAAGCCTTAATCACGCTTGGGTCTTTTTACAAATACTGAAACATTCTGGGGCAAAACTGCAAATCTCCAAAGTCTTCATTAATGTGCTGACGCAAAGGTGTGTCGATCGATGCTAATGATGCATCGATCGATGCATGGATCGTCCAGACTTGGTGAAATTAACTCTCTCGGCTTAAGCTCCAAAACTTGCCCAAAATGCTCCATTATCTCCAATAATCCTCCAAACGTGCATGCACCTAATAAACACATGTAATGACTCTAAAGACATGACAAAAGACTCTAAAACACACTTATATCATGGCTTAAAACAGGTAAAAACCATGATATATCAACTCCCCCACACTTAGCTTTTGCTTGCCCTCAAGCAAAACAGAAAATTATAATGTGGTGAAGAGGTTTGAAAATTTCAGAAACTCTTTTCATCTTAGAAGCACAACACTCAGATTCCCCTTAGTAAGCCACATGAAAGACTCACCTGCAAGACATCAAGCCCAACATATACTTCCCCCACACTTAGCAACTGTCCTGAGTAAACTCCACAATCAATCCAAAGCATTCAAATTCACCCTACTGACTTCTATTAGCTATTAACTGCGGTCTCACCTAAGAATTATCGATCAAAGGGCACATGTATTCTTACTCTGTTAGCTCTAGACCACCATACTATCTTTTTCTGGTTCCTTTCTTCTCTTTTCCCTTCCTTAGCAACTGATTTTTTCCCATTGGGTATCATTTTTTTTTTTATCAGTGCTCTTCCCGTTATGGGGTGTACTTTGGACACATTCCATGGATGCACAGGAGGTAATAGAGGTCTCTACCACTCCCGCGACTACTTCGGAGCTACTAGCTCATCCTCAGTTTATTATTCTCTCTCTTTTTTTTTTACTTTACTTTAAGAAAGGAGAGAAGGGAACCTTACTTGGACATGTTTACAAGCTGTGTCAGAACTAAAAGAGGAATCCGACTCAACGTATACCAAGCCCTTAGGTGAGAAAATTAAGTCAAAATTAGGGGTGAAGGCTGTAAAGGATTCTCTGAATACCTGAATTGATGTGGGTGTCCTCAGTAGGCTGATCTGTATTGGGTTTTCTAATAGTCATAGATTGATCCTGCAAGCTCATCCCAATGGTTACTTAAGTTCCTGCAAGTGTTGTTGGCTTCTCAAAAATTCATTCTTTCCTACTTAAACTGTTTTGACTCGATACAACAAATTTTTTACTGACTCTAAGAAAATTGGTTTGAAAATTTCAGAAACTCTTTTCATCTTAGAAGCACAACACTCAGATTCCCCTTAGTAAGCCACATGAAAGACTCACCTGCAAGACATCAAGACCAACATATACTTCCCCCACACTTAGCAACTGTCCTGAGTAAACTCCACAATCAATCCAAAGCATTCAAATTCACCCTACTGACTTCTATTAGCTATTAACTGCGGTCTCACCTAAGGATTATCGATCAAAGGGCACATGGATTCTTACTATGTTAGCTCTAGACCACCATACTATCTTTTTCTGGTTCCTTTCTTCTCTTTTCCCTTCCTTAGCAACTGATTTTTCCCCATTGGGTATCATTTTTTTTTTTATCAGTGCTCTTCCCGTTATGGGGTGTACTTTGGACACATTTCATGGATGCACAGGAGGTAATAGGGGTCTCTACCACTCCTGCGACCACTTCGGAGCTACTAGCTCATCCTCAGGTTATTATTCTCTTTTTTTTTTTTACTTTACTTTAAGGAAGGGGAGAAGGGAACCTTACTTGGACATGTTTACAAGCTGTGTCAGAACTAACAGAGGAATCCGACTCAAGGTATACCAAGCCCTTAGGTGAGAAAAGTAAGTCAAAATTAGGGGTGAAGTCAGTAAAGGATCCTCTGAATACCTGACTTGATATGGGTGTCCTCAGTAGGCTGATCTGCATTGGGTTTTCTAATAGTCATAGATTGATCCCGCAAGCTCATCCCAATGGTTACTTAAGTTCCTGCAAGTGTTGTTGGCTTCTCAAATATTCATTGTTTCCTACTTAAACTGTTTTGACTCGATAACCCGGACACAAAAAGAAAAACAACTGACTCTAAGAAAAGAAAAAGATTAATGTCAGTACCACCTCCCCCACACTTGAAACACACTGTCCCCAGTAGTGTCAAGCTTAGGATTGGTAAAAGAAGAAAATGTTAAGGGATGAATTGGGTTCTGTCGGTTTTACCTGTCTCGCACCTGCATCGATCGTTGCACATAAATGCGACGATCGTTGCAGGGCGAGTGCGACTTTGTGTCGATCGTTGCACAGGACCGCAACGATCGTCACAGAGCGACTTCATATCCTCGTCATATCTCCCTGCAGCGATCAATGCACAGGACCGCAACGATCGCTGCAAGGCGATTTTTTTTCTTCGTCAAATGTCCCTGCATCGATCGTCGCAACAAGTGCAACGATCGACGCAGATCTTCAGACTCGTATTCTGCAGTGAAAACACACCAAAAACAAAAACAAAACGTAAAATCCTAACAAAAACACCAAAAAGAATATGTACAAACCAAACAGTGGGTTGCCTCCCACTCAGAGCTTGTTTAAGGTCATTAGCTTGACCGGACGAACTAGATCAGGCTCCTGGAGGTTTCGACAGAGACTGTGAGTGCCTCTGCGAAAGTATCCTCATCCAAGGTGGAGAGTAAGCATTGTCAGTGTGAGCTCGTCCAAGGAACGAAAGGATGCGATGTTCTCCTGCATTCACAGCAGTAAAGTTAGTAGAACTGAGCTTGGAAGACGCGTACCTTTGCTTTGGTGAGGTTCTGATGTCAGGAGCTTTCTGCTTAGAAACAGTTGCAAGCTCTGAAGATGTTAGAGTGGAATCTGCAGAAACCACCATCCTCTCCTCTCCAGGATCAGAAACTAAAGTCTCACTCTTCTGCGCTTCCTGTCCATCCTCAATGCTAAAGGTTTGACCATTAATCTTTGGCAAGCGCAGCATATCCATCTCAAAGTGTAGAGGCTCATCTCCCAGATGGAGATCAATCAGACCATGCCTCACATCAATCTTCGCACCAGCTGTGGCCAAGAAAGGTCTTCCCGGTATTAGAGCATCATCTAGCTCACTATCGTACTTAAGCACCACAAAATATGTCGGAACTAGGTAGTTTCCAACTCTCACTGGGACATCCTCAAGAACTCCTTCCGGAATCCTTATTGACTGACCAGCTAGAACAAGAGAGGTCCTAGTGGTTGAAAAAATTGTCATTCCCAGATTCTCTGCCACAGAGTATGGCATGAGATTTCCAGCAGCTCCTAAGTCACACAAGGAGCGCCTGAAGCTATCCTCAAAGATGGAACAACTCAGCACAAATATACCAGGATCAGGTAACTTCTTGGGGATCTGAGTAAGCAACACATCACTGATTTGTTTAGGGATCACTATCACCCAATCTTTCAACACTTCGTCCATAGGTAGCATCTTCTCCAAGTATCTCTGCACACAAGGGTGATATGGTGGATCATCAGGTTGTGGATCTTCTCCCAACTTCTCATCCATTACTTCCAGCTTTCTGGCTTCATCAAGTTCTTGTTGAGATATCTCAAACACCTCAGGGAAAGATGTAGTAGGATTGTGAGCCTTCTCTTCAGCAGTACCATGAGAAACAAGTGAGGTTGATTCTTCACGACATGCAACGATCGTCGCATTTGGTGCATCGGTCGATGCAACTAATTCATCACTGATAGTCTCGGGTTTTTCAGCTTCTTCAACGAGTTCAGCTGTATTAAACTCAAATTTCTCTCCATGGTTTGATCCATCATCAATCTGAACTAACCAAGCTTTAATGTGGGTATCCATAACATTCTTTCCTTTAACTGAGCTTGAAATTTGGTTCACTTGTGTATCCAACTGCTTCACATGTGTACTCAAGGATTCAAACTTCCCATTAAGATCTTCATACACATCATCCAGCTTCTTGTTGAAGTCTACATCAGTCTTAGTCTGGCCCTCCAGCAACTGCTCCATCATAGCTTCCATCTTGCTCTCATGAGCACTAGCAGCAGGAGGTGTCTGATATGAGGATGATCCATAAGTCCTCTGATAAGAATTACCTTGCTGAAAAGGTTCTGATAACCAGCAGTCTGCCCATATCCAGAAGAGTTCTGGTTACTTGTGAAAGCACTCTTCTGTCCACCATTAAAGAATTTATTACCTTGCTGATTTCCAAACCTGTTTCCTCAAAATCCAGAGCCACTGATGTAGTTTACATCCTCTTCCTGGTGATCTCCTTCAGCCTCAAATACCTCAACATCCTGAGCAAAGTGGACAGCCTTCTTTGCAGTCAACAAACTTTGAACAGTGTCCAGCTTATTCCTGATATCAGCAATCTCCAGATTATCGATCTTTCCACCAGACTCTTTCCTTCTTCTATCAGCAGTCTTGGTACTATTACTGCTCACCAAGTTATCAATTAGTGTGCTAGCCTGATCAGGAGTCCTTGTATTGAATTGCCATTGCTGGCATTATCCAACACAGACTGGTAATGGAGATCAATTCCTCTGAAGAATATGCCCAGCAGCGTCACTTCAGAGAATCCATGATGAGGACAGTCACGTTGGTACTTCTTAAACCTCATCCAAGCAGACTTAAGAGGCTCTGTAGGACCTTGGGTGAAGGTGAGGATATCCTGTCTCGACTGATCAGAGCGAGCATCATCATAAAAGTGCCTCAAAAACTCTCTCTTCACAGCATCCCAAGTAGTAAACTTCCCAGTTGGAAGTTGTTTCAGCCAAGCTGCAGCCTCTCCAGCGAAAGAATAGGGGAACAGTTTGAGATACAAGTAGTCATAGTTTACCCCATTGTACTTCATTCCAGTGATGAAGTCCTCAAAATCATCGATATTATCCATGGGTTGCTCATGTGGGAGACCATGGAAAGGATTCTGCCTCAGAAGAGAGTAGTAGACAGTCTTGATCTCGAAATCATTCCTCTCAAAACCAGGAGGTACAATTGCTGACCGGTTAGCATAGAATTCATCCGGTCGGTTGTAGTCAGTAAGAGTCCTATCATTAGCAGGAGGATTAATCATCCGCCCTTGACCTTGGGGCTGTTCAGGCTCAGGTTCAGGGATCACACGTCCCTCAGCATCAATCCTTAGCTCGTCATCATTGTACCGGTTGTTCTGTTGGTCTCTCAGAACACCCTCAGCATCAGGTCTCAAAATCAAGCGATTGTTATTCATCCTTGCTCGTTGACCTTTTTTGTTTGTTCTCTCTGGTCTAGCAAGTTCCTCAAGCTTGGGATTCACGAGATTCGCGTTCGGATCACTTCTGGTCTCACGCTTCTGCATAAACTGTCGGTAATCACACTACAACGATCGATGCTAAGTATGCAACGATCGATTCAACTCGGGATTCGCCTTGTGTCGATCGATTCAAAAGTTGCGTCGATCGATGCTAAGCGATATCAGACCTGAAACACACAGAGAAAACCAGAGAAATTAGTAACAAAAATAAAAAAACGAAAAACCTTGTCTAAACTTTAAATTCAAATCTATCGAAGACTCAAAAGATTCCCCGGCAACGGCGCCAAAAACTTGATATGCTCAGAGTTTACTTCCCTAAGTTCAACTGCAAGTGCACAGAACAATTGTAGTATCTAGGGGTCGAATCCACAGAGACTCAAGAAATCTTACGATAGACTATAGAATGTCAAGTTAAGCTAGGCAATACTAATCAGAAAATAAATAACTAAGCAGAAAGTAAATCAGTAGCAAGAACGGTTGTTGTGAAGCAAGTACTAAAAGCGTCAAGTCTAGGGAGTTCTCAGGAAATCAGACAAGCATATCAATTATCAGTCAGGATCAAACTAAGTTCGGTTCTAGAACCCAAACACAAGATAGAACTAACCAACTTTCGTTGCAAGAATTCTCTAAGTCTAATTAGCAGAAACCTAAATTTCTTTGCAATTCCTAACAGATTAAACTAGCCTTAAGTGCAATTTTGATTTTTTCACAATTCAATTAAACCAAATCTCTTTGCAGATAATTAAATTGCTCAACCTAAATAGGTCAGATTCTAAATTACACTTTCATGTCAATTTATAAACCTAGAGTCTAGATTCTAAGTGATCAGGTTAGAAACTAGTATTAAGCACAATTCAGGTTGAAGAACAAATAAGATATGAATTCCTTAACTGATAAATTAATCTAGCAAGTCATGAAATCCCTAACGATAATCCCTAAACCTAACTATGAATCTACTCAGACATGATTAATGGAACACAAATCAATGAATAAATAGATATCATAAAATCAAAGAGTAAAGAGTTAAAGAGGTTCGAAATCTTCTCTCTGGAGTACAAGAACGATCAGCCTCTCGGTCTCTCTCTCTGTAAAAAGCTAATAGTATGAATGCGTATCTAAAACAAAACACCAAAAACCTAATTATAAAGCCTTAATCACGCTTGGGGTCTTTTTGCAAATACTGAAACTTTCTGGGGCAAAACTGCAAATCTCCAAAGTCTTCATTAATGTGCTGGCGCAGAGGTGTGTCGATCGATGCCAATGATGCATCGATCGATGCATGGGTCGTCCAGACTTGGTGAAATTAACTCTCTCGGCTTAAGCTCCAAAACTTGCCCAAAATGCTCCATTATCTCCAATAATCCTCCAAACGTGCATGTACCTAATAAACACCTGTAATGACTCTAAAGACACGACACAAGACTCTAAAACACACTTATATCATGGTTTAAAACAGGTAAAAACCATGATATATCAATGACCTAGAGATGGCCGCAGTTGTTTTTGCCCTTAAAATTTGGCGGTTTTATCTCTATGGTGCAAAGGTCCAAGTTTTCACGGATCATAAGAGTTTGAAGTACATCTTCACACAGCCGGAATTGAAATTAAGACAGAGAAGATGGATGGAGACAGATGATTTGGATATTGCCTATCATCCGAGTAAGGCAAACACAGTGGTTGGTGCTTTGAGCAGGAAGCGAGTGGCTTCAGATTCAGAGAAAGACATGGACGGATTAGTCAGTATGATCAGTACATTGCGTCTGACTGCCTTGACTGACGAAGTGGAACCGTTGGGTCTAATTGCAGCAGATCAAGCGGATTTGTTGACTCGAGTGCAGTTAGCTCAAGAGAAGGATCAAGATTTGATCGATGAGGCAGGAAAAGAAAAGACTGAGTATCAGAAATCAAACAATGGGACGATTTTGGTAAACGGACGAGTTTGTGTTCCAAAGGATCAAGAGTTGCGGGATGAAATCCTTAAGGAAACACATCAGTCAAGATTCTCGATACATCCAGGAACAACTAATATGTATTGTGATCTGAAGCGGTATTATCAATGGGTTGGAATGAAGTGTGATGTTGCTAAGTAGGTTGTTGGATGCCCTATCTGTCAGATGGTTAAGGCTGAACATCAAGTTCCAAGCGGATTGTTGCAAAGCTTACCCATTCCAGAGTGGAAATGGGACAAGATCACGATGGATTTCGTTACTGGATTGCCAATGCGGAATGATAAAGATGCAATTTGGATTATCGTGGACAGAGTGACTAAGTCATCACATTTCCTTGCAATCAACAAGATGGATAATACGGCAGTGTTGGCAAAGTTATATGTGGAACAGATCGTGAGATTGCATGGAGTACCGGAGAGTATTGTGTTTGACCGTGACGCAAAGTTTAGTTCAACCTTCTGGAAAGCAATGCAAAAGGAAATGGGGACAAAAGTCCATATGAGTACATCTTATCATCCTAAGACAGATGGACAGTCAGAGAGGACGATTAGGACACTTGAAGATTTGTTGCGAGCTTGTGTTCTGGATTGGGGCGGTAATTGGGATCAATACTTGCATTTGGCCGAATTCTCTTACAACAATAGCTACCAAGCTAGTATAGGAATGTCGCCTTATGAAGCACTCTATGGACGACCATGCAGAACACCATTGTGTTGGACACAAGTGGGTGAACGAAGCATCTTTGGAAGAGACTTTGTTGAGGAAACAACTGAAAGAATAAGGGTGTTGAAGATTAAGATGAAAGAAGCTCAAGACAGACATAAGAGTTATGCTGATAAGCGGAGGAAACAGTTGGAATTTGCGGTTTGAGATATGGTCTATCTAAAAACAGTCACATACAAAGGCAAAGATCGAGCAACAAAGAATGCAAAGTTAAGTCCAAGGTACATGGGACCATACAATATTGTGGAAAGAATCGGAGAAGTGGCTTACAAGTTGGAGTTACCTCCAGCAATGTACAAAGTTCCATAATGTTTTCTATGTCTCTATGCTAAGAAAATGCATAAGTGACAGGCATAATGTTGTTTCTGAACCACCTTCGAACTTAAGGGAAAATTTGACAGTGGAAGGAAGACCAGTTCGAGTTTTGGAAGAAAAGATCAAGAATGTTGGAAGAATAAAAAACGTAAGGATGATCCAAGTTGTTTGGGATTGTGATGGTGAAGAAGAAACAACTTGGGAACCGAAAGCAAAAATGTAGGCTGAATTTCCTAAGTGGTTTGAGAAACTTAAGGAAAATCCGGACAAGAAGAGTAAGACTCGAGGACGAGTCTAATCCAAGTGGGGGAGAGTTGTAACGCCCACGTTCTAAGGATTAACGGATTGGGTTATCGATGGTCATCCGGAATGGCCTTTTAAGGCAGGGAATATTAAAAACTTGGGGGTTCATCAGATAGTAAGGCTTATTGTGTGAAAGCCGAGCTAAAACGAGCTGGAAGAGTTCAGACCGTGATTTTCGGACCAAAAGTGAGTTGTTGAGCTGACTGGTCGAGATTCAGACAAGTTTGGTCAGCATTCGAACAAGTTGGTCGGCTTTCAAACAGAGCGGTTATGATTGTCGGACCAAGCTTCAGTCCGCGGGTCTATTATCCGATCGATTTTGGGCAGGAACGGTTATTGGCCAAAAATCAGTATTTTCGCCCAAGGAAGAAGAGCGGGAACAAGTTTATGTGAAAACTCGCGCAGCCAAGTGATGAAAGCGCGGGGAAGGCAGTTGGATTGGCTTGGCCAATCAGAAAGATGCGGGAGCAGTTTTAGACGGTTTTGGCTCGAGTAAAATTGTCCTCAGACTGATAAAAGTAGTCCTTAGACGATAATTGATCACTTTTCCCGCAAAAGAACTCAGAAAGATTGAGAGAGAGATTCTTAAGAGTTTAAGCGTTCAGACTGAGAAAAGTGAAGATTTTGCCGAGAGTTGGACAAGCGATTGGCTGGGATTGATGTACTGATTGGATCGGTGATTTTCTGTTGGATTCGAGCACAAGAGGTGTCAGGAAACCGCTCTCATCAAACGAGCCGAAAGACTAAGGTGAGTGTGTGACCGTGGCTATAGGTTGATCGACTACTTGCATAGATTCATTGAGTCTAGTTGGCTAGGATTGTTCTGATTGCTTGCTTATCGATACTTCTGCTTTCTGCTGAGACTTAACTGATTGATCTATTCCCTTCTTCAAGCGTCTAGATCAGATCATGCGCTTAAGGGCAGTTTGCTCGTTAAGGCTTGATGCTGGATCGTAGAAGATGGCTTGTTGACTTGGAATGATCAGATCGGGTTAAGCATCTATCTGTTCAGCCAATTATGTTTTTGCTTACTTGATCGATTGATTGGTTTCTTGCCTTGAGATGTTGGCTCATTGCCTTGAAACAATCATATCGGATTAAGTGTTTGTACTGATGATAAGCTTGATAGACTGACTGAATGTATGGCTTGTTGCGTGATTATATATATGGTTAAGTGAGGCGGGACGACCGCTCTCAGTAAGCAATCCGTTTTCTTATACCTCCTTTGTGGATGCAGGTGATCGTTCTGAGAAGGCTTTGGCGCGAGACTAAAGGCGGCTGGATGGAAAGGATGGTTAGATTGGGTAGATTTGGTTAAGTATAATGTAATAGCTTAGTGGCAAAACTGATCATTGTACTTAAACCTCGAAATCTATCTAAGTCTGTTTTTATGCTTTAAAAATGCTTGTCTAGTTCGGATTGAAAACGCAAAATAATTCTAAGTATGGAAAAATTCGAAATTGGCCTAAGTCTGGTCGAGGAAGTCGACCTAGACACTATCTTCGGGTGGGAAAAATTGGGTTGGGACGTTTCACCGAGCTCTGGCCATACGCATAAAAAACATAGCTTTTTCTAGCCCACCATGGTCGCAGACTACAAAAACTACACCAAGCAATGTGACAAATGTCAAAGGCACGCTCCAGTTAAACATCAGCATGCAGAAAGACTGTCCTCAATCTCGGCCCCTTACCCTTTCATGATGTGGTCGATGAACATAGTGAGACCATTATTCTCGTCAGGACCAAGGCAAGTGAAATACCTCATGGTCCTAACCAATTACTTCACTAAGTGGATAGAAACTAAAGCTTACCAACAAACTACAGAAATCAAAGTACGAAACTTCATATGGGAGCATATCATCTGCCAAAACGAGCTGCTCTACGAGATAGTAACTGATAACGGTTCCCACTTCATCTCCCGAGCTTTCAGAAAGTTTTATAAAACTTGGAAGATACTCCTAACAACCTCCACTCCGAGATACCCTCAAGGAAATGGTCAGGCTGAAGCTGCGAACAAGAAACTTTTAAACAATCTCAAGAAAAGGTTCGACTCCAAAAAGTCTAGATAATCCAAGGAACTCCTAGAAGTCGTATGGGCCTCCCGCACAACACCTCATAATGCAACTGGTGAAACACCATTTTCGTTAGCTTACGGAATGGAAGCAATGGTTCCTGAAGAGGCATCAGTTCCTAAAATCCGAAGAGCTCTAAGCCCGAGAAACGAGGAACTGAACGAACGAATGCTTAAAGATCGCTGGATATGATTGAAGAGCAGCGCAACCGAGCATTAGTACAAATGCAGAACTACCAGCAATCAACCTCCCGCTACTATAACTCCAAAGTTAGACTGCAGAAGTTAAGCATGGGAGATCTAGTACTATGCAAGGTCTACAAAAACACTAAAGAGTTTGGTACGGGAAAACTAGGAGGAACTGGGAAGGTCCCTACTGAGTTACCAAAGTAGTCCGCAATGGCCTCTACAATCTCACCAAATTTAAAAACAGAGTACCAGTGCGAAGGTTGTGGAAAGTCACGAACCTCAAGCTATATCACCTCCGAGTACTGACAATAATCGAACTATGTTAGACTTGATCCCTTGATGGGTTACGTAGGCAGCTCGACCTAAGAGCGCAGCCACTTCATAAAACTCTCAGTGTTTTCACCTTTCATTTACTTTCTTTAAGGGGGGAGTATAGGGAATAGGTTAACCCCATTTGTAAACCTCTAATCAAAGCTTAATAAAGTTTAACTTCTATATTTCCTTAAGTCCAACTCATAAAACTTACATGACTAATTCCAAGAGCCATCTCGCAGCGGACACGAGCTGAAAACTAGTTCACGATCCGCCAACACGCTAAGTATCGAAACAGTAAGTGAACAAACAATAGCAACAATGATCTACAACTCTAAAAGTCTCACAAAGCGACCTCTTAAAGCCTACAATACACGATCAACCTCGGAACTAAACCCCAAACAACTTAACACAAGTTAAACGTGTTCAAAAACTCGAAAAAACTATGATCTAAAATGCACTAAGTCATCGTAACGAGCTCTAAACTAAAAACGTATGACCAGATTAAACAAACAAGTAAAAAAAGAGCTTTGTTCCGTGACCTAAAGGTTTAACGTGAAAACTTAACAACGCATCAACAAACTTCCAAAACATTGATAAAATGAAATCCAAAACTTAAAGCAATATAAGTTTTTAAAACCTTATGCATAAAGGCTCACCCGAGCCAAACGAGTTTTGGATAAAAGCCTTCCCAGGCAACACCGAGCAAAGTAAAAAAAAAAGACTTCAATGATAGCCCAAAAAGGACTTTAGGGAATTTCAGGAAAAAAAAAATTGAATTTTTGAAAGAGCAGCCATCAGCCTTGCTCCTCACTGTCAACTTCCTTAGCTCTCGCTTTCTCCAAAGCTTCCTTGGCATCAGGCTCCATCACTTCATCTACCTTGGTGCTCGTGCCGCCTCCATCTCCAGCCATCATCTTCAAGTTTGATCCGAACTCATCAAAACCCCAAGAACGAGCAGCCGGACCAACGGCTCCCAAATTCATAGAGTCATCAGAGATTTGCAAGTTAACCTCAAAGCAACGCCAAGGGAGAAGTCGGAAACCAGAGCCGTCTAACTCCTTACCAAACACGACCTTCTGTTCATTCACTTTGGGAAGGTCAAATTTGATAGTGGTAACACCACTCATAATCATCTAGATCAGTTCTATTTTAGCCACAACCTCATGGAGCTTCCTCTCGCAGTCGACCTCCGCCTTCTTCCTCTCATACTTATCCTTGTAAGATGAAAGCAAGGCACAATATTGGTCGTCTCTCTCTCATCCCAGTATGCTTGGCGCGGCGGACATCATCCTCCATCCCCGAAGCAAGCTCCTTATTATGCTCAGCCAGGAGATCTAACTTCTCCGTCGCAAGCCTATAATTAGACTTTGCGACACAGAATCAAGCTTCACTAGCTGCAGCTCCTCCTGACACGTCTTGAGATATGTGGTCAAAGCATTCACCACGATCTGGGCTTCTTCCAGATCCTGCTTACGGGGGGCGCTCCAGAGGCTTTGCTCATTAAAAGCACTCAGCTGATTGTCCGCATAAAAGGACTACAAAAGCAAAACAGTAGCGTGAGCATCGGAAAAGGAAGTCCAAAATCAAAGTCAGGACTACAACAATTACCTTTCCTATGGCGACCATCGCTTTGATGTAAAAATCGCGCCCCGTCATATTCTTCACCGTTAGAAGCGAGCAGTCGGTAGGCTTGCAAAGACGCAACAAGTGAGAAATCCCCTCCGGATCGTCCGTTATCGAATAATCCTTGTTGTGTTCTAACTTCCATCTGAAAGCTTTACTCCCAGAGTCGTTGGACGAACTAGATCCTGCACACGCTTCTTTTCTGGAGCTTTCTCAAGGCGAGCCTTCTTGCTCGCAGGCTGCACGGAGGAATCACTGCTCGAGCTCTTGGAATCCAGACAGATCACATGGCCAGGACGAACCACAGTCAGTTCCTTCCTAGACTCTCTAGCTCGATGCGGAGTGGAGGCGGAAGTCTGGCGATCCCCAAGTTAATGGGGTTGGTTAAAGCTTGGCTCAACTAACCAGAGCATATAGCTAGGTTGCCGCTAGAAGCTGCTTTGTCACCAGTTTCTTGGAATCACGGAAGGTTGGACGTCTCCTCATATCTTTCTTCTCATTAAGGCAACGCTGTATGAACCTTCTTCAGAAACAGTTTGCTCATGATTAACTAGAAAATGAAAACGAGTTAGATAAGCACCAAAAGAAAACAAGCAACCCAAAACAACAAGATCAATGCTTTTCGAGTCGAGGAACAATGGAACGAATTCTGAAAGGTGTTGTAATGGCTAGGATTTTGAGTTCTGGCTTCCTGTCTGGAGTAAAAGATGACCAACGATTTCGCTCGTTCCCGAGTACATCAACAAAATTCTGAAGCCAATCACTGATAGGAATCCTGTTTGGGGTATCTGCATAAGGAAGCAAGATGTAACACCAGCCGAAAACCTGCATGCAATAAAAAAAGCCTTTAAAAAGTCCTCCTTTGAGCAATGAACACGGCCCACGAGGTCACGATCATCTTGAAATTGTAATCTCCGACGAATTCCTTGTTGAGCAGTATGGGTCGCTCTCTCCACCAATCATCTCGAACTGAAACTTCCACGAGCACCTTTAAACCCTTCCGAGGAAAAAGGTAGAACGTTGCGGAGCCCGAGTTATACTTAATAGAGAAAAGCTTATAAAGCTCAGCCAAATCAAATCGAACCCCTTCCTCTCGAGCCCTAATGAGGAGACCGATCAGATGCCGAACAAAATTATGACACATCTAGGGAAAAACTAACCCTAGCTCGTTAATAACTTCCAGCAGAACCTCGGAATTGGAAAGACAAGGCCGCATTTCTCGAAGTAGGCCTTGGTTTGACTTTCTCCGGCGACTTCCTTGGACAAAGGAGTTTCAGCTTCACATCCTTTGGTACCCCCAAACGATATATACAGATCCTCGATGTCCTCAGCTTTCGTAAGCGGAGCAGGATGATCGAATTCACCAAGACCCTTTGCGGCTCCCTTTTCCTTCTTAACAATCATTGCGACCTCTTTCTCTCTCTTCATAGTCGGATTCAGTTTTCCTGACAAAAAAAAAATAGAAATATCGAAAGCAAGCAAACGAAAATAAAAACAGTAAAAGGAAGAAGAGAGAGAGAGAGAGAGAGAGAGAGAGAGAGAGAGAGAGAGAGAGAGAGAGAGAGAGAGAGAGAGAGAGAGAGAGAGAGAGAGAGAGAGAGAGAGAGAGAGAGAGTGAGAGTGATGGATTTAAAGGAAGGAAAAACTATCTATGGAGTCGGCGAATATCGCAAAGTGTGGAGACGTGGGAAGTTTGGTTATAAAGCAGTTATTAATGTCCAACCTAGATATCTTGCAATATCTTTCGTATCCCTTGATCTCAATCGTCAGATTTCAAGACCAATCTCCACGCGCTATCATTACAGATGGGACGTGCAACTGCGCGATCTGAATTCGTTTTGGCGGGATTTCTACCCTTCGCATCATTTGATGTTATCCAAAGGAAACTGAATAGTCCCCGAATTGTGAAAACGTTCAGCGCCAAGATTCGGTTTTATCCATTGTATGCTGTGGTTCTCCGCAAATATATTTCGCCCCTTACAGCTCGATAGCTCTCTTAAAGGACTGTGACAAATTTTTGGGCTCAATTCCCCTCTAGGAATTCAGTTGGATGAAAACCTCTCTTTGGGCCGATTTCTGAAGCCCACTACCAATTTACATCATGACAAGGCTCAATAGTCCAAACTATAACCTAGCGGCTGAAACATGAACGATGAACTCCGAGTTGATGGCCTAGCCCATCAACTATTCGCACACCTCGACGAGGACATGAACGATACATCCGCAAAAATGATATGTTAGCTAATGATCATGAGAAGATAAGGTCCACGATATCCCGACAATCACACAGGACGTTGAAGCAATCCTGAGGAGGAGGAGAAGCAGTTGAGGCAAACTATAAGAGGGAGGTCTTAACCCTCGCTTGGGATCATCTGATTCGCAGCTACACACACTCTTTACTTGACACTTGTAATCGCTCTATGGAAGCTTAAGTCATTGTAATCATTCTAATTCAATCAATATAAATCCCAATTCGTCTATTCTTGCTTTGTTCTTCTTGCGGTTCAATCAAGAATCTAGCTCACATTTCCTAAAAACCTCGAACTAAACACTTTAAATCACGAGTGTGAATTTTAGCATCTACAATTTATATATAATATTATTTAACTAATATATAGTTTGTCTCAAATAAATTTTTGTAAATTCTCATTTTTGTTTTGTCTCGACCCAGGTGAAAATCTATATTTTGTGCTATATAAAAATGTATTTCTATATTTTTTTCTGGTCGAACAAATGTATTTCTATATAAAACTGGAAATAGAGCCGGTTTTGGAAAATTCCAATGAAATATTCCAATTGGTTCTGATTTTAGTAAGTCTACAAGAAAAAGGAAAAAGAAAAAAGAAATTTCAATGACCCTTGAATTTATTCTTTTACACGTAAAACTAAACCAGCATCATTATAATCTCTCAACATCTAACACTCTTCAAGCTCTAATTAGAAGATGTCTTAGAGAATCTCTATCATTTGGGTTTTAGCCATGGGTTTCTTAACAAATTTAAAAAAATATATATATATTTTAATTTAATTTTCTTATAAAATTAAATTTTTATTTTCGAGAAATTATGCAATCAATGGTATATTGACACATGATATATGAATATTTTATGGAGGATTGATGGGTTTTAAAATAAAAATCACTCCATTTTCTCTTTTATTTTTCAAATTTTTAATTATTTTTATTATTAGATATTTATAGAAAAAAATCTATTAAAAATGTGTTTAGGGTATTTTCGATGAGATATATATATATATATTATAAAAGGAAGAAAGAGAAGAAAAACTAGTTATTATTGAAAAATCTAAACAAAAACAAAAGAAATTTTTGTACTACTTACTTGACACTTAATGATTAGTTTATTATTTTTGTTTGCTTTAAACTTATTTATATTAAATCTATTAATATTATATGTATTAGAAACTCATGGTAAGAAATTCAAGATTGATCCAATAACGGTTAGCAGTTCGCCCTAGGTATTTTCTCAGGCACTAGTCCCGAGGCAGAGCCACCAACTTTTCTTCGTCGTTGATATGCCTCCCCAGCGGCCGGTTTTCCATCATGGAGCTGGGGAGGGCCTTTGTTTGTCTCTTTCGATGTGTCTTTTTGTCTCTTGCATCCCCCTCCTCTACTTCCTTTTCCCCGGCCTTCGGTGGTGTCTCTGGTCTCGTCTCCGGTGGTTCGTGAGGTGGAGCTTCTCTTCTCGTGTGGATCTCGGTCTTCGTCATATCTGCGCGTGGCTCTGGGTGGTTCTCCTCTATGTTTTCGTAGTTGGTGCTTGTCTTCTCCGTTTGTAATCTTTTGAGGAGTCGTAGCCGGTGGTTTCATATGTTTGTATGGTGTTGCTCCTCTCGCAGATTCGTTATATTGGTGAGGTGAGTTAGATTGGTGTTCATTGTTTGGTCTGAGATTTTGGGATGCGGTTTAGGATGGGTTTTGTATAGGCTAGTTTGTTTGTTTCTAGGATTGGTTGTTTTGGTTTGTGTTTTGGTTGGCTAGCTGGTTAAAGGTAGCAGTAGTTCATTGGGTTTTTTGTTAGATCTTTGTCTAGAGGTTCAGCTTCGTGGATTTGGCTCTTCTTTCTACCGGTTTGGTTAGCCTTGAGATCCATTGTCTTCGGTTCAATTGAGGTGTTTTTGGTTTGCTTCGCATAGTGATGTTGCTTTACATTGGGAGTGTGATTTTTCTTTATGTTGGTTGTTTCGGTATAGTTCATGCTGTTATTCTCCTTATCTTCTGCATCTGATGTTCTATCTCTTACAACGGTTCTGATATATCATGGTTTTCACCGGTTTTAGACCATGATATAAGTATGTTTTAGAGACTTTTAGTGTTTCTTTAGAGTCATTTACAGATGTTATTAGGTACATGCACGTTTGTAGCGGAATTGGAGATAATGGAGCTTTTTGGAGCATTTTGAAGCATTTGGCCGAGAGAAAGAAGTCACTGCCCATATTTGACAGTTGTGTCGATCGACACACAATTGGCATCGATCGATGCATAGCGTGACCAGAAATTCTCGCGAGAGTTAATGAAGATTGTGGAAATTTCAGTTGTGCCCAGAGGTTTCTGATATTTACAAAGAAGCCTCAATTCGTGTTTTAGGAATATAATTAGGTTTTACAGGCACTTGTTAGGCTAAGCTTTTCTTGGAGAGAGTTTAGGAGATTTTGGGGCTGGTTTTGTTCTCGAAAGAGACTTGATTTCGAACCCCTGTTCTTATTCCCTTGATTATTCTATGATATCTATTTTGACTATGTTTTATGTTATGACTGCTATGTCTGAGTAGATCTCTTGTTAGGTTAGGGATTCTCATTAGAGATTTGAAGGAATGTTAGAATAACTGATTAATTAGGATTCATCATCTAGTTCTTCATCTAAAACTGTTCTTAATGCTTAATCTGAACTGGCCATTTAGATTACTGATATTAGGTTGATTTACACAACGAAAGTTGGTTAATTAACTAGATCTGATTTAGGTGAGAAATTTATCTATTCGCAAAGAAATTTGGTTTAAAGAAATTGTGAACGAACGAACTTGGAATTAATGCATGTTTAGAACTCTAGAATTCGCAATGAAAGTTGGTCTGCTAGGTTGTTAGACATAGATAATTATCGCAGCTAAAGCTGGTTAGTTTTACTTCTGTGATTCTAGTTCAAGAACGCTATAGATTGAATCTTGATTGTTGTTAATCTGATTTCCTGATATCCTGAGAACTTCCCGAAACCTGACGCCTTCGCTAATTGCTTACACCCACTTCATCTCACTTATTTACTGTTATTCTGTTTACTGTTCTAAAATCTATTTCGCTTAGCTTAATTCGAACTACTCATAATCTATCGTGTGACCGGAGTCCTTGTGGATTTGATATCCTAAGTACTACATCTGCATCACTGTGCACTTGCAGTTAGAATAGGGATAATTCTTGACCAATCAAATTTTTGGCGCCGTTCCCGGGGACTCTTTGAATTCGCCGATAGATTCAGTATTAGGATTTAGACTAAGCATTTTTTTTTCTAGTTTACTTACGTTTTTGTTTCTTTGGTGTTGCAGGAATCGCATTGCATCGATCAACGCATACCTTGCATCGATCGACACAAGGCGAAACCCGTGATACCAAAAGCTTGAGCACTTAGCAGGTCTCTCTCTATGGAGCATGTGATTCTGATTTGCGGTGAGGACGACATTTTACGAGACCAAGAGGGTCATATATGCAACACAAAGGGTCAGAAACTGGATGGGGAAGGAAACCCCATCATACCAGAATACTACGCATTGGTTGGGCAGATAGCTGAGATGAGAGACAAGATTGATTCTATCCACATCATCCTACTTAGGAAGAGACAGATCCGAGCTGATGCAGTAGCTGAAGAGTTTGCAGAGGTGAATTATATAGCTGGAGCTGATTATCATGGACAGACATATGGAAATCAGCAGAGACAAGGTTCTAGTTATGCTCCGAGATCGAGAGATTAGGGTTATTCATCTCACCAAGCACCTCCTGCACCTACACATAAGAGCAGATTGGAAGTCATGATGGAGCAGTTTCTTGAGGGACAACAACAGACCACTGTGTCTTTCAACTCGAAGCTTGATACCTTTTACAGTGATTTGAATGGGAAGTTTGAGTCCTTGAACACTCATATGAGGCTGCTGGATACACAAGTGGATCAAATTTCAAATTTTGCCAAAGGGAAGAATGCTCAGAAAGCTCATGCCAACGCCATCTCAGTTCAGGTTGACCATAGGATGGATCAGGGATCATATCTTGAAGTTAAGGCTATGGAAATTGTGGAAAACAGAGAAGAATCTGAGACTGAAATCCCTGAGTTTGAGAGCTTCGACGGACCAGACTCAACCGAGATTGACGTTGATCTTTTGGTAAAATCCATCAGTGTCGATCGATCCCCTTTCAGTGTCATGGACACCCACATCAGAGCTTGGAAGGTTCAGATTGATAATGGACAAAGCCAAGGAGAGAAATTTGAGTTTAAGACTGCTAAACTCGTGGAAGAAGCTGAAAAACCCGAGACTGAAGCTGGAACTCGAGATGAACTATCTGCGTCGACCGTTGCATACCATGAAAAATCAGCCTCACTTGTCTCTCGTGGAATTGTTAAGGAAAGGGTCTACAAACCTCCAATACAATTCCCAAGAGTTCCTATAAGGTCTAAACATGACAGAATGTGGTAAAGTGCATGGTAGTGATGGATAAGGAGCTAGATGAAACCCCACCAGCTGATGATACACCACATCACCCTTGTGTGCAAAGAAATGCGAGGAAGTTGATATCTACTGATGGAGATTTGAAAGAAAGGGTGGTGATTGTATCTAAGCAAGACAGTTCTGTGCTGAATCAGATTCTAGAAAAACTTCCAGATCCAGGAGTCTTTGCACTAGATTGTTCTATCTTCGAAAACAGCTCCAAGCACTCCTTATGTGATTTGGGATCTAGTGTGAATCTCATGCCATACTCTGTGGCTGAGAGAATAAGAATACTGGATTTCCAGCCCACTAGAATCTCTCTAATCCTGGCTGATCGATCGAAGCGGATCCCGGAAGGAATTCTAGAGGACATCCATATCAGAATTGGAAATTTCTCGATTCCAACAGACTTCGTGGTGCTAAAATATGAATTGGAACCGGATGATCCTCTGATACTTGGCAGATCCTTCTTAGCTACAGCTGGAGCAGTGATTGATGTAAGGCATGGTTTGATTAATCTCCACCTGGGATATAAGCCTTTGCACTTCAAGATGGACAAGCTGCGAAAGCCCACCATTGATGGTCAAGCTTTTAATGTTCAGCTAGAACAAGAAGCTCAGATTTGCGAGGATACAGTGTCTGATTGTGGAGAGAAGAAGATGGTGGTTCCTCAGGAATCTACTTTAACATCTTCAGGACCTGCAACTGCTCATAAGCAGAAAGCTCCAAACATCAGGCATCCACCAAAGCGAAGAGTCAGGAAACGAAATGTTCCACCTGACCTTGCAACGATTCCCTCATTCCTTGGACGTTCTCATGCTGCTACCTCTTACACACCGCCATGGATGAAGAGACATTCCAAGTCTTTGTTGAAACCCCCATGAGTATGATCTCCTACCATCAGTCAAGCTAATGACTTAAAACAAGCGCTGAGTGGGAGGCAACCCACTGGTTCGTTTTTACTTATCTATTTTGGTGTTTTTATTAAGATTTTACGTCTTGTTTTTGTTTTTGGTGTGTTTTCTCTGCAGAATTCGAGTCTGAAGATTAGCATCGATCGTTGCTCCTGTTGTGACGGTCGTTGCTGTTCTGTGCAGCGATCGTCACACCCGGTACAAAAAAAAATCAAAGGTACGCAAGTTAACCGAAAATCAGATTGGTTTACCCAAACCTGATTAAGCAACGATCGTCACATACTAGGCAACGATCGTTGCAAACACGCGCGAGGTAAGTACCCGAGAACCCTTCTCTTTTTTTTTCTCCATTTCGCGATTTTCCCTAAGAACTCTAAATCCCCTTTTGCTCGATCTCCCTCATTTCTCACTCATTTTTAACGATTCAAGTGTCTAATCCACTCGATTTTCTCCCCTCTATCCATTTCTAGCATCCATTTTAACCGGTTTTGAGGTATGTGTCATGAATCTCTCTATTTTCATTTCGGCCAAAGGTAGAAAAACTCGAACTTTATCATGATTTGCTGCTCTTAAGATAAAAGTGATGCTCTATTTGGCTTATTAATGACGATTTGGTATTATCTCGGTGCATGCATTGACGAATTTAAAAAGGTTTTGGAGAATTTTTCGATTCATTGACAAGCTTTTCGGATAACTGATTTAGGACAGATTATATGGAAATTTTGGGTACACTAGATGTTTGTTTGACTGTTGCTGTTGGTGGAATTGATTCTTATGCGATTTCAGGAAACTGCAAAATCGCCTTGCAACGATCGCTGCTTCTATGCAACGGTCGTTGCACCGCGATTTCACAGGATATTCAACGTGACAAACAGGGCCTCATTTCTTTGTCTTTAGATGGCTCCGAGGAAGAAACGGAATGTGCCTGCTGATGATGAACCACCTGCCGACTGGTTCGTACGCACATCTCCTATGCCTGCTCCTTACACTAGCGAGATTGGTACAGTGCGTTTTCCTTGGCCTAAAGCAGAACAAGAGAAAATTCATGTGACTAGAGTATGGGCTAATGATGCTAAGACAGATACTGAGAGTACTGCGTGCTTAGAGAGACCAGTTTCTGAGACTTGGGACGATTATGACACGATGTTCTACAACGCGTGGCATGACATGACTCTCAAGCCTACACGATTTGCAGACTACCAGACCTGTCGGATGCTTGGGATTGACAGTCAGGTGCTAGAGGTTACGAGACAGATAGGGCTAGGGACTATGCCGATGAGGATTTATGATCTTTATCCTGACTTGGTGCGACAGCTGTTGTCCACTTGTAGCGTCTATTACACGGATCATGTTCTCAGGAAAGCTCGAGAGGGCACATTCACGTTCATATGCAACGGACACAGGTATCGGATTAGCATTCGTGATCTCTGCAGTATCTATGGCTTTGATGATCAGGCCACTCATTGCTCTCTGGTTAGAGAGTGGGATACCGAGAGCTGTCAGTTTTTCTGGGACCACATTGGCTGTGAAGTGTATAACTCACGTACTACGAAGCAGATACAGTTGCGCCATCCGGTCCTGCGATATGTGGGGCGCATTTTAGGTTACACTCTCCTTTGCAAGGCTGAGGTGAACAAGCAAAGGAAGCTGGAGTTGCAGTTGCTATACACCGGAGTGAGTCACTTGTTCGAGGAGACACCATTGCAAGACCCAGCTCCTCAGCTGAACCTGGGAGCGGTTTTTGCAGACCATTTGTGTGAGATGAAGACGAAACCCTTTTCTGGGAAGAAGAGTGAGTCCGTAGGAAGTTTACTTACTCCCATTTTCCAGCATTTCAGGATCCCTACTGCTGGGAGAGAGTGCATCACCAGGAGGCAATGGATGGATTATGGTCATTTGAAGAACACTACTTGGATGAAGGACGAGAAGCTTTGGGTTTATCATGATGCAGATGCAGATGAGTGGTGTGTGCAGCTTTCTGCTGCTGAGCTTACTAGAGTTGATTCCTTGGAAGCCTTGCGCTTTGAGCCTCCTAGGAACTTAAGACGTGGCGTTCCTACGATGGTTAACCCTCTGGGTGCTTCTTCTTCTTCTGCATCGGGACCATCTGCTCAGAGTTTTGCTTCTAATCCTGCACCTGAGGTTCCTGCTGCTCCTGCTGCACATGATATTGGTCCTTATCGTGAGGCTTCAGTACCTTTCAGTGAGATGTCTGAGATAGAGTGGAGAGAGCGTCATGATGGTATTTTACGGAGAATCTGGGACTTCATGCGTGGCTGCACTTGCAGGAGACAGCCACAGGTTCATCAGCCCGTTCCTTCCCGTCGACGTAGACAGCACTCTCCGACTCCGGTTCTTTCGAGCGATATTGATCGCTATGATGGCTTAGATGACGAGTGAGAGTAGTGGCATTTTCAGACTACGATTCTGTATTTCTGTTTTTCACTTTTTCTTTTGCATTTTTCTTTTGCATTTTTCTTTTGATTTTTCTTTTGATTTTTCTCTTTGATACTTATGTTTGGATGATATGCTTGCATTTGAACTATCTGTTGCTTTGATTTTGCTTGTTTGCATTAATTTTCAGCTTGCAGGTTTGAAATTTGATAATTTCTCACAGACTAACCTGCTAACTTGCTGACTGTTCTCGGATATCGCAATGCAACGATCGACACAGTCATGTGTGTCGATCGTCACAACACGGAAATCACATTGCAGCGATCATTGCGGTCCTGAGAAATGATCGACACATGACGCAAATCGCCTTGCAACGGTCGTTACATTTATGTAACGATCAATGCAAGAGCAACAGAGGTAAAAATCAGACAGAACTTAACACATCCTTTAACATTTTCTTTCTTTTTACCGATCCTTAGCTTGACACTACTGGGGACAGTGTGTTTCAAGTGTGGGGGAGGTGGTACTAACTATTATCTTTCTGTTTTCTTAGAGTCAGTCCGTTTTTCAAAAACTTTTGTTTTATTGAGTCAAAACAAGTTTAAGTAGGAAACAGTGAATTTTTGAGACGTTAACAATAACTTGCAGGAACTTAAGTAACCATTGGGATGAAGTTGCAGGAATTATCTATGACTATTAGAAAACCCAACACGGATCAACCTACTAAGGACACTCATATCAATTCAGGTATTCAGAGGATCCTTACTGGCTTCACCCTTAATTTGACTTAATTTTCTCACCTAAGGGCTTGGTATACCTTGAGTCGGACTCCTTTGTTAGTTCTGACACAGCTTGTAAACTTGTACGAGTATGGTTCCCTTCTCTCCTTCAATAAAGTAAAAAAAAAAAGTAATAAACTGAGGATGAGCTAGTAGCTCCGAAGTGGTCACGGGAGTAGTAGCAAACACTATTACCTCATGTGCATTCATGGAATGTGTCCAAAGTACACCCCTTAATGGGAAGAGCACTGATAAAAAAAAATGATACCCAATGGAGAAAAATCATAATGCTAAGGAAGGAAAAAGAGAAGAAAAAGAACCAGAAAAAGATAGTATGGTGGTCTAGAGCTGACAAAGTAAGAATCCATGTGCCCTTTGATCGATAATCCTTAGGTGAGACCGCACTTAATAGCTTATAGAAGTCAGTAGGGTGAATTTGAATTGCTTGGATTGATTGTGGAGTTTACTTAGGACAGTTGCTAAGTGTGGGGGAAGTACATGTTGGTCTCGATGTCTTGCAGGTGATTCTTTCAGTGGCTTACTAAGGGGAATCTGAGTGTTGTTGCTTCTAGGATAAAAAGAGTTTCTGAAAGTTTTCAAACCTCTTCACCATGTTTTAGTTCTCTGTTTTGCTTGAGGGCAAGCAAAGGCTAAGTGTGGGGGAGTTGATATATCATGGTTTTTACCGGTTTTAGACCAAGATATAAGTATGTTTTAGAGTCTTTTAGTGTTTCTTTAGAGTCATTTACAGATGTTATTAGGTACATGCACGTTTGTAGCGAAATTGGAGATAATGGAGCTTTTTAGAGCATTTTGGAGCATTTGGCCGAGAGAAAGAAGTCACTGCCCATATTTGACAGTTGTGTCGATCGACACACAATTGGCATCGATCGATGCATAGCGTGACTAGGCATTCTCGCGAGAGTTAATGAAGATTGTGGAAATTGCAGTTGTGCCCAGAGGTTCCTGATATTTACAAAGAAGCCCCAATTCGTGTTTTAGGAATATAATTAGGTTTTATAGCCACTTGTTAGGCTAAGCTTTTCTTGGAGAGAGTTTAGGAGATTTTGGGGCTGGTTTTGTTCTCAAAAGAGACTTGATTTCGAACCCATGTTCTTATTCCCTTGATTATTCTATGATATCTATGTTGACTATGTTTTCTGTTATGACTGATATGTCTGAGTAGATCTCTTGTTAGGTTAGGGATTCTCATTAGAGATTTGAAGGAATGTTAGAATAACTGATTAATTAGGATTCATCATCTAGTTCTTCATCTAAAACTGTTCTTAATGCTTAATCTGAACTGGCCATTTAGATTACTGATATTAGGTTGATTTACACAACGAAAGTTGGTTAATTAACTAGATCTGATTTAGGTGAGCAATTAATCTATTCGCAAAGAAATTTGGTTTAGTGAAATTGTGAACGAACGAACTTGGAATTAATGCATGTTTAGAACTCTAGAATTCGCAATGAAATTTGGTCTGCTAGGTTGTTAGACATAGATAATTATCGCAGCGAAAGCTGGTTAGTTTTGCTTCTGTGATTCTAGTTCAAGAACGCTATAGATTGAATCTTGATTGTTGTTAATCTGATTTCCTGATATCCTGAGAACTTCCCGAAACCTGACGCCTTCGTTAATTGCTTTCACCCACTTCATCTCACTTATTTACTGCTATTCTGTTTACTGTTCTAAAATCTATTTCGCTTAGCTTAATTCGAACTACTCATAATCTATCGTGTGACCGGAGTCCTTGTGGATTCGATACCCTAAGTACTACATCTGCATCATTGTGCACTTGCAGTTAGAATAGGGACAATTCTTGACCTATCAAGTTCTCCAGTCCATCCTTAAGGAATTGAGGGTTTGGCTTCCTCGCATTTGGTCGTACCGTTGATGTATGGTTATATGTTTTGGTCCTTCATCTTCTTTGGTTTGGTCTGCATACGGCTTGTTTGTGGCTTCTATGATGGAGCAATATAATGAGTGTCGGTGGGTCAGTTGCAATACTTATCGACTTCATGTGTTACGCTCCTCTTCTCTCTTGATGTTTGGTAATTGATGTCTTTTCGTTGTCTTGTCAGCTTGTTATTGATCTATTCACTTCCCTTTTTAGTTGTTGTTATCGTGTACTGTCTAGCGATATCTGTTTATTTGGCTATGGGGATTTACCTTTATCCGCTGGATTTTGGTTCTAGTGAAGATCTTTATCCGGTAACTTTCATTTTCTGGAGGTTGGTTTAATATGCAGGTTTAATTTCATTCATGTGTAATATCATGTTCGATTGTATGAGTAATGAAAATCCTTTAAAAACTCATGGTAAGAAACTCACTATTATATTCTCTTCCTACCATCTCCTTGAATTCGATGCTTACAACGCCACAACAGCGTGCTTCATGCAGTCTCAACAACCTGGTGACGAATGTTTCATGTGTCTCGCGAGGACTAAAAAACATTCATGTTTGGCCCCTATATTTTCTTTGGGTACAACTGAATCAGCTTTTTGAAATAGAATTATGTGGAATGGTTAATTTCATAAAAAAATTCCATTTATCTTGAATTGTATTTTTTGGAATATAATAAAATGTATGTCTGTTAATTCCACATAAAAATTCAAAAGAAATTATTTTTTTACAATTTTGATTAAAAAAAATGGGCGAGACGAATTTGGGCCGCTTGTTTAGAATTTTTACTTTAGGCTTTAACTTTTTTAAAAAAATTAGATGTGATTTTAAGGATTGTAACTTTAAAAAAAAAAAACGGAAGGTGCTATATTCTTGGCTTTAAGAAAATATTCATCGTAGAGAAAAATAGTGGAAGTTAGATTTTGAGACTTGTTGGAGACTTTTAAAACCGTAAAATCTCTAAAGTATGATTGGTACAAAATAAACTTTCAAGACTTAAAAAAATAAATAAAAGTCTAAAGTCTTGTAGCCAAGCAGCCCTTCTATTACATTTTTATTTTTATCCCATTTATTTTTATCCCCAATAATTTTTTTTTTTTGAATAAATGTTAAATTAACTCAAAAAGAAAAAATGGTTCTTTTTTACAAACAATGTGGACCTTTTGATCAAATCAGAAACAATCTGAGCAAAAAGAAAACAGAGAAGTTGAACATGATTTTGCTGGAACTTTTCTGGGTTGGCTTGAAAGATAGGCTAGCGTGTTGCAAACCAAGATGCCAGAGCATCTTTATACGTCACGTCCGCAGCCATGGAAGAGATTCTGTTACGAACATGTTTGTCGATGTCCCGACAGAGATGAGCAGAGGGGAGAGGTGTTTCGTTGTGCTTTCTTCTATTTCTTTCTCTCCACAGGTTGTACACTGCCGCTTGAAAGACATACCTACAAAGGAAGAGGTGAGTCGTGTTCTGTCTACTGTCATTTAGAGCTACTGTTATAAGATTCCAATCCGTTGAGAAGCTTGTGCCATAAAGTTGCAGAGCCAAATTCTTCCAAATCTCTGCGGCGTACGAGCATTGGAAGAAGATATGATCCCTTGTTTCCAACTGTAGGTTGCATAACACACATCTCGCATCTGATTGCGGGTTTCATTTCTGGATTCTATCTCCTGTGCTTAATCTGTTCAGCTGTGCAAGCCAAACCAGAACTGAAAACTTTGGAGTAGCATATCGAAACCAAATACCCTTACTCCAAGAGACTAGCGGCTGTGATTCTCTTATGATCCTCCAAGTGTTTTTAGAGCTGAAAAATGGCTTAAACGTGTCCCCTTTTGTCCTCCATAGCCAAACGTCTTGTTCAGCATTCAGCCCCTTCTCGCAGAGATTCTCAAGTTCAGCCTCTATGCGGTTCAGATTCTCCAATCTGTGTCGTCTTTTCCGATGCGTATTAACAGCCTTCTCCACTGTATCATTTTCTTTAATTCCCATGTCGATGCACCCTCGTATCCCTGTTATGTCAATTAACCGGCCCAACGAAGACCAAACATCATACCAGAAAGACGTATGAGAACCAGAGCAGACCTCGACTTTGCAGAGTTTTGAAGCGAGGGGTATGTATTTCAGGAGCTTCCTCCACATCCAAGACCCGAGTGAGCTTTTCTCATTAACCAGCCAAAAAGAGCCTTTTCGTATCAGATATTTATGAACCCATCTGACCCATAGAGATGAATGCACCGATATAATTCTCCAGATCAACTTCAGACAACTAACATTGTTTGCTTCAGTAAGGGATCGTAACCCAAGTCCTCCTTCTTCTTTTGGTCTACTGACATCTTTCCATGAGACCTTAGACTTCTTAGCATTTAATTCAGGTCCCGACCACAATAAAGCTGCACAAACTCTGTCAACTTCTTGTATGCACGCTTTAGGAAGTCTAAAGGAGGATATCCAGAAGTTTGTAAGGCTATGAATCACTGAGCCAATTAGATGTAATCTGCCAGCAAAGGAAAGATGTCTTGTTGTCCAAGACCTTATTCTCGCTCTAATCTTCTCAATGAGAGGAGTATAGTCATGAATACTCATACGTTTCGTCATCAAGGGAAGTCCTAAATATCGAACAGGGAGAGCACCTGATTCAAAAGGAAACTCGTCAAGGATGGACTGCTTATCCGCATCTTGCACACCAGCCATGTATATGGTAGTTTTCTCCATGCTTATTCGCAATCCAGACAAGGAGGCAAATTTATTTAAAACTTCCAGAATTCCTGTGATCGAATCCTTTTTTCCATCTGCGAAAACTAACATGTCATCAGCAAAAGACAAATGAGTTAGTTTTAACGCTTGGCAATAGGGATGGTATCCAATTTTTCCTTCCTGGGCAGCCTTATCCAGCATTCTTGAAACGACTTGCATACATATAACGAAGAGATACGGAGATAGAGAACACCCTTGGCGCAATCCTCTTTCACTCTTAAAATAGCCCGCAAGCTCTCCGTTAACTTGAACAGAGAAGGTAGCCATAGTAACACATCTCTGAATCCATAACACAAACTTTTCAGGAAACTTCATTGCGTGGAGAGTGTTGAAAAGGAAGGGCCACTGAACAGTGTCAAAAGCCTTTGAAATATCGATCTTTACTGCGCATCTAGGGGCGATATTATCTTTGTGGTAGCTCTTGACTAACTCAGAGGCCAGTAAGATGTTTTCCATGAGCAGTCGGTCTTTTACGAAAGCTGACTGATTTGGAGATATGAAGAGAGGCAGAGTGGTCTTCAACCGATTTGCTACAACCTTTGAGATCACCTTATAAATGACGTTGCAACACGAGATGGGGCGATAGTCCTTGATGTGTGTAGCATCCTCTTTTTTTGGTATCAATGCTAGAATGGTAGCGTTTACACCTGTTGGGAGAAAGCCTTTATCGAAGAAGGATTGGACAGCAATCACAAACTCCTTACCAATGATGTCCCAAGCCGACTTGTAAAATTCTCAAGTATACCCATCCGGACCAGGGGATTTGTTACTTGCCATTGCGAATAGAACCTTCTTAATCTCCTCCTCTGTTACTGTTTTTGTTAGCCTCTCCTGAGTATCTACATCACACTCAAAATCCATCAGCCCATGAATTTCCTCCTCAGATAAAGTAATATGGTCAGGGACTTTATGAGCTAAGAAGTCGCTGAAATAAGTAACTGCTTCTTGCTTAATCTCTTCCTCTGAAACCGCCAAAGAACCATCACTCCTCTGTAGTTCTCGTATCGAGTTCTTAGACTTCCTAACCGTTTCTATTTGGTGGAAACTTTTGTTGTTACCATCCCCCACTTTCAACCAATGGATCTTTGCTTGTTGGCTTAGAACTTTTTCTTCTATTGTCGAGAGCAGGCTCCATCTATCAAAAGCTCTGGCTTCAGCTTCCACATTACTTCTATTCGGATTAGATAGAGTAGTCGTTTGACACTGACAAAGAGTATCAAAAGCGGCCTTCGTACGTTTTGCGATATCTCCGATCTTGTCTTTGCTTAATCTTCTGAGAAGAGGTTTCATGGCTTTTAGCTTTTTTGAAAACCTGAAAAGAGCTGAAGTTGAGTTGAAAATTGGCTCTGTATCATCCCAGAACTCCTTTACCAGCGGGAGAAATTCTGGAGATTCTGCTACGACATTCAGAAACTTGAAAGGCTTTTTCGGTTTCGCTGAATCTGGTTGAATCTGGATCCGACAGCGCAAATGGTCCGAACAACCTCCTGATTCGAATACACAGTAAGCTTGTGGGTAATTGGTTAGCCATGACGGGTTTCCAAGCGTACGATCCAGTTTCTTGCAGACCAGACCTTCATCTCTTTTATTTCCCCAAGTCCATTTTGGTCCATGATATTTTATATCCAGCAGAGCACAGTGTCGAGTTGTTTCCTGAAAGTCTTGCATTCCCGGTGAAACAACAGGATTGGAGTCATAACAGGAGTGCTCATCAATGTTTAGTGTCTCATTAAAGTCTCTGAAGACTAACCATGGTTTATTGCTAAACAAAGGTGAATCTTGATGGCTCTTGAGATCAGTCCATAATTCTCGTCTTTCTTCCGCAGTGTTAGCCGCATAGATGAAAGAAACGAGAATCTCTTCCTCCATTCCATCCAACAGAACATAACATGTAATCATTTGGGTACTAGTGAAGCAGGGTGTTACACGCACCTTTGGACTCCATAGCACCCAAATCTTACCCAATCTACTACTATCATAATTGTGTATGAATGACCAGTCTTTAAAAACCGATGAAACGATACGCATTGCCTTTTTCTCCTTTACTCTTGTTTCCAACAAGCAACCAAACTGAAAACTTCCATTGTTGATACATTTACGAACCACATTGTGCTTAGTAACCTTGTTGAAACCCCGAATATTCCAGAAGAAACCAGACATTAAGGATATTAACGAGTACTTTTTTTGCTCAGATTACCCGGAGCTACATCCTTGGCTTTCTGAACTGACGATTCTGAGAGGAATTTATGATTATCCTTGGAGCTTCTTGGTAGAGACTGTCGGAGTTGGGGCTCCTTTACTCTTCCATTGTCAGCTATGTTGAGCTCTTTTACTTCAGTAGAAACAGACTGCTCTGTTGGATGTACTGCAGTTTCTGTTGGGAATGTCCTGAAATCTATTGTACTTGCTCTAAGTGAAAGTCGTATAGTCGAGATGAGACAATCACATAACACTAGGTAGTCATAACGCTTTGCTAGAAGCCACTTATGATCAATGAGTTGAGAACTCATTGCTAGTGTTTTATGATCCTACAGGGTCACACACCTAAGCAAACTGGGCATTAAAGACGAAGTTGATCATTAATGTAATGATCCAGTGAATGCATATTTGATATGCATCCGATATCAATATTCTGGGGCAGTGTCGATCGTTGCAGATAGTGCATCGATCGATGCAACTCGCGGATTAATCAAATTTATTCGGTTTAATCGTTGGTTAATTCCGTTACGGTTTAAGATGACATATATAAGATATATGGTCGACCTAAACTGATAGCTAACCTAATTCACAGCCACAAGAACGAGATAGAAACCTCTATAGAGATTAGCATCCCTCCTGTCCAGTTTGTGTGTGTGTGGATACCAGTAGAGGCACAGCGTTTGAGGTGCTTCGTGATCTCGATTATCTGCAAACCTTCCGCTGCTAATCACCAGGTAAATCTGAGATCCCATAGATTCAATTACATGAACCTTAGATCCTAGGCTCGGAATTAAGACTAGGGTTGCTAATCCTGATTAGAACTACTAGAAATTCCTTCAGTGGTATCAGAGCTTTAGGGTTCCATTGAATCTGTAGCATGTTGATTAGATTAGTTGAATCTGAATCTGTGTATGGTTGATACAAACTTGCTAAAATTCATTTTCATGAAAACCTATTTTAGGGTTCTGTTCGAAAACGTTTTATGGCTTTTTCGCATGGTGTCGATCGATGACAATCCGGCATCGATCGACACAGGGCGAAAGCCCGAATAAAATTTAGGGTTTTTCGCATGGTGTCGATCGTTGCCGATCCGGCATCGATCGACACAGGGCGAAAACCCGAATAAAACTCAGTTTTCGCCTAGTGTCGATCGACACAAATGTTGTGTCGGTCGACACAAACCTCGCGAGATTGATGAATCGGTTCAATTGGATTGGACCGGTTATCGAGCTTGGTTAATAATGGTTGAACTCTGTGAATGGTTTAATTGCGATTGGTTTGATTAGGTTGGCATCGACCGATGCTAATGTAGCATCGATCGACACTGACCGGTATTCAAAACCGGATCAATTGGATTGATCGGTTATCGCGGATTTCTTTTGGTTAGCTTGCGTCGATCGACACTATAGTAGTGTCGGTCGACATCAGATTCGATGATTAGGTTATTGAACCTGAAATCACAGAACTAAAGCAAGATAAATCAATTAATTATAAGAATTAAAACATAATAAAACTGAACGTTTTAAATGATTCCGTTCCTCAATCAAATATCAAGTGATACTTGATGTCTTTCCAATCTTGTCAACTGTCAAGACCCATTTAATTGTGCGATAGACTTGCAGTGCAAGATGTCCACAATTTCATGAGTAAGACAGAGGTAATCGAGTTGATGGACTTGCAGTGCAAGACGTCAACAATTACATGACTGAAAAGATTGGTTTACTTAACTGGGCCATCAAAATCGTTTTGGGCTCAGAGACATCAGGTGGATTGGACATAAGATGTCAATCCACAACCAAGAGTTATATTGGATATAACTAGCAAAGTTGTTGCTTACCTAGATAGCTAAAGTTGAGTGATAGCCAGTGGCTCACTTGAATTTAGTGAAGTATGGGTCTTGGATCATTATATTCATCTGAGGAAACATTGTTTGAATATAATGCGAGTTTCTTAAAAGTTAAGACTTCTCATTTCTTGAACATCATAACTAAACCTTTTACCTTTCTTAGTTCTCAGCTATGACTAACACTCATAATAACTCTTTCTCCCTGCGATCCGTCCTTGAGAAGGACAAGTTAACTGGATCGAATTTTCTCGAATGGTATCGGAACTTGAGAATTGTTCTCAAGCAGGAGAAAAGGGACTATGTCCTGGAAACTGTTCTCCCTGAAAAACCGAGAGCCAATGCTCCACATGCAGAAAGGAGTGCTTGGGATAAGCACTCTAATGATGTGGTCGATGTGAATTGTCTCATGTTGGCTACCATGAACTCGGATTTGCAAAAGCAATACGAGAACGTGGAGTCGCCAGTTGAGATGATCACTAGCCTGAAAAATATGTTTCAGGAGCAAGCACGAACTGAGAGGTACCAGACGGTTAAATCTCTCATTGAATGCAAGCTACCAAAGGACAGTCCAGTCAGTCCTCATGTCATTAAGATGATGGGTTATATTGATAACCTGGGGAGGCTGGATTGTCCCATTAGCCAAGAGTTGGCTACTGACATCATTCTGCAGTCACTGCCGTCAAGCTATGATCAGTTTGTTATGAACTACAACATGAACAACTTGACGAAGACGTTGACTGAACAGCATGGCATGCTCAAGACAGCTGAGCCTAATATCAAGAAGGGCACTCCTAATGTACTTATGGTACAAGGGGGTAAGAAGTTTAAGAAACTTGGCAAAGGCAAGGGAAAGGGCAAGGCAGTCCAGGTTGAGAACCAGGACACGCCTGCGCCAGCCCCGAAGCCCAAGCCGGGCCCATCTGAGACTGATAAGTGCCATTACTGTAAAGAGCTGGGGCATTGGAAGAGAAATTGCAACAAATTCTTGGAAGAGAAGAAGAAGAAGAAGAAGACTTTCGAGACTTCATCTTCAGGTATTTATGTTATAGAAGTAAATGTTACTACTTCTGGTTCTACTTCTTGGGTATTGGATACCGGCTGTGGTGCTCATATTTGTACAAATATGCAGGGCCTAAGCAACAGTAGGAAGTTGGAAAAGGGACAAGTGGACCTGCGCGTGGGGAATGGAGCAAGAGTTGCTGCATTAGTCGTAGGAACATATAACTTGTCTTTACCTTCTGGTTTGGTTTTAAAGCTTAATAATTGCTACTATGTACCTGCTATAAGCAGAAATATTATTTCCATTCCTGTTTTGGATGTGGAAGGATATCAGTTTTCAATTAAGAATAAATGTTGTTCTTTTGATTACAATGATATATTTTATGGTAGCAGCCCATTAGAGAATGGGCTTTATGTTTTAAACCAGACTGCACCAATCTATAACATTAACACCAAGAGATTCAAATCAAATGACACGAATCAGACTTTTCTTTGGTATTGTCGTTTGGGCCACATAAACGAGAAACGGATCCAAAAGCTCCATAGTGATGGGCTTCTGGGCTCATTTGATTATGAATCATGTGAGAAATGTGAATCTTGTTTACTAGGCAAAATGACTAAGGCCCCTTTCAACAAATCAAATGAAAGGGCCAGTGACCTATTGGGCCTTATACATACAGATGTGTGCGGCCCAATGAGCACAAGTGCCAGAGGAAATTTTCGATACTTCATTACCTTCACTGATGATTTCAGCAGGTATGGCTATGTCTATTTAATGAGACACAAGTCGGAATCTTTTGAAAGGTTCAAAGAATTCCAAAATGAAGTACAGAATAAACTTGGCAAAAGTATTAAGGCTCTTCGATCAGATCGTGGAGGAGAATACTTAAGCCAAGAATTCAGTGATCATTTGAGAGATTGTGGAATTGTTTCACAACTCACTCCTCCTGGAACACCACAATGGAATGCGGTGTCCGAGAGGAGGAATCGAACTTTATTAGATATGGTTCGATCAATGATGAGTCTCTCAACTCTTCCATTATCCTTTTGGGGATACGCTCTAGAAACGTCTTCGTTTACACTTAAGAGGTTTCCGTCAAAATCAGTTGCAAAGACACCACATGAGATGTGGACTGGAAATGTTCCGAGTTTGTCTTTCCTGAAGATTTGGGGTTGCGAAGCTTATGTTAAGCGATTAATTACAGATAAGCTCGAACCCAAATCTGATAAATGCTACTTCGTTGGTTATCCTAAGGAAACCAAGGCATATTACTTTTACAACCAATCCGAGAACAAAGTGTTTGTTGCTCGGAACTGCGTCTTTCTTGAGAGAGAATTTCTTTCCAAGAGAAACAGTGGGAGTAAAGTACTGTTGGAATTGTGTCCAGTAATCTCGGTACTGTCTCTAGAAAGTAAGAGTATGTCAATGATCAGACATAAGTCATATAATACTGGGGGTCATGATGGCTTGCTAGAGTCCGCTCATGATCTATAAGTCTTGGACTTATTGCCTTTATTATATGATCCCATATGGGTCACACGCCTAAGCTAACAGGAAAATGTGTAGGAACGGCTTAGCAGAAGTACGGTAAAAGTGCCAGGCATTTGTCGTACTTAGAGAGAGATTAATGGGTCTGATTAAATCCAAGGGATTTAATCAGATTGGTATTTGGGCCCAAAAGCCCAAAAGGGAAAGAGAAGGGTTTTATAAACTAAAACCCAAATCTCTTTCTCCCTAACCCTAGCCCCCCAGCCGCGAACTCTCTCTCTTCCTGCGCCTCCTCTCCCTTGGTCTAGCAGCCTCTCTTCCTGCTTGGTGTGCGTGTGTGAACCTCTGGAGGAGTTATCACTCGGTGGCTCTCTGATCTCTGACCTGTTCTCTCTTTCCGCTGCATAAACAGGTAAAAGGTGAGATCTATCATTGTTTCTACTTGATTAAAATTAAACGTCTCGGTTTAATAAACAGATTTAATAATTTTATTAAATTCTGGTTAAACCGGGATAAGAAATCCAAAGTCGAAAAAATTGGATTTTGTGCCTAAACCAGGATTTTCTAATTTGATTTGGTTGGACCAAATAAATTGAGAAAATCCGGTTTAGTAAATAACCGGTTGACAATTGTGGTCATCGTAGTAATTAAAATTTGGTTAGACCAATTTTAATGAACCAGACCGGTTATGTCATTTAATTGGACAATTGGGTCATGTCTTGGACATGGACCAATTCTTGGGCCTCGGGCCAAGAAGTTAAAACAATTGGGCCAATTATTTGAGTCTTTTCTTCAGATTAATTTAAAATTTATTTTATAAAATTTTAAATCGATTTTAAATTAAAGTTTCCGAAATTTTGAAATTAGAAAGTTTCTTAAAATAGAAGTTTCTAGATTTGCGGGTTTTGGATTTTAAGAAATTTCTAAAGTTAGAAAGTTTCCGGTTTTAGAAAGTTTCCAATTTTAGAAAGTTTCCAAAAATAGTAGGTTTCCAAAAAGGGAAAGTTTCCAAAAATAGTAATCTTCTATTTTGGGAATGAAATTTTAATAAACCTACGAACCTCAAATAATATCAAGCGTTGGATGTCTTGTCCAGGCTATGTCAGCTGTCGAAGCTCATTCAATTGTATTCATGGCCTTACAGTGTGAGGGTGTCTACTTTTGCGTGGATAAGACGGTTTGTGATTCATAAATGTCATTGGGAGTCCCAGACATTAATGATTACATGACTGTATAGTCTGGTTTTCTTGACTAGGCCATCGGGAGTCCCGGGCCTTGAGACATCAGAGTGAATTGGGCCTCGGGCCCAGATTCACAACCAAGAGTTATATCACGGATATAATTAGCCGACATAGGGCTTACCGATATAAGCTAAGGTTGGGTGACGGCCAGTGGCCCACTTTGATCTTAGTTATATGTGGATCTTGGAATCATTATATTCTATTGAGGGTAACTTAGGTTATTGAATATAATGCATGATTGATCATATTAAGTATAATATAAGATTAATCATATTGAACATATTAACTAATAACCTTTTATATTATATTTCAGCTATGACTACTACAAGCACTCAAAACACATTCTCAATCCGGTCTGTTCTCGAGAAGGAGAAGCTGACTGGAACGAACTTCCTGACGTGGTCAAGGAACTTGAGGCTGGTCCTCAAGCAGGAGAAGAAGGATTATGTCCTTCGTGATCCTCTCCCCGAGAGGCCTGCTAACAATGCCGCCAGGACTCTGCATAATGCTTGGGAAAAGCATTCGTCAGATGAAAATGATGTGTATTGCCTTATGTTGGCGACAATGACTGCTGAGCTGCAAATGCAGTTTGAGAGTGTATTGTCACCAATTGAGATAATGGCAAGCCTGAAATCGCTTTTTCAGGAGCAAGCAAGGACTGAGAGGTTTCAGACTGTTAAGAACCTCTTAGACTGTAAGTTGGCTGCAAATGCGGCAGTGAGTCCTCATGTCTTGAAGATGATGGGTTATCTCGATCATCTTCAGAAACTCGACTGCCCTATCAGCCAGGAACTTACCTGCGACATCGTTCTGCAGTCTTTACCTGCAAGCTATGATCAGTTCATTCTGAACTTTAACATGCATGGCTTGAGTAAGACATTGCCTGAGCTTCACGGAATGCTCAAGACTGCAGAGCCCAACTTGAGGAAAACCGCCAAGGACCCCAATGTGCTTATGGTACAAAAGGGCAAGGGGTTTAAGAAATCCTCTGCTAAGGATAAGGGAAAGGCCAAGGCTGTCCAAGTCGCGGACAAGGACACGCCAAAGCCCAAGCCCAAGTCCAAGGCTGGGCCAACTGACATATGCAGGTTCTGTAAAGAACCAGGGCATTGGAGGATAGAATGTAAGAAATTCCAAGAAGGTCTAAAGGAATTGAAGAAGAAGACTCTCGAGACTTCTTCGACAGGTATTTTTGTTATAGAAGTTAATACAACTACTTCTGATAATACCTCATGGGTTATGGATACTGGTTGTGGGGCTCATATTTGTACTAATATGCAGGCACTCAGCAACAGTAGAAGGCTGAAGCAAGGACAAGTGGAGCTACGAGTTGGGAATGGAGCGAAAGTTCCAGCACTAGCTGTAGGCACATACTTGTTGTCTTTACCTTCGGGATTGATTTTAGAACTCAATAATTGTTATTTTGTACCTGCTATAAGCAGAAATATTATTTCAATTTCTTTGTTGGATTTGGAAGGTTATGATTTTTCAGTTAAGAATAAATTATGTTCCTTCAATCGCAACAATTTGTTCTATGGTTCTGCCCCTCTTACGAATGGGCTTTACATACTCGATCAATCCGCGCCAATTTATAACATTAATACCAAACGGTTCAAACCTAATGAGGAGAACCGAACGTTTCTATGGCATTGTCGTTTAGGGCACATCAGCGAGAAACGCATCAAGAGGCTCCATTCGAATGGACTTCTTGGCTCATTTGACTTTGAGTCATGTGAGAAATGCGAATCCTGCATGATGGGCAAAATGACACGGGCCCCATTTAATAAACCTAACGAGAGGGCCAGTGACTTATTGGGCCTGATACACACTGACGTGTGTGGCCCAATGTCCACAAATGCAAGAGGAAACTATCAGTACTTCATTACCTTCACTGATGATTTCAGTAGGTATGGATATGTTTATTTAATGAAACATAAGTCAGAATCTTTTGAGAAGTTCAGAGAATTCCAAAATGAAGTACAGAACCAACTTGGCAAAAGCATTAAGGCTCTTCGGTCCGACCGAGGAGGAGAATACTTAAGCCAAGAATTCAGTGATCATCTAAGAGAGTGTGGGATCGTGTCCCAACTCACTCCTCCTGGAACACCTCAATGGAATGGTGTGTCTGAGAGGAGAAATCAAACCTTATTGGATATGGTTCGATCTATGATGAGTCACACAGACCTTCCGATATCCCTTTGGGGATATGCTCTGCTAACAGCAGTGTTCACTCTAAATAGAGCGCCATCGAAAGCAGTAGCAAGGACACCATATGAATTATGGACTGGAGTGGCTCCAGTGCTGTCTTATCTAAGAATTTGGGGTTGTGAAGCCTATGTCAAGAGATTAATCTCAGACAAGCTTACACCAAACTCTGATAAATGCTACTTCATTGGTTATCCGAAGGAAACCAAGGCTTATTACTTCTATCTACGTTCCGAGAACAAGATCTTTGTTGCCCGGGATTGTAACTTTCTTGAGAGGGAGTTTCTTTCTAAGAAAGACAGTGGGAGTAAGGTACTGCTTGAAGAAATTCAAGATGAACAGGATACTGCTCAACCTAATGAGGAAGAGCAGCAGGAGGACCTACAAGAAATTGTAGAGCCTGAACCTGTAGTACCTGAAGTTCGAAGATCCGGGAGGATCCGTCACGAACCCGAGAGATATCAAGGATTCCTCGTGACTGACTGTCATGATCTTCTGATCATTGATGGTGATGAACCATCGAACTTCAATCAAGCCATGATGGGCCCAGATTCCTCGAAGTGGCGCAAGGCCACTGATTCCGAAATGGACTCCATGTCGGTCAACCAAGTGTTTTCGTTGGTTGACTTACCCGCTGGTGTAAAAGCCATCGAGTGCAAATGGATCTTCAAGAAGAAGATTGACGTGGATGGAAATGTCCAGATTTATAAAGCCAGGTTGGTGGCAAAAGGTTTCAGACAAGTTCACGGTGTGGATTACGATGAAACCTATTCACCAGTGGCTATGATGAAATCTATTCGGATTCTACTAGCAACTGCAGCTTTTCATGATTATGAAATTTGGCAGATGGACGTGAAAACCGCCTTCCTGAATGGCATTCTGGAAGAGGATGTGTATATGATGCAACCTGACGGTTACATAGATCCAAAGAATGCTGGGAAAGTATGCAAGCTTCACAAATCCATTTATGGATTGAAGCAAGCATCGAGGAGCTGGAATCTTCGTTTTGATGAAGCGATCAAGCAATTTGACTTCATCAGAAACGAAGAAGAACAATGCGTGTATAAGAAAACTAGTGGGAGCAAGATAGTATTTCTCATTCTGTATGTCGATGACATACTGCTTCTCGGAAACGACATTCCAATGCTGAAGTCGGTAAAAGACTGGCTTGGAAGTTGTTTTTCCATGAAAGACATGGGTGAAGCCGCATACATTCTTGGAATCAGGATCTACCGGGATAGATCTAGAAGGCTGATAGGCTTGTGTCAAGATTCATACATTGACATAAGTCCTACAAAGATTCAGCATGAAAGATTCCAAGAAGGGCTTCACGCCAATGGTGCATGGCACAACGCTAAGCAAGAAGCAGAGCCCTACGACGGCTGCTGAGCTTGAGCGCATGAAGAATATTCCTTATGCATCTGCAATAGGATCTGTCATGTATGCCATGATATGTACTCGTCCTGATGTTGCTTATGCATTGAGCATGACGAGTAGATACCAGTCACATCCAGGTGAAAACCATTGGATTGCCGTAAAGAATATCTTGAAGTATCTAAGACATACTAAGGATAAGTTCTTGGTGTACGGTGGAAGTGATGTGCTTAAAGTCAGTGGATTCACGGACGCAAGTTTCCAGACAGACCAAGATGATTTCCGGTCACAGTCCGGTTATATCTTTTGTCTGAATGGCGGTGCAATCAGTTGGAGAAGCTCCAAGCAAGACACCGTTGCTGATTCCACTACAGAAGCTGAATATATCGCCGCCTCAGAAGCTGCGAAGGAAGCTGTTTGGATACGAAAGTTCATTATTGAACTAGGTGTGATACCAGATGCGGCTGAGCCTCTAGCACTGTTTTGTGATAACAATGGTGCTATTGCTCAGGCAAAGGAACCAAGATCACACCAGAAATCCAAGCATGTTCTAAGAAGATTTCACTTGATACGTGACATCATTAATAGAAAGGAAGTCAAGATCAGCCGAGTTCAGACAGATGATAACGTCGCTGATCCGTTGACAAAGCCACTCCCAAGGCCTAAGCTCGAGTTTCTGACTGAAGCTGTAGGCATTAGAGACATTGAAATGTAATCTAAATTTGAGTGGGAGTTTGAGGGCTTTTATTTAGTTATTTGATATGTTCTTGTAAAAACATTCTTATGTTTAATGAAATTATTATTTCAAGATTATTTTAACTGTGATGAAATAATCGTTCCAAAGTGATATAAACCATTTTATAGGTCATCGAAGTAAGTGACTTGATCTTGAGTCATCAAAGTCATTTAGCTTGATCATGAGACCCTATATTTGATAGATGGATTATATCATCCTGTCCCTAGTCGAAGGTTGTTGAAATTGGAACACCAACAACCGTGTGAGACTGGATTGGTATGTGACTTATGACAAAGTCTCCGTGTGTCATAGATGCGCGGCATCAAAGTCAGTACATAGGTGTATGTGGGGTACATACGACCGGACAAGACCCGCTTATAAGAACTCTTCAGGATATTTATATCTGTGTCATAAGAGATTCTTACTACGACTATAGAGTATAGTCCTTAGACCTGAGTTCGCATGCATGTGACTGCACATGAACTGATGCACTTTGATCATTGTCTAACGCTGTCGTTCTGCGATAGTTATAAGGACCTTGTTTGGGTACATTATGAAATGAGTAGTTTACAGTGATGGAACAAGACGGAATTTGTCCCTCTAATATAAATGGAGTGAATATCTCTAGGCCAATCGGAGATTTGAATACTGGAAAATGCATGGCCATGCTCAAACGGACTGTCCCGAGTCGTTTGGATTGTCAGTATCGAATCAGAGTCCGATGAACAAGATTAGGCTTTATAAGGATGACACCAATCTTGCCTTATGACTAATCGAGATATTGAGACAAAAGGATTATGAATACAGAGATTCCAGTACAAGTGGGAGATTGTTGGAATTGTGTCCAGTAATCTCGGTACTGTCTCTAGAAAGTAAGAGTATGTCAATGATCAGACATAAGTCATATAATACTGGGGGTCATGATGGCTTGCTAGAGTCCGCTCATGATCTATAAGTCTTGGACTTATTGCCTTTATTATATGATCCCATATGGGTCACACGCCTAAGCTAACAGGAAAATGTGTAGGAACGGCTTAGCAGAAGTACGGTAAAAGTGCCAGGCATTTGTCGTACTTAGAGAGAGATTAATGGGTCTGATTAAATCCAAGGGATTTAATCAGATTGGTATTTGGGCCCAAAAGCCCAAAAGGGAAAGAGAAGGGTTTTATAAACTAAAACCCAAATCTCTTTCTCCCTAACCCTAGCCCCCCAGCCGCGAACTCTCTCTCTTCCTGCGCCTCCTCTCCCTTGGTCTAGCAGCCTCTCTTCCTGCTTGGTGTGCGTGTGTGAACCTCTGGAGGAGTTATCACTCAGTGGCTCTCTGATCTCTGACCTGTTCTCTCTTTCCGCTGCATAAACAGGTAAAAGGTGAGATCTATCATTGTTTCTATTCAAGAAGAACCTAGATCAGCATGTTTAGGATAATCTGAATCTGAGAATTGAATCAGGATTAACCAAAACATCCTTCAAGTACAACTCGAAGAAGTTCGAGAACCGCAGGAAAATGCCCAACCCGTAGAGGAAGAGCAACAGTTGGATCTACAAAGAGTTGTAGAGACGGCGCCTGTGGAGCCTGAAATTCGCCGATCCGAAAGGATCCGTCACGAACCCGAGAGATATGGATTTCTCGTAACCAATTGTCATGATTTGTTGATCATTGACAGTGACGAGCCAACGAATTTTGAAGAAGCGATGATGAGCCCTGACTCCGAAAAGTGGCTGAAAGCCGCTTAATCCGAAATGGGATCCATGTCACAAAACCAAGTATGGACTTTGGTTGATTTACCCGATGGTGCAAGACCCATTGAGTGTAAATGGATTTTCAAGAAGAAAATTGATGTGGATGGAAATATCCAGATATATAAAGCAAGGCTGGTGGCAAAAGGTTTCAAACAAATTCATGGCATTGACTATGAAGAAACTTATTCCCTGGTCGCCATGCTTAAATCCATTCGGATTCTCCTAGCAACAGCAGCTCATTATGACTATGAGATCTGGCAGATGGACGTGAAAACAGCTTTCCTTAATGGAATTCTGGAAGAGGATGTGTACATGACACAACCCGAAGGTTTCATCGATCCAAATGCAGCTGGGAAAGTATGCAAGCTTCATCGATCCATTTATGGATTGAAGCAAGCATCTCGGAGTTGGAATCTTCGTTTTGATGAAGCAGTCAAAAAGTTTGATTTCATCAGAAGCGAAGAAGAACCATGTGTTTACAAGAAGACTAGTGGGAGCGCAGTTGCATTTCTCGTGTTGTATGTAGATGACATACTTCTTCTCGGAAATGACGTTCCGTTGTTACAGTCTGTTAAGACTTGGCTCGGAAGTTGTTTTTCAATGAAAGACATGGGAGAAGCCGCGTATATTCTTGGAATAAGAATCTATAGAGATAGATTAAACAAGTTAATTGGACTATGTCAAGACACTTATATCGATAAGGTCTTACACAGGTTCAGAATGCAAGATTCCAAGAAGGGCTTCATACCAATGTCTTATGGCATAAGTCTCAGCAAGAAGCAGTGTCCTGAGACACCTGCTGAGCGAGATCGCATGAGTCGGATTCCCTATGCCTCGGCTTTGGGATCCATCATATATGCCATGCTCTGTACTCGTCCAGATGTTGCTTGTGCTTTAAGCATGACGAGTAGATACCAATCGGATCCAGGTGAAAGTCACTGGACAGCAATCAAGAATATTCTGAAGTATTTGAGAATTACTAAGGGTAAATTCTTGGTGTATGGAGGAAGTGATGAGCTGGTAGTAAGTGGTTACACAGACGCAAGTTTTCAGACAGACAAAGATGATTTCCGATCGCAATCTGGTTACATCTTCTGCCTGAATGGCGGTGCAGTCAGCTGGAAGAGTTCCAAGCAGGATACTGTAACAGATTCCACAACTGAAGTTGAGTACCTCGCTGCTTCTGAAGCGGCAAAGGAGGCTGTTTGGATCAAGAAGTTCATCACTGAACTTGGTGTGATTCCTAGCATTTCTGAGCCAGTGTCTTTGTATTGTGACAACAATGGAGCCATTGCGCAAGCAAAGGAACCTAGATCACACTAGAAATCCAAACACATAGAAAGGAGATATCACCTTATCCGTGATATTGTGAAAAGAGGAGATGTGAAGATCAGCAGAGTCCCGACGGATGAGAATGTTTATGATCCACTGACCAAGCCCCTCCCAAGGTCTAAGCATGAGTTTCATACTGCTGCTGTAGGCATTAGATTTCTTAAGATATGATCTTGTTTTCAGTGGGAGTTATATTTGGTTTTTAGTTATGACTTGATGTTCGTAAAACATAATTTGGTTATGTTGTTTTAATGAAATTGTTTCAGCATTATTTAATTATGTTATTAAATAATTGTCCCAAAGTAATTTATGACATTTTATAGGTTATCAAGTATGTGACTTGATCATGAAACCCTATAAGAAACAAATGACATAAATTATAAATGGTCCCTAGTCGAGGTTGTTAAAATGGGACATTAACAACCACGTGAGACTAGTATGTGAGGTGACTGATGACTATGTTTCATGGAGTCATTTAATAAGAGTATTAAAGTCAGTCACATAGATATGTGTTAGAGAACACATGATCGGACATGACCCGTTAATGAGAACTCTACAAGATGTTATATGAGTGTCATAAGAGTTTCTCATTACGACTAAAGAGTGTAGTCCTTAGACCTGAGTTCATCATGTCTTCTCTTATATGGATTGGTTCGTCTTGACTTTTTCAAACGTCAGCCGTAACTGGTGATCATAAAGACACTGATTAGGCGTATCATGAGATATAAAAGAGACATGGATGGAACAAGATGGGATTTGTACCTTCTATATAACAGGAGTTAAATATCTCTGGGCCTATCGAAGATTTGATACTGGAAATGTGTGGCCGCGCTCAAACTTGGTGATTGTCAGTCGTTTGTTTTATCAGTACAAATCGGGATTCGATAAACGTGATCTGGCTTAATAAGGATGACACAGTTCTTGCCTTACGCTAGATTGAGATATAGCTACAAAGGGATTAAAGGAATAGATGATTCCAGTACAAGTGGGAGATTGTTGGGAATGTCCTGAAATCTATTGTACTTGCTCTAAGTGAAAGTCGTATAGTCGAGATGAGACAATCACATAACACTAGGTAGTCATAACGCTTTGCTAGAAGCCACTTATGATCAATGAGTTGAGAACTCATTGCTAGTGTTATATGATCCTACAGGGTCACACGCCTAAGCAAACTGGGCGTTAAAGACGAGGTTGATCATTAATGTAATGATCCAGTGAATGCATATTTGATATGCATTCGATATCAATATTTTGGGGCAGTGTCGATCGTTGCAGATAGTGCATCGATCGATGCAACTCGCGGATTAATCAGATTAATTCGGTTTAATCGTTGGTTAATTCCGTTACGGTTTAAGTCGACATATATAAGATATATGTGTTGGAATTGTTTAGATGATCCTGATTCAATTCACAGATTCATATCACCCTAAACATACAGATCTAGGTTCTCTTGTAATAGAAACATAGATGATCTCACCTTTTACCTGTTTGTTGCAGCGGAATTGATAGAACAGGTCAGAGATCAGCAGAACCACCAAGGGATGGATCCTCCAAAGGCTCACACACGCACACCGGGAATTTGGCTGCTAGACCAGCAAGGAGAGGAGGCGCAGAAGAGAGGCTGGGAGGCGCAAAAGCTGTCAAGAATTAGAGAGCTAGGTCTGATTTTATTCATTAAAATCCCTCCTAGTTCTCATGGGCTTTTGGGCCCAATTCTCAGTTCTGATTAAATCCCTTGGATTTAATCAGGCCCTTTAGTCTCTTCAAGTACAGTAAATGCCTAGCACTTTTACTGTACTTCTGCTAAACCGTTCCTTCGTAACTTCCCGTTAGCTTAGGCGTGTGACCCATATGGGATCATATAACAAAGGTAATAAATCCGAGATTTATAGATCATGAGCGGACTCTAGCAAGCCATCATGACCCCCAGCATTATATGACTTATGTCTGATCATTGACATACTCTTACTTTCTAGAGACAGTACCGAGATTACTGGACACAATTCCAACAATCTCCCACTTGTACTGGAATCTCTGTATTCATAATCCTTTTGTCTCAATATCTCGATTAGTCATAAGGCAAGATTGGTGTCATCCTTATAAAGCCTAATCTTGTTCATCGGACTCTGATTCGATACTGACAATCCAAACGACTCGGGACAGTCCGTTTGAGCATGGCCATGCATTTTCCAGTATTCAAATCTCCGATTGGCCTAGAGATATTCACTCCATTTATATTGGAGGGACAAATTCCGTCTTGTTCCATCACTGTAAACTACTCATTTCATAATGTACCCAAACAAGGTCCTTATAACTATCGCAGAACGATGGCGTTAGACAATGATCAAAGTGCATCAGTCCATGTGCAGTCACATGCATGCGAACTCAGGTCTAAGGACTATACTCTATAGTCGTAGTAAGAATCTCTTATGACACAGATATAAATATCCTGAAGAGTTCTTATAAGCGGGTCTTGTCCGGTCGTATGTTCCCAAACATACACCTATGTACTGACTTTGATGCCGCGCATCTATGACACACTGAGACTTTGTCATAAGTCACGTACCAATCCAGTCTCACACGGTTGTTGATGTTCCAATTTCAACAACCTTCGACTAGGGACAGGATGATATAAAACATTTATCAAATATAGGGTCTCATGATCAAGCTAAATGACTTTGATGACTCAAGATCAAGTCACTTACTTCGATGACCTATAAAATGCTTCATATCATTTTGGAACGATTATTTCATCACAGTTAAAATAATCTTGAAATAATAATTTCATTAAAACATAAAAATGTTTTACAAGAACATATCAATAACTAAATAAAGCCCTTTAACAACTCCCACTGAAATTAAGACTACATCTTAATTTCACTTATCCTACAGCAACAGTCCGCGACTCGTGCTTAGGCCTAAGGAGTGGCTTCGTTAATAGATTAGCAACATTCTCATTTGTTGAAACTTGCTGATCTACTTAACATCTCTGTCATTTATCTCAAGGTGTTTGGACCTCTGATGTGCAGCTAGTCTCATCTATGCTGGGATTCACATCAAGTTCAGTGATGAACTCTTCTTTCCAAACAACCTCTTTCGCCGCTTCCCAAGGTGCGAAAGATTCAGCTTAAGTCATGGAGTTAGCAACAGTGCCGTGCACCGCCAGACAAACACAAGATATAACCGGACTGTGACCGGAAATCATCTTTGTCTGTTGGAAACTTGCCTTTCAGACTCTATCGACTTATAGCACCTCACTTTCTCCGTAAATCAAGAACTTATCCTTAGTATTCCTCAAATACTTTAGGAAATACTTTAGGAAACTTGATTCTTTGCTGGATTTGACTGGTCTTTATTTGTCTTGCTTAACATTAAAGCAACATCAAACAAGTATGTTTCATGGCATACATGATAGATCCAATTGCCGACGCATATGGAATCTCATCCATGCATTTAAGCTCAGCAGTTATCGTAGGATACTGTATCTTGCTTAACTTAATACCATGTGACATTGGCATAAAACCCTTCTTGGATTGCTCAAAATGTGTAGGACTTTGTCAATTTAAGAATCCTGACTTTGTCCTACCAGCTCTTTTGGATCTCTATCTTTAGATCCAAAATCCAAGAACTACGTGGCTTTACCCATGTCAATCATTAAACCAACTCCCAAGCTAGTCCTTTACCGACTACAGCGTTGGGACGTTATATCCGAGAATCTGTATATTATCGACATACACTATGAGAAATGCAATATCGCTCCCACTAATCTATCAGTAAACACACAGTTCCAGTTCGTTCCTGCTTTAGTCAAAACCTTGACTACTTCAACAGAACGAAGATTCCAACTCCGATATGTTTGCTTCCATCCATGAATGGATCGATGAAGCTAACTTACATAAAATGTAATTTTTTCGGAGTCCGGGCTCACTTTCGCTTCTTTGAATTTCGCAGATTCATCGCTCTCAATGATCATCAGATCATGCGAACTTTCAATGATTATCAGTTTCAACTAATGACGAGAAATCACTCTCGGATTAGTAACTGATTCATATCTGCGAACTTCAGGCTCCACAGGTGTAGATTCTACAGAAATCTGTAAATCCTTCCGCTGCTCTCCCTCAATAGGTTAAGCAGCCTCCTGTATTTCTCGAATTTCTTCGAGTTGTACTTTTACTCCCACTGTTCTTCTTTGGAAAGTAACTTCCCTTCTTAGAAAACAGAATGGTCGTAAAATACTTTTTACTCCCACTGTTCTTCTTGGAAAGTAATTTCCTTCTTAGAAAACAGAATGGTCGTAAAAGTACCGAGCCTTGGTTTCCTTAAGAAAACTTTGAGTTATGCTTTTACTCCCACTGTTCTTCTTGGAAAATAACTTCCCTTCTTAAAACAGATTGGACGTAAAAGTAACAAGCCTTAGTTTCTCTAGGACAACCAGCGAAGTAGCACAACTACAAATACTCAGTAAAGACAAATTTGGATCGATTCCAATCCACATTAACGTGGTGTCTTTCAACCGATATTTGTGGAACTATTTCAGCGTAAACTTAGATATTTTAGAGCGTTATTCTTAAATAATATCATGGAAGATTCGTGTGACTCATCTTTAATCATTTCTAATAAGATCTGATTCTTTCTCACAGAAACACCTTCAGGTTTTCAGGAGAAATGAGCTGTGAAACGATTTCACACTCATTAAGATGATCACACAATCAATGACTTAAGTATTCTCACTCGTGATTTAATCCAGAGTCTTAATACTGTTGTCATTCAGATCCTATACTTCATTCTGGAACTCTTTCGACCATGTCAAAGAATTCCGACTTGTGTCTCATCAAATGAACACAGTCACATTCACTGAAGTAATCAGTAGATACAATGAAGTACATGAGATTTTTCTCTGGCATTACTGCTCATTGGGCCACATACATGAGCATGTTCCAGGTCCAATAAGCCTTTGGGCTTTTCTCTAGCTCGGCTAAGATAGGCCCTTTATCTTTTGGTCTAGTAAACAGAATTCAAGTCTCATAAGATATTTTATCAAATGAGCCCAACAGTCCATGACTATGGGATTTCTGAATCCGACTTACTCTATGTGACCAAGACTTTATGCCAAGAAAAATCAGGTTTAATTCATCAGATTTAAACCAATTCGGTATTTATGTTACATTTAGGCACTCTTTGGTTTAAGATATAAAACCCATTCCATGAATAGGGTGCTACAATTAATATTTCATTAAGATCAAAAGAACAATACTTGTCTTTTATCAAAATGAAAAACATTCAAATTCTTACAAGAAAATGAAAGACAACTCTGCTTAAAGCAGGTTCATTGTAGCAATTACTTAATACAAAACCAAGCCTAAAAGGGATCTATAAGTGAAAATCCTACGGCTGAGGCAGCATCCCAAGCTCCTTCCAGATATGTAGTTTCACTTGCCCTTCCTTCAACGTTCTACTGTTGCTTAGGCTCTGCATATTATCACAAATATCAGTGCCACAACCAGTATCCAATACCTTTAAGGTAGAACTTGAAGTAATAACATGAATACCTGAGGAAGTAGTCGCATACATCAACTTCAACTCCTCATCATCTTCCATGAATTTAATGCAATCTCTCTTCCAATGCCCTGTCTCCTTACAGTAGCAGCACTTACCAACGTAAGAGGTATCTGACTCGGGCTCAGAAGACACACGCTTGTCATGATTCAAAATCTGGACAACTTTGCCTTCACCCTTGTCAGCATTAGGTTTATTAAACCTACCCTTCTCATTCATGAGATTATTCAGGGTACTCTTCACGTTTGGCTCAACTGTCTTGAGCACATCATGCAGTTCAGTAAGCGTCTTCGTTAAGCCTTTCTTGATATAGTTCCTTCTGAACTTATCATAGCTTGACGGCAGTGACTGTAGAATGATCTCAGTTGCCAATTCTTGGCTAACTGGATAATCCAGTTTCCTCAGGTTATCAATGTAACCCATCATTTTACTGACATGAGGACTCACTGGATGATCATTTGGTAGCTTGCAGCTAGTGAGAGACTTAACCATTTGGTATCTCTCCACTCTTATCTGCTCCTGAAATTTCAATTTCAGGCTGCTGATCATCTCTATTGGCGACTCCATGTTCTCATATTGCTTCTGCAAGTCTGAGTCCATGGTAGCCAATATCAGACCATGCACGTCTACCGCATCATTATAATGCTTATTCCAAGCATCATATACTGCATGAGAAGCATTGGACCCGATCCTCACGGGGAGAGCTCTCTCAAGGACATAGTCCTTTCTCTCCTGTCTGAGAACTAGCCTCAGGTTCCGCGACCAAGTCAAGAAATTTGATCCGTTCAGCTTGTCCATCTCAAGGACAGACCGGATCGAGAAAGTGTTTTGATCGTTTGTGCTAGTCATAACTGAAAATTAAGATAAAAGGATTTTAGTTAATATGTTCAATATGATTAATCACGTATTAAAGAATAATATGATTAATCACGCATTATATTCAATAACATCAGTTACCCTCAATAGAATATAATGATTCCAAGATCCACATATAACTAAGATTAAAGTGGGCCACTGGCCGTCACCCAATCTTAGCTTATATCGGTAAGCCCTATATCGGCTAATTATATCCGTGATATAACTCTTGGTTGTGAATCTGGGCCCGAGGCCCAATCCACTCTGATGTCTCAAGGCCCGGGACTCCCGATGGCCTAGTCAAGAAAACCAGACTATACAGTCATGTAATCATTAATGTCTGGGACTCCCAATGACATTTATGAATCACAAACTGTTTTACCCACGCAAAAACAGACATCCTCACACTGTAAGGCCATGAATGCAATTGAATGGGCTTTGACAGCTGACATAGCCTGGACAAGACATCCAACGCTTGATATTATTTGAGGTTCGTAGGTTTATTAAAATCATTCCCAAAATAGAAGATTACTATTTCGGGAAACTTTCTATTTATGGAAACCTACTATTTTTGGAAACTTTCTAAAATTGGAAACTTTCTAAAACCGGAAACTTTCTAACTTTAGAAATTTCTTTAAAATCCAAAACCCGCAAATTCAGAAAATTCTATTTTAAGAAACTTTCTAATTTCAAAATTTCGGAAACTTTAATTTAAAAACGACTTTATAATTTTATAAAATAGATTTTAAATTATTCTGAAGAAAGACTCAATTAACTGGCCCAATTGTTTTAACTTCTTGGCCCGAGGCCCAAGAATTGGTCCATGTCCAAGACATGACCCAATTGTCCAATTAATTGACATAACCGGTCTGGTTCATTAAAACTGGTCTAACCAAGTTTTAATTACTACGATGACCACAATTGTCAACCGGTTATTTACTAAACCGGATTTTCTCAATTTATTTGGTCCAACCAAATCAAATTAGAAATTCCTGGTTTAGGCACTAAATCCAATATTTCTTTCGACATTGGATTTCTTATCCTGGTTTAACCAGATTTAATAAAATTATTAAAATCTGTTTATTAAACCAGAACGTTAAATTTTAATTAAAAATTTAAACCGAACCATTAACCGAACCGAACCGATTGAACCGTGATCACTTTGCCCTAGCTTTCGATCAAGGAATGATCGTCCAGCCGCAAGCCGTGCGCCATCGATCCGAGATCGAGACGACAGCCGGACGGGACGATCCATCGGGACGGGATGGTGCTCGGGTCAGGCGGGATGATGCTCGGCGTGAGGTGCATACGATCGTGTTGATCCATGCTCAAAGCACGCGATCAGCTCGTCGATCGTCTCATCACTCGCCGTGAGCTTCAAGCGATCGGTATGATCACGCGATCGATCCGCGATCGACCCGTGCATCAAACGATCCGCTCGGCAGTGATCATGCGATCGATCATGGATCGACCCATGCATCAAAACCGTCGGCCAATCACAAGAACATGAGTCATATAGCTCGGTTTTGTGATTCATATGTTTGTTCAGGATTCAAATCAGTTTCTTAAGTGTTTTTCTTATCAGTAGTTGATTCAGAACACTTCTAAACAGATTAAACAACCTAAACATTGAATCTAAACAAGAAATCCTAAGAACCAATGGCTCTGATACCACTGTTCGAATTGTTTAGATGATCCTGATTCAATTCACAGATTCATATCACCCTAAACATACAGATCTAGGTTCTCTTGTAATAGAAACATAGATGATCTCACCTTTTACCTGTTTGTTGCAGCGGAATTGATAGAACAGGTCAGAGATCAGCAGAACCACCAAGGGATGGATCCTCCAAAGGCTCACACACGCACACCGGGAATTTGGCTGCTAGACTAGCAAGGAGAGGAGGCGCAGAAGAGAGGCTGGGAGGCGCAAAAGCTGTCAAGAATTAGAGAGCTAGGTCTGATTTTATTCATTAAAATCCCTCCTAGTTCTCATGGGCTTTTGGGCCCAATTCTCAGTTCTGATTAAATCCCTTGGATTTAATCAGACCCTTTAGTCTCTTCAAGTACAGTAAATGCCTAGCACTTTTACTGTACTTCTGCTAAACCGTTCCTTCGTAACTTCCCGTTAGCTTAGGCGTGTGACCCATATGGGATCATATAACAAAGGTAATAAATCCGAGATTTATAGATCATGAGCGGACTCTAGCAAGCCATCATGACCCCCAGCATTATATGACTTATGTCTGATCATTGACATACTCTTACTTTCTAGAGACAGTACCGAGATTACTGGACACAATTCCAACAATATGGTCGACCTAAACTGATAGCTAACCTAATTCACAGCCACAAGAACGAGATAGAAACCTCTCTAGAGATTAGATCTCTTACAGGCACTAGCATCCCTCCTGTTCAGTTTGTGTGTGTGTGGATACCAGTAGAGGCACAGCGTTTGAGGTGCTTCGTGATCTCGATTATCTGCAAACCTTCCGCTGCTAATCACCATGTAAATCTGAGATCCCATAGATTCAATTACATGAACCTTAGATCCTAGGCTCGGAATTAAGACTAGGGTTGCTAATCCTGATTAGAACTGCTAGAAATTCCTTCAGTTTCTGCATTTGTGGTCTCAGGTCTGTTATCTTCTTCAGTTGCTTTAATTTCACCTTCTTCATCCTCATCGAGACTTAAAACAGAGTAGCGTGAGTTGGATAAGATAGAGACTTGAGCATATTCAAAATTTCTTTTTTGAGATTTACTTCCTTTACCAGGTGAAACAGTCAACCAATCCTTTTCTACCTCCCCTTTTTCAAGCAGAGAGACGTCATTAATCTGACCATTTTCTGTTAATACCACAGTATCATCTTTTGTAGCTGTTTTGACCTCATTTTCCTCCTTATTTTCCCCAGAAGTAGCTGTCTCCTGAGCATCTGTCAAAGGTAATGTCTGACCCACAACCTCATTTTTCTCAGGTACTGCAGCCTGAGTCTCTTGTGTCTGTTTTCCCGAGAGAATAGGCGACAAACAATCCTTTAGCACATGACCCCATTTACCACATCCAAAACATTTTGAAGGCAACCATGGATATGAATAGTCTATCACTGTGTCTTTACCTTAAATGTTGAAATTCATAGACCTTGGAAGCTCTTTGGTTAGGTCTGCAATTACAAACACCTTCGCTAGTTTGAAGTCAATGCACTGTGCTGTTTCTGGATGGAGCCTGTCAGGAACTCCCACTGGACTAGATATAAAACTTAGCCCCTTCCATGAGAACATGTTGATTGGAATGTTACGAAGATGAATCCACATCGGAATTGATTTAATCTCAGGCTGAATCTCTTCTTCGAAGGGTGACCATTTTGACATAACAACTGGAATATCAGCAAGGTTCCACATTCCTCGCCTTAGAACACGGTTTCGTATTGTAGGATTTGTAATCCTGAACTTCATCGTCGTGGCATTTACCACAGAAACGTCGATCGTATTTGCTTTGTCTCCAAGCGTCCATATCTTATTGATGATGGCATGAATCTTTGCAACGTGTGGAGCTTTCGCCTAGAACTTTCCGATGAGGAAATCCTCCCAAAGAGGAGAAGAGTCCTGAAGAATTTCATCTGGAACAACCACGGAACCCATCCCCTCATGAAACTTAACTTCGACATCGTACTTGGTCATAACTCTCTGTTTTTGCACTATATTGGCCCATGATTCCTTATTATTTCTCTGCTTCACCGGAGATGTTGATGACTGGTCTTTCCCCTCCTCACCCGTGACGGCCTTACCCTCCATCGGAGGCTTCCGGCGGCGCCGACGAGGTAGCTTGGCAAAGTTGAATAACGTAAAACCCTAATCGCACACTTTTCGCCTATCAGAGCTAAACGCAGCGTTCCAGCCAAAGATCAATTTCATATTATGTATATCATTTATCATTTACTGTCTGCATTTCAAGTCCCTAAAATTTTAGAGATGGTCCTGATTACAAATTAAACGGAATGAGATGGGACCGGACGGGAAGAAATTGTGCCCACTCCCAAGTTCCTCCCAAGTTGATGACCCATGAAGAATGAAGTCGTCTGATGCGATTCCACGGGTGGCCAAATCAACAAATCTGGGCCCATTTAGTGCTCCACTACGAGTGTTCGACAGTACACGTGAGGGGACAGCCATTGATTAGATCGTTGACTCTATAACGTGTACGTATCTTACGCCACGTGGATGAATCCAGTTGTCAAATCTGTCGGATCTGACGGTGTAAAACGACAATAGACTCGTCACCGCGTAAGACGATTGGGCTCTCCGTAAATTTCTGGAATTATCTGCCCACATTCCAAAGCAAAAACCAAATCTTCTATAAAAACCCCAAAACCGACGATACCGTTTAAGACTCGAGAAAGAAAAAGATAAGAACGAAAACATTTAAAAATGAAGACTTTGATTTGTCTATCTCTCATCCTCCTCCCTCTTATCTCTGTCGTGGAAGGCAGTCTCGGTGGCTGGAAGCCGATCAAGGATTTATCGGATCCGAACATCGAAGCGCTCGCGAAGTATGCGATTGATGAGCATAACAAGCAATCGAAGGCGAATCTGGTGTTCGTGAAGATCGTCCAGGGAAAGGAGCAAGTGGTCTCCGGTAAAAAGTACGATCTGATCATCGCGGCGAAGAATGGCGGTGGTACGACAAAGAACTACGAGGCCATCGTGGTGGAAAGGCTGTGGGAGCATTACAGGAGCCTTGAATCATTCAAGGCGGTTTAGATCTAAATTTTGATGTTTGTGAAAAAATGGATCTCGATCGGATATTATATTTGTAGGTTTCCATGATTTGAGATTTTGACATTATATGTTTGTTGTTGTTGTTGTGGTTGTTTTTGGAATAAAAATTAAATCAGAGTTGTATTTTTCGAGTTTCAATAAAATATGTGTGTTTCTTTTAGCTCAATCTAATTCGAGATTCTGGGTTGAATCGATGTCACAATGTGATGCAGTTGCCGACGCAGACAGACGGACACGTGCGTTCGTGACTTTTGGCTTATCTGGACACGTGCGTGTTTATGTGGAATGGCCGGTAAACTTTCACGTTTTAAGACGCAACCGGTAATTAATTTGACAGCAGCTTGACTGAGAATGGAAGCGTTTACATTTGAACACGCACAAAAATAATTTTTGCCAGAAGACCTAGACCACGTTTTGAACAATGCGTAGGCTATTTGCTAGACGCAAAAACTCTATTCTGTTGCAAAACTCACACGAACGTCTAAATGTTTCCGAAGTTCATCTAGGCTACTCGTTCATCAACAAAAAAAATGGGGTATTTTGTTCATGGAGCTTGGCATGAGACGTTCTTAGATCCACTCCTAGGGTGGATCTCTATATCCACCACTCTCCCCTGCACCAATCATAATTCCACGTCACAAGAATTTTAAAATTAAAAAAAAAGTAAAAAAGTGTTAGAAAAAAAAGAAAACGGCAACACAATAAATGCTGTCTAACAATTAACTGTTTCTATTTTTTTTAGAGATTAGGGTTTATGGTATAAGGTTTAAGCTCTTTGGGTTTAGGGTTTAGGGATTAGGGTTTAAGCTCTTTGGATTAGGGTTTAGGGTTTAGGGATTAGGGTTTAGTTTTTTATTTTTTTAAATTTACATGTTAGGTTTAGGGATTAGGGTTTATGGTATAGGGTTTAAGCTTTTTGGGTTTAGGGTTTATGGATTAGGATTTAAGCTCTTTGGATTAGGGTTTAGGGTTTAGGGATTAGGAGTTAGTTTTTTATTTTTTAAGATTTACATATTGGGTTTAGGGAGCTTAATCCCTAATCCCTAAACCCTAATCCAAAGAGCTTAAACCCTAATCCATAAACCCTAAACCCAAAAAGCTTAAACCCTATACCATAAACCCTAATCCCTAAATCTAACATGTAAATTTAAAAAAAATAAAAAACTAAACCCTAATCCCTAAACCCTAAACCCTAATCCAAAGAGCTTAAACCCTAATCCCTAAACCCTAAACCCAAAGAGCTTAAACCTTATACTATAAACCCTAATCTCTAAAAAAAATAGAAACAGTTAATTGTTAGACAGCATTTATTGTGTTGCCGTTTTCTTTTTTTTCTAACACTTTTTTACCTTTTTTTTTTAATTTTAACATTCTTGTGACGTGGAATTATGATTGGTGCAGGGGAGAGTGGTGGATATAGAGATCCACCCTAGGAGTGGATCTAAGAACGTCCCGCTTGGCATTACATGAGAATATGTTATGATAAAAATAAATAGGGCAAATCACATTAATAGCATAAAAAAACATGACTTATCAAAAATATAGCAATAAAGAAGAAAAATTATAAAAATAGCACAAAAACATGTTTTGTCACTAAATTAGTTCTAATCATAAATCTTAAATACTAAACCCTAAACCCTAAATACTAAACTCTAACCTTGAATAATAAACCCTAAACCCTAAATACTAAACCCTAAATACTAAACCCTAAATAATAAACCCTAAACCCTAAATAATTAACCATAAACTTTAAATTATATAATGCTATAAAAGTCTTTATAATTAAAATAATATTAAAAATGTGAATTATTTTTCTTGATGCTATATTTATGATAAGGTATGTTTTTTGTGCTATTTTATGACTTTTCTCAAATAAATATATGAAATTAGATGGGTATTACCTGACATGGATATAGCATGGTTTTACTACAGTTTTTTTAAAAATGTTATGCTCCCTTTGTTGGCTATTGAGACCAATGAAAGGGTAAATCACTTTATAATAAATCATTGACTACTATCTAACTGATGCAAGTTGAGAAACTTTAAGTGCAGATTTGTGGTTGGTCACTAATGCACTTTAAAGAAAATATTGTCATACAATATGTGAAGCCATTAGTATTGGGTTCCAAATGCACATGCTATTATTGTTTTTGTTTGGCAGAATGAACATACTATGATGTATTGTTCACGTTATAAGATGCGTAATTTATGTTATATTAGAAACAAATAGATATAAGAGCAACTCCTTTGGGAAGTTCTCATTTTAGTATTTTACACATTGGAATATTTTATTGAATATGTATCTCAGATAGTTTGAGAGTTGGGTGGAGTTCTGTACTATTTGAGATGCCCTTTTTTTTTTGAACATCTAATGATATATATAAAGAGATCAACCACTGATTACAACAACATATCTAGTCTTACTACCCATCACTGTAAATCAGACACTGATCGCAGGAATACAAAAATGGACATGCCCCATTCAATTGGACATCTACTTGCCACATCTCAACCCACAGACTGGTCTTACCCACCACAGAACACAAAACAGAGAGGACAAACAATGAATCAGGTAGAAGATAATTTCCTTTCACTCTCAAACATATCAAAAAGCCAATACGGTGGATTAGAAGCAACATAAGACTGCATTAGATTACACCTGTTGACACTTTGAGCAAGATCGAAGCTCCTCTATTAGATTCTTTGACTTCCACTTTTAGTCTCCAAAATCTCATCTCCCTCAGAGCATGTAGAATTTCTGACGCGAACCATCTGAAGTTTGGCCAAGCTCTCGGACGCAAGATGGACCCTAACAAATCTGCATCTTCGGAAGCAAAAATAATATTATCTAATCTCAGGCTCACCATACTTTCAATTGCCCAAATTAGAGTTAGGAACTTTGCCTCCATCAAAGAACCCGAGTGTGAGAAAGCTCTTCTACTGTGTAATAAAACCTTGCCATATGATGGATTGTTTAGTTGATCCTGATTCAATTCTTAGATTCATATCAACCTAAACATGCGGATCTAGGTTCTTCTCGAATAGAAACAAATGATGATCTCACCTTTTACCTGTTAATTGCAGCGGAAGGAGAGAACAGGTCAGAGATCAGAGAAACACCGAGAGATGAATCCTCCAAAGGTTCACACACGCGATCACAGAAAACGGTTGCTAGACCACAAGGAACTCGGCGCAGAGAGAGAGAGAGTTTTCGGCTAAGGAGCTAGGGTTAATTGTTCTGAACTCGAGTTTTATCTCATAAAACTTGTCCGGTTCCGTTTGGGCCATTTGGCCCAAACACCAATTAACTCGACGGCATTCGCGCACTGTGTCGACCGACACACCTTGTGTATCGATCGACACACAGTGGCTAAACCGTTTTATTCTCTCTAAGTACAGTAAATGCCTAGCACTTTTACCGTACTTCTGCTAAACCGTTCCTACACATTTTCCTGTTAGCTTAGGCGTGTGACCCATATGGGATCATATAATAAAGGCAATAAGTCCAAGACTTATAGATCATGAGCGGACTCTAGCAAGCCATCATGACCCCCAGTATTATATGACTTATGTCTGATCATTGACATACTCTTACTTTCTAGAGACAGTACCGAGATTACTGGACACAATTCCAACAATCTCCCACTTGTACTGGAATCTCTGTATTCATAATCCTTTTGTCACAATATCTCGATTAGTCATAAGGCAAGATTGGTGTCATCCTTATAAAGCCTAATCTTGTTCATCGGACTCTGATTCGATACTGACAATCCAAACGACTCGGGACAGTCCGTTTGAGCATGGCCATGCATTTTCCAGTATTCAAATCTCCGATTGGCCTAGAGATATTCACTCCATTTATATTGGAGGGACAAATTCCGTCTTGTTCCATCACTGTAAACTACTCATTTCATAATGTACCCAAACAAGGTCCTTATAACTATCGCAGAACGATAGCGTTAGACAATGATCAAAGTGCATCAGTCCATGTGCAGTCACATGCATGCGAACTCAGGTCTAAGGACTATACTCTATAGTCGTAGTAAGAATCTCTTATGACACAGATATAAATATCCTGAAGAGTTCTTATAAGCGGGTCTTGTCCGGTCGTATGTTCCCAAACATACACCTATGTACTGACTTTGATGCCGCGCATCTATGACACACTGAGACTTTGTCATAAGTCACGTACCAATCCAGTCTCACACGGTTGTTGGTGTTCCAATTTCAACAACCTTCGACTAGGGACGGGATGATATAAAACATCTATCAAATATAGGGTCTCATGATCAAGCTAAATGACTTCGATGACTCAAGATCAAGTCATTTACTTCGATGACCTATAATATGGTTCATATCACTTTGGAACGATTATTTCATCACAGTTAAAATAATCTTGAAATAATAATTTCATTAAACATAAGAATGTTTTACAAGAACATATCAAATAACTAAATAAAAGCCCTCAAACTCCCACTCAAATTTAGATTATATTTCTATGTCTCTAATGCCTACAGCTTCAGTCAGAAACTCGAGCTTAGGCCTTGGGAGTGGCTTTGTCAACGGATCAGCGACGTTATCATCTGTCTGAACTCGGCTGATCTTGACTTCCTTTCTATTAATGATGTCACGTATCAAGTGAAATCTTCTTAGAACATGCTTGGATTTCTGGTGTGATCTTGGTTCCTTTGCCTGAGCTATAGCACCATTGTTGTCACAAAACAGTGCCAGAGGCTCAGCCGCATCTGGTATCACACCTAGTTCAATAATGAACTTTCGTATCCAAACAGCTTCCTTCGCAGCTTGATAGGTGTATAGTTTTCCCTATTCTACTGCAAGTGCACAGTTAATGCAATCGTAGTATATAAGGTATCGAATCCCACGAGGACTCTCAGTCACACAATAGATTATTAGTAATTCGGATTAAATCAAACAAAGCAGATGTGAAAGTAGTAAACGAAATATCAAAGCGAATCAAGTGAGTTTGTAAGCAAGAGGGCAAAGCGTTAGGTATCAGGAGTTCTCAGGAAATCAGGAACGCAAGCAATCAATTAATCAGGATCCAATCAATAACTGTTCTAGAACTCAAAACACAGATATAGAATTAACCAAATTCCTTTGCGATAATTCTCTAAGTCTAAGTGCAGCAAACCAAACTTCCGTTTGCGAGAACTAACAGATTAAACTAGCATTAATTCCAGGTTTGATACGTTCACAATTAACCTAGACCAAACTTCCGTTTGCGAATAGTTTAGTTGCTTATCTAAGTTCTTTCTAGTTAAATTAACCAACTTCCGCTGAATTAATCAACCTAACATCATAATTCTGATTAGCTACTTCAGGTTAAGCATTAAGAACAACTTAGATAAAGAACTGGCAGATATAAATCCTTATTAACTAATTAGAACTGTAATTCTCTGAAATCCCTAATGAGAATCCTTCAACCTAACAGGTGATCTACTCAGACATGTTCATCGAGACAGAAAACATCATAAGTAGAAAACCAAATATCATAAAAACAGAACAATCAACAGGGGTTCAAAATCAAGTCTCTTTCGAGAACAAAACCAGCCCCTAAAATCTCCTAAGAGAATAAAACTAGGTTATTTTCTGCTTAGCCTAAACAATGGCTTAAAAACTCTATTTATAACCTAAAACACGAATTGGGGCTTCTTTGTAAATATCAGAAACTTCTGGGCAAAACTGCAATTTCTTCATTCTTTATTAAACCGTCGTTTGGCCCATCTCGCTGGTGCAACGATCGTTGCCATAGCTGTGACGATCGATGCAGCTCGGAAATATCAACAGTGAACTTGATCTCTCGGCCAAATACTCCAATTAGCTCCAGAAAATGCTATAATCACCAAATATGCTCCAAATGTGCTTGTACCTAATAAATACCTGAAAAGACTCTAAAACATAGTAAAAGACTCGATAAATGACACACATACCATGGTTAAAATCCCTAAAATCCATGGTATATCAACTCCCCCACACTTAGCTCTTGCTTGCCCTCAAGCAAGACAAAGAACTAAATGTAGTCAAGAAGTTTGAAAACTCTTCAGAAACTCATTTCATCCTAGAAGCCACAATACTCAGATTCTCCTTAGTAAACCACTGAAAGAATCGATCACAGGATATCAAGACCAACATGTACTTCCCCCACACTTAGCAACTGTCCTAGGTAAACTCCACAATCACATTCAAGCATTCAAATTCTCCCTACTGACTTCTGCAAGTATTTAAGTGCGGTCTCACCTAAGGAGTATCGATCTAAAGGCACATGGATTCTTACCTAATCAGCTCTAGACCACCATACTATCTTTCTCTAGTCCCTTTCTTCTCTTTCCCTTCTTTAACAACTGATTTTTCCCCACTGGGTATCATTTTATTTTTTTTATCAGTGTTCTTCCCGTTATGGGGTGTACTTTGGACACATTCCATGGATCACATGAGAGAAAATAGTGTTTGCTACCATTCCCATGACCACTTCGGTGTTACTAACTCATCCTCAGTTTATTTTTATTATTTTTTTACTTTATAGAAGGGGAGAAGGGAACTAAATAGGACATGTTTACAGGCTGTGTCAGAACTAACAGGGAATCCGACATAAAGTATACCAAGCCCTTAGGTGAGAAAATCTAAGTCAGTATTAGGGGTGAAGTCAGTAAAGGATCCTCTGATACCTGAAGTGATGTGGGTGTTCCCAGTAGGTTGATCTGTGATGGGGTTTTCTAATAGTCAGAGATAGATCCTGCAACTTTATCCCAATGGTTACTTAAGTTCCTGCAAGTCTTGTAAATCTCCTCCGAAAATCATAGTTTCTTACTTAAACAATTTTGACTCAATAAAACAAAAAATTTTGAAAAACGGACTGACTCTTAAGAAAACAGAAAGATATAAGTCAGTAGCACCTCCCCCACACTTAAGACACACTGTCCCCAGTAGTGTCAAGCGAAGGATTGGTAAAAAGAAAGAAAAATTATTAATGGATGTTTTAGTTCTGTCGGGTTTTTACCTCTGTCGCTCATGCATCGATCGTTGCACTAAGTGCATCGACCGTTGCTTGGCGATTTTTCGTTGAGTGTCGATCGTTGCTCAAAGCAGCAACGATCGTTGCAATGCGCATATCGGATCAGTCAGCAAGTTAGCAGGTTAGTTCGTCGGTTTATGTCAATTTTCAATCCTGCAAGCTGAAAACACTAGAAACAGAGTAAAATCGAAATAACAAATATGTCTGATCAAGCATAACCATCCAAACATAGCAAATCCTAAAAATAAACGAAAAACAAAAGTGCAAGAAAAGATAAAAAGTCAGAATACAGAACCGAAAGTCTGAACATGGGGATCACTCTCACTCGCTCTCATCATCTATCCCACCATAACGTGCATCGTCATCGGCTGCCTCGGCTGCGGGATCAGTATCAGTCGGGGAAGGAGGAGTCGGGGATCGATGTCTGCGTCGAGAAACGTGTACGGGCTGATGGACCTGTGGTGGCCTCCTGCAGGTGCGTATGAAGTTCCAAACAACTCGAAACATGCCATCGGATCTCTCTCTCCACTCGGCATCAGAATATGCACCGTAAGGCATCGTAGGCTCTGGAAAAGGACCTATATCGTCGACTGGGGCAGGCGCTGGCGCAGAGGAGGACGAAGCTCTCGCAGAAGGCTCTCCCAGCGGATGAGCCATAGTAGGTACTGCACATCGATCTCTAGCGGAAGGGTGGAAGCTCAAATCATCAATGGTATCGATCCGAGTGTACCTGGCAGCAGGAAGATCGATGCCATACTGTGTATCCTCAGGGTCATAGTACACCCACACTCGCCCTTCCTTCAGCCACGTAGCACTCTGCAAGTGACTGAGATCCAGGAACTCGCGCTCAGTAACGCACTCCATATCCCTCATAGGGATCCCGCAGTGTCTGAAAATAGGAGTGAGAAGACTCCCTACTGTCTCCTTGCGCGCGCCTTCATAAGGCTTCTTCTGCAGCTCGCAAAGGTGATGGGCAAATACAGCTCCTAGGTTTACCTTCTCAGCCGGGTTCCTCACATCAGTACCCCTGAACTGCTCCCTCAGCCCTCTGAATAAAATCTCCATCTCGGTCTTGCGCATCTTGTTCGCCTCATGCTTGCACAATAAAGTGCGTCCCAAGATACGCAAGACATACCTGAGAACCGGATGCCTAACCTGAATCACTGGTGTAAGCCGTGAGTGATATCGTCCACCTCCAATGTACTCCCAGAAATCACGAGCCTCTGATGGTTCCCATGGAAGGGATAAATCGGTGCGTGGCTGCGTGGTGCTGAACCCGTAGATCCTACAGATATCGAGAAGGGGCACTCGATACCTTGCTCCGAGACACATGAAAGTGAAGGTGCCTCCTTGGGCATTCCTGCTCTCTGGGTTTGGGTATACAACCCTGCACGTGGCAAGCAGCTGCCTCACAAGCTCTGGGTACAAATCGTAAGGCTGCATTGGCATTGTCCCCAGACTAATACCCCTGCACAGCTCCATCACCTTCTTGTCCATTCCGAGACTCTTGCAGGTTGAGTAATCAGCGAACTTGGTAGGTGCTATCTCCATACCACACCAACCATTATACAGCAAGGTATCGTATTCATCCCAGTACTCGTGTAGCGGCCTTTCTGTGAAGTCATCTGATTTTAGTATCCCCTTAATTGAACCGCTCCAGATGCGATCAGACTCAATCAAAACTTTCTCTGGCCTTGGCCATGGCTGTCCTATGGTCGCATGAACCAAATGATACGGCTGTGGAGGATCTGATTCCCTGTGTAACCATTCCGGTGGCGGAATGTATTGTCGTGAGGCGCTTGCAGCTTGTGCTCGTTTCTTGCGGGGTTGATTCCGGGTTGCCATCTGCAAAACAGAAAATTTGAACAAATTAGTCTCGGCAACTCTCTGTTGAATCGTCGTGCAACGACCGTTGCACTAAGGTAGCGCTCGTTGCAGGGCGATTCCGTGTAATCGAACATTTCCCCAGAATCGTCGAGTAACGACCGTTGCATCAAAGGCAGCGATCGTTGCAGGGCGATTCTGGCCGCAATCAACAGTCAACAAATTTCGTTCCAAATCATGCAATCAATCACACAGTCGGCAACAATATATCATCTAGCAACCTAAATCATACCTATTTGGGCATGCATTGATCAATTTCGGCTCAAAAATCTAACAATCTAGAACCCCTAAAACCCCAATCCGAAAGCTTGAAAATTGAAGAACATTACCTTGATTTCTTGAGATATGGCTAAAGTAAATGGATTGGTCGGTTAAAAACGAGTAAAATAGAACTTGAAAACGGGAAATTTGATGGAGAAATGGTGTTTTTCGGGTAGAGGCTCGGAGTGTCGACCAAAGGAGTTTTGAGAAGAAAAAGAGAAAATAGGGTTTTAAGGTAACTTACCTGGTCGTGGCTTCAACGATCGTTGCAGGGCAGCAACGATCGATGCTGGTTGAATCTAATTGATTCCGGTTTAGCGACATGTACCTTAATTTTCGATTAAGACCAATTGCAACGACCGTTGCACATGTAAGCAACGATCGTTGCTCCTCTCCAGACTTGGTTCTGTATCTGAAAAACTTAGTAAAGACAAATAAAAACGTGAAATCCTAAGAAAAACACTAAAAATGAAAAAGAAAAATAGTTAAACCTAACAGTGGGTTGCCTCCCACCCAGCGCTTGTTTTAAGTCATTAGCTTGACTTTTGGAAAGGGGTCAGACTCATGGAGGTTTCAACAGAGACTTTGAGTGTCTCTGTGAATGCCTTATCATCCATGGTGGTGTGTAAGCAGTAGCAGCATGATGTCGTCCAAGGAACGTCGGGAGGAATGTAGGGTGAGATTTGCACTTGGGTGTTTTAACGCTCTTTCCTTTATTCAAAACAGTGGAGTCAGGAGGCTTAAACTTAGAGGTTTTATGCTTTACCTTTGGCAAAGATTTGATGTTCGGGGCCTTTTGTTTATGAGTAGCTTTAGGTCTTGATGATGCTAGAATAGGCTCTTGTGGAACCACCATCTTCTTGTCAACCACCAATGTGCGCTGAGCCATATTTGTAGATTTAACGGGAGCTTTTGGGAATGGCAACGGAGGTTTGTAGGCTCCTTCTTTAGCAGGTTCTCGAGATTTGGGTGAAACTGGTTCCTTTCGGGGTGCAACGATCGATGCGTGTGATGCAACGATCGATGCTGACGTCTCAACTCGTGTTTCAACTGTAGTCTCGGGTTTATCTGTTTCTTGGTCCATTCCAGCCGTCTCAGACTCAGATTTCTCTTCTTGGCTTGGTCCTGCTTCAATCTGGACTTTCCAAGTCAAAAGATCCATGTCAATCTCTGCTGAGTCAGGTGCATCGAAGCTTTCGAGCTCTGGTAATTCAACATCGAATCCCCCTCTGTCTTCCACAAATTCCACAGCTTTAACTGCTAGACATGATCCATGATCCATTTGTGCATGATCCTGAGTGAGGATGTTGTTGTCAGGAGCTTCATGAGAATCCTTTGTTGGGGTAGAACTTGGAATTTGATCCATCTGTGTGTCCAGCTGCTTTACACGAATGCTCAAGGATTCAAATTTCTCATTCAAATTTGTGTACAGGTTCTCTAGCTTCGAGCTGAAAGAAGTTGAGTTCTGTTGTTGCCTTTCAATTGTTTGTTCTAACATCATCTCCAGTTTGCTCCTTTGTGTAGGAGATGCCAGACTGGAAGTATAATTATGGTCTCCTGATCCTAGAGCGTGCCTAGAACTCTGTCTTTGCTGATGTTCCAAGGTATGTCTATAAGAGTCGGCTCCAGCCATGTAGCGTACCTCTGCAAACTTATCAGTGTTTGCCTCTGCTCGGAGCTGTCTCTCCCTAAGTAAGATGTCGTGGATGTCATCTATCTTATGTTGCATTTCAGCTACTTGCCCAACCAATACATGGTAATCTGGTAAGATGGGGTTTCCTTCCCCATCTATCTTCTGACCTTTTGCGTTGCATATGTGACCCTCTTGGTCTCGTAGAACGCCGTTTTCACCGCGAATTAAAATCAAAGGTTCCATGGTGCGGAACCTACCGAACGTCTCAGATCTTAGCATCGCTATTATCGCCTAGTGTCGATCGTTGCAAGGAGAGCAACGATCGATGCAGTGTGAATTCCTGCAATCCAAGCAATCAAAAACGTGAGTAAACAAGAAAATTAAAAAGAATGCTTAGTCTAAATCCTAGTACTAAATCTATCAGTGAACTCAAAGAGTCCCCGGCAACGGCGCCAAAAACTTGATAGGTGTATAGTTTTCCCTATTCTACTGCAAGTGCACAGTTAATGCAATCGTAGTATATAAGGTATCGAATCCCACGAGGACTCTCAGTCACACAATAGATTATTAGTAATTCGGATTAAATCAAACAAAGCAGATGTGAAAGTAGTAAACGAAATATCAAAGCGAATCAAGTGAGTTTGTAAGCAAGAGGGCAAAGCGTTAGGTATCAGGAGTTCTCAGGAAATCAGGAACGCAAGCAATCAATTAATCAGGATCCAATCAATAACTGTTCTAGAACTCAAAACACAGATATAGAATTAACCAAATTCCTTTGCGATAATTCTCTAAGTCTAAGTGCAGCAAACCAAACTTCCGTTTGCGAGAACTAACAGATTAAACTAGCATTAATTCCAGGTTTGATACGTTCACAATTAACCTAGACCAAACTTCCGTTTGCGAATAGTTTAGTTGCTTATCTAAGTTCTTTCTAGTTAAATTAACCAACTTCCGCTGAATTAATCAACCTAACATCATAATTCTGATTAGCTACTTCAGGTTAAGCATTAAGAACAACTTAGATAAAGAACTGGCAGATATAAATCCTTATTAACTAATTAGAACTGTAATTCTCTGAAATCCCTAATGAGAATCCTTCAACCTAACAGGTGATCTACTCAGACATGTTCATCGAGACAGAAAACATCATAAGTAGAAAACCAAATATCATAAAAACAGAACAATCAACAGGGGTTCAAAATCAAGTCTCTTTCGAGAACAAAACCAGCCCCTAAAATCTCCTAAGAGAATAAAACTAGGTTATTTTCTGCTTAGCCTAAACAATGGCTTAAAAACTCTATTTATAACCTAAAACACGAATTGGGGCTTCTTTGTAAATATCAGAAACTTCTGGGCAAAACTGCAATTTCTTCATTCTTTATTAAACTGTCGTTTGGCCCATCTCGCTGGTGCAACGATCGTTGCCATAGCTGTGACGATCGATGCAGCTCGGAAATATCAACAGTGAACTTGATCTCTCGGCCAAATACTCCAATTAGCTCCAGAAAATGCTATAATCACCAAATATGCTCCAAATGTGCTTGTATCTAATAAATACCTGAAAAGACTCTAAAACATAGTAAAAGACTCGATAAATGACACACATACCATGGTTAAAATCCCTAAAATCCATGGTATATCACAGCTTCTGAGGCGGCGATATATTCAGCTTCTGTAGTGGAATCAGCAACGGTGTCTTGCTTGGAGCTTCTCCAACTGATTGCACCGCCATTCAGACAAAAGATATAACCGGACTGTGACCGGAAATCATCTTGGTCTGTCTGGAAACTTGCGTCCGTGAATCCACTGACTTTAAGCACATCACTTCCACCGTACACTAAGAACTTATCCTTAGTATGTCTTAGATACTTCAAGATATTCTTTACGGCAATCCAATGGTTTTCACCTGGATTTGACTGGTATCTACTCGTCATGCTCAATGCATAAGCAACATCAGGACGAGTACAGATCATGGCATACATGACAGATCCTATTGCAGATGCATAAGGAATATTCTTCATGCGCTCAAGCTCAGCAGCCGTCGTAGGGCTCTGCTTCTTGCTTAGCGTTGTGCCATGTACCATTGGCGTGAAGCCCTTCTTGGAATCCTTCATGCTGAATCTTTGTAGGACTTTGTCAATGTATGAATCTTGACACAAGCCTATCAGCCTTCTAGATCTATCCCGGTAGATCCTGATTCCAAGAACGTATGCGGCTTCACCCATGTCTTTCATGGAAAAACAACTTCCAAGCCAGTCCTTTACGGACTTCAGCATTGGAATGTCGTTTCCGAGAAGCAGTATGTCATCGACATACAGAATAAGAAATACTATCTTGCTCCCACTAGTTTTCTTATACACGCATTGTTCTTCTTCGTTTCTGATGAAGTCAAATTGCTTGATCGCTTCATCAAAACGAAGATTCCAGCTCCTCGATGCTTGCTTCAATCCATAAATGGATTTATGAAGCTTGCATACTTTTCCAGCATTCTTTGGATCTATGTAACCGTCAGGTTGTGTCATATACACATCCTCTTCCAGAATACCATTCAGGAAGGCGGTTTTCACGTCCATCTGCCAAATTTCATAATCATGAAAAGCTGCAGTTGCTAGTAGAATCCGAATAGATTTCATCATAGCCACTGGTGAATAGGTTTCATCGTAATCCACACCGTGAACTTGTCTGAAACCTTTTGCCACCAACCTGGCTTTATAAATCTGGACATTTCCATCCACGTCAATCTTCTTCTTGAAGATCCATTTGCACTCGATGGCTTTTACACCAGCGGGTAAGTCAACCAACGAAAACACTTGGTTGACCGACATGGAGTCCATTTCGGAATCTGTGGCCTTGCGCCACTTAGAGGAATCTGGGCCCATCATGGCTTGATTGAAGTTCGATGGTTCATCACCATCAATGATCAGAAGATCATGACAGTTAGTCACGAGAAATCCTTGATATCTCTCGGGTTCGTGACGGATCCTCCCGGATCTTCGAACTTCAGGCACTACAGGTTCAGGCTCTACAATTTCTTGTAGGTCCTCCTGCTGCTCTTCCTCATTGGGTTGAGCAGTATCCTGTTCATCTTGAATTTCTTCAAGCAGTACCTTACTCCCACTGTCTTTCTTAGAGAGAAACTCCCTCTCAAGAAAGTTACAATCCCGGGCAACAAAGATCTTGTTCTCGGAACGTAGATAGAAGTAATAAGCCTTGGTTTCCTTCGGATAACCAATGAAGTAGCATTTATCAGACTTTGGTGTAAGCTTATCTGAGATTAATCTCTTGACATAGGCTTCACAACCCCAAATTCTTAGATAAGACAGCACTGGAGCCACTCCAGTCCATAATTCATATGGTGTCTTTGCTACTGCTTTCGATGGCGCTCTGTTTAGAGTGAACACTGCTGTTAGCAGAGCATATCCCCAAAGGGATATTGGAAGGTCTGTGTGACTCATCATAGATCGAACCATATCCAATAAGGTCCGATTTCTCCTTTCAGACACACCATTCCTCTGAGGTGTTCCAGGAGGAGTGAGTTGGGATACGATCCCACACTCTCTCAGATGATCACTGAATTCTTGGCTTAAGTATTCTCCTCCTCGGTCGGACCGAAGAGCCTTAATGCTTTTGCCAAGTTGGTTCTGTACTTCATTTTGGAATTCTCTGAACTTCTCAAAAGATTCAGACTTATGTTTCATTAAATAAACATATCCATACCTACTGAAATCATCAGTAAAGGTAATGAAGTACTGATAGTTTCCTCTTGCATTTGTGGACATTGGGCCACACACATCAGTGTGTATCAGGCCCAATAAGTCACTGGCCCTCTCGTTAGGTTTATTAAAGGGGGCCCGTGTCATTTTGCCCATCATGCAGGATTCGCATTTCTCACATGACTCAAAGTCAAATGAGCCAAGAAGTCCATTCGAATGGAGCCTCTTGATGCGTTTCTCGCTGATGTGCCCTAAACGACAATGCCATAGAAACGTTCGGTTCTCCTCATTAGGTTTGAACCGTTTGGTATTAATGTTATAAATTGGCGCGGATTGATCGAGTATGTAAAGCCCATTCATAAGAGGGGCAGAACCATAGAACAAATTGTTGCGATTGAAGGAACATAATTTATTCTTAACTGAAAAATCATAACCTTCCAAATCCAACAAAGAAATTGAAATAATATTTCTGCTTATAGCAGGTACAAAATAACAATTATTGAGTTCTAAAATCAATCCCGAAGGTAAAGACAACAAGTAAGTGCCTACAGCTAGCGCTGGAACTTTCGCTCCATTCCCAACTCGTAGCTCCACTTGTCCTTGCTTCAGCCTTCTACTGTTGTTGAGTGCCTGCATATTAGTACAAATATGAGCCCCACAACCAGTATCCATAACCCATGAGGTATTATCAGAAGTAGTTGTATTAACTTCTATAACAAAAATACCTGTTGAAGAAGTCTCAAAAGTCTTCTTCTTCAATTCCTTTAGACCTTCCTGGAATTTCTTACATTCTCTCCTCCAATGCCCTGGTTCTTTACAGAACCTGCATATGTCAGTTGGCCCAGCCTTGGACTTGGGCTTGGGCTTTGGCGTGTCCTTGTCCGCGACTTGGACAGCCTTGGCCTTTCCCTTATCCTTAGCAGAGGATTTCTTAAACCCCTTGCCCTTCTGCACCATAAGCACATTGGGGTCCTTGGCGGTTTTCCTCAAATTGGGCTCCGCAGTCTTGAGCATTCCGTGAAGCTCAGGCAATGTCTTACTCAAGCCATGCATGTTAAAGTTCAGAATGAACTGATCATAGCTTGCAGGTAATGACTGCAGAATGATGTCGCAGGCAAGTTCCTGACTGATTGGGCAGTCGAGTTTCTGAAGATGATCGAGGTAACCCATCATCTTCAAGACATGAGGACTCACTGCCGCATTCGCAGCCAACTTGCAGTCCAAGAGGTTCTTAACTGTTTGAAACCTCTCAGTCCTAGCCTGCTCCTGAAAAAGCGATTTCAGGCTTGCCATTATCTCGATGGGTGACAATACACTCTCGAACTGTTTTTGCAGCTCAGGAGTCATTGTCACCAACATCAGGCAATAGGCATCATTTTCATCTGACGAATGCTTTTCCCAAGCATTATGCAGAGTCCTGGCGGCATTGGCAGGAGGCCTCTCGGGGAGAGGATCACGAAGGACATAATCCTTCTTCTCCTGCTTGAGGACTAGCCTCAAGTTCCTTGACCACGTCAGGAAGTTCGTTCCAGTCAGCTTCTCCTTTTCGAGAACAGACCGGATCGAGAATGTGTTTTGTGTGCTTGTAGTAGTCATAGCTGAAATATATAGATAAAAAGGTTATTAGTTAAAATGTTCAATATGATTAATCTCGTATTAAATTTAATATGATTAATCACGCATTATATTCAATAACATAAGTTACCCTCAATAGAATATAATGATTCCAAGATCCACATATAACTAAGATTAAAGTGGGCCACTGGCCGTCACCAAACCTTAGCTTATATCGGTAAGCCCTATATCGCCTAATTATATCCGTGATATAACTCTTGGTTGTGAATCTGGGCCCGAGGCCCAATCCACTCTGATGTCTCAAGGCCCGGGACTCCCGATGGCCCAGTCAAGAAAACCAGACTATACAGTCATGTAATCATTAATGTCTGGGACTCCCAATGACATTTATGAATCACAAACCGTCTTATCCACGCAAAAGCAGACACCCTCACACTGTAAGGCCATGAATACAATTGAATGGGCTTCGACAGCTGACATAGAATGGACAAGACATCCAACGCTTGATATTATTTGAGGTTCGTAGGTTTATTAAAAAAATTCATTCCCAAAATAGAAGATTACTATTTCGGGAAACTTTCCATTTTTGGAAACCTACTATTTTTGGAAACTTTCTAAAATTGGAAACTTTCTAAAATTAGAAATTTCTTAAAATCCGAATCATGCAAATCTAGAAACTTCTATAAATTAAGAAACTTTCTAATTTCAAAATATCGGAAACTTTAATTTAAAATCGATCTATATTCTTTATAAAATAAATTTTAAATTAATCTGAAGAAAGACTCAAATAATTGGCCCAATTGTTTTAACTTCTTGGCCCGAGGCCCAAGAATTGGTCCATGTCCAAGACATGACCCAATTGTCCAATTAAATGACATAACCGGTCTGGTTCATTAAAATTGGTCTAACCAAATTTTAATTACTACGATGACCACAATTGTCAACCGGTTATTAACTAAACCGGATTTTCTCAATTTATTTGGTCCAACCAAATCAAATTAGAAAATCCTGGTTTAGGCTCTAAATCCAATAATTCTTTCGACATTGGATTTCTTGTCCCGGTTTAACCAGACTTAATAAAATTATTAAATCTGTTTATTAAACCAGGACGAATTAATTTTAATCAAAATATTAAACCGAGCCTTAAACCAACCATGTCGATCGATGAACCAATCGTGTCGATCGATCCATCAACCGCATCGGTCGATGCTCTTAGCATCGATCCTGCATCGATCGTGCATCGATCCTGTATCGATCGATGCTCTCACGCATGCACGGAACCGAGCCAAAACCCTAACCGTGTCGATCGATGCACCAACCGCATCGGTCGATGCACCAACATCGAACCTGCATCGATCCTGCATCGATCGATGCTTTCACGCGTTAACAGGGTTAGCCGATAGACTGTATCGACCGATCCATGCGATCGTATCGATCGATCCATGCGATCGCAGTCGATACTGACTTATGAAAATCGCATTCTACCAAATCAATATAGCTTGGTTTCTGCGATTTTAAGTGTGTTCAGGTTTCAATTTCTTGTTGCTTAAGTGATTTTTCTTATCAGTAGTTGATTCAAAACACTTTTAAACAAGAAAAACAATCCTAAACTTGAATCTAAACAAGAAAAACCAGAACCAATAGCTCTGATACCACTGATGGATTGTTTAGTTGATCCTGATTCAATTCTTAGATTCATATCAACCTAAACATGCGGATCTAGGTTCTTCTCGAATAGAAACAAATGATGATCTCACCTTTTACCTGTTAATTGCAGCGGAAGGAGAGAACAGGTCAGAGATCAGAGAAACACCGAGAGATGAATCCTCCAAAGGTTCACACACGCGATCACAGAAAACGGCTGCTAGACCACAAGGAACTCGGCGCAGAGAGAGAGAGAGTTTTCGGCTAAGGAGCTAGGGTTAATTGTTCTGAACTCGAGTTTTATCTCATAAAACTTGTCCGGTTCCGTTTGGGCCATTTGGCCCAAACACCAATTAACTCGACGGCATTCGCGCACTGTGTCGACCGACACACCTTGTGTATCGATCGACACACAGTGGCTAAACCGTTTTATTCTCTCTAAGTACAGTAAATGCCTAGCACTTTTACCGTACTTCTGCTAAACCGTTCCTACACATTTTCCTGTTAGCTTAGGCGTGTGACCCATATGGGATCATATAATAAAGGCAATAAGTCCAAGACTTATAGATCATGAGCGGACTCTAGCAAGCCATCATGACCCCCAGTATTATATGACTTATGTCTGATCATTGACATACTCTTACTTTCTAGAGACAGTACCGAGATTACTGGACACAATTCCAACACCATACTCATCCCTCAAGACCCAAGCCACACCCAATACTGCACTCTTTTTGTTCGAATGGTGTGCGATATTTCATTTGCACCAATTTGGTGGAGGCTGTTCCCATAAGCTCTTCCTTACATCCACCTCAACTGCATAATTCTCTTGCTGATATCTGCCCACTTCTTGAGCTACAAACCATCTTTCTGAGTCCTCTTTAATCTTCAGAATAGTATGAAGAGGATCAAAAGCTTTTCCATCAAAAAGAAGCTTGTTTCTATTCTTCCAAATGATCCATATTATCCAGGGAAAACTTCTTCGAATCTCGATCGGGATTGAGAACATATTTTGAATGCGTAGGAGATAATGAAAGTTTTCGAAAATAGAGAATTCATTAAATCCATCTTCAGGTATAGGAAAATCAGGAAGAGCCCAAATCTGTCTCGCCAAAGGACACGAGAACAAAGCATGATTGATAGTCTCGCCATCCATTCCACATTCCTGACATCTAGTGTCAATTCTCATTCCCCTTGAAGCAATTTTACTCGCCACTGGAACTGCACCACATAACGCTTTCCACATGAAATTCCGAATCTTTGGCAACGTCTTCACCTTCCAAACTGCCTATTTTAGTTCATTGACGCTCGGTTGAACATTTACTTCAAAAATTGTATCCTTCATATTCCTCTGACAAGCCCACCAATAACCAGATTTCACAATATAGCCACCATTACGAGTGTGTTTCCATGACCAGAAGTCATTGCCTGAGGTGAGTGGTTTTGACTTTAAGATCAGGTCAGGTACAAAAATATCCTGAAGCGCTTCAGTGTTCCAATCTCTTTTCCCAAAATCGATCAGTTCATGGACCATAAGGTTTACATCAAAGGTCATGTTCTTCCGCCAAGGAGCTCTCATTTCACCATCATTGACCCATGGATCAATCCAAACTCTTAGGCTTGCTCCTTCCCCCACCCTGCGTTGTAAGCCTGATTGTAGGAGATCTCTTCCGTGTAAAAGGCTTCTCCACGCATACGATGGTCTACTACCAATCTGAGCATCCATAAAATCCAAATCTGGAAAATACCTGCTTTTTAAAATAGCCGTTAGGAAACAAGCAGGATCCTGTAAAACTCTCCAAGCATTCTTTGCCAACAGAGCTTGGTTGAAGTTTTCTATGTCCCTGAAGCCCATTCCCCCTTGGTCTTTTGACAAACACATCTTTTCCCAACTAATCCAATGGATTTTTTTTTTGTGATCAAAAGAGTTCCACCAGAAATCTGACATTGCTGAAGTTAGAGCTTTACAAGTGGATTTAGGAAGTTTGAAAACCGTCATCGCATAAATAGGCATTGCCATTTCCATTGACTTTAGAAGGATTTCCTTTCCTCCTTGAGATAGAATCCTAGCAAACCAACCCGACACCCTAGTCTTCATTTGTCGTGAATAAAGGATAACATCTCGCATTTGGAGCCGCTGAAACATTTGAGAAGTCCCAAATATGTTCCAGCCTCTCCTTCCGCTTCTATCCCAATCAGCTCTTTTAAGTTCAGCTTGGTTTATGTCGCAATCTTTGAACCAAAAGTCATGGAGGGTTTCAGCACATTCACTTTTTGGCCAGCGTATTCCTCATATTGATCCAGGACTTCTTTTAAAACCTTAACTTGATCCACATCAGCTCTGCACATAAATAGAGAGTCATCGGCAAATAAGAGATGATGAATTGCCGGACCCTCTTCGCTGAATCTGATTCCATCCAAACGTCCTGCCCTTTCCGCTCTATTGAGAAGATGAATCAAAGCTTCGGTGCACATAACGAAAAGGAAAGGTGACAGCTGGTCACCTTGCCTTATACCCCTCTCCGGAACTATCAACCCAAAGGGTTGATTGTTTATTAAAACGGAGTACGATACCGTGGAGATGCAGAACATGACCCATCCAATCCAAATCTCATCAAAACCCGTAGCGAGCAATAAGGCTTCAACGAAACTCCATTCGACCCTATCGTATGCCTTTGACATATCAGATTTTATAGCAATGAACTCTCCAGAAGTGGAGTCATGCGTTCTCAGGATATGAACCATTTGAGATGCCCTTTCATTTAAGATACTAGTTAGCGCGGAGGTCAAGTGTCAGCCTCTTATTTCATTTCTGTATTTGTATTTTTGTGGCATTCTCTATAACTGATGATTGTTTTTCCTAGTCATATGTCGTTTTAACTTAAAAAGAAAAAAGAAAGAAAGTATTGTTAATTGATTGTTTAGTTTTTGTTTTGTTTTAGTGTTGAGAGGTGATCATAGAATACGTTGTTTAGACCATCTCTAAAAATACTCTATTATTATTTTAAACTGCATTTTGTAATTAGACTTACTCTAACCTTATATCATTTTCAACTAAAAAAAATAAAATTCAAAATAGGATTACTACATTATCTATTTTGTACTCCATTTTTACTCTAAAATAGGGTAAGATTAAAGTAAAACTCAACCATATTGAGAACTTCATTTTGGAGTAAAAAATGCAATTTTAGATTGGAGATGTCGTTAATGTGGTGGATGTAGGATGTTTGTCGTTTACGGCGTCTCTTGTGGTAGTCAAAGATATTGAAATCTTTAACATTAGGTATGTCTATGAAAGTCATTGCACATATAAATAATTGTTTGCTGATTTTTTGGAGACTCCGAAATTTCCGTCCGATTAGGCGGCCATATAAATAAATTTCCTCGTCAAAACATTCGTGTGTTGCTAAATTGGTATGGATTGTATTTGTCTTATCTCCTATATTAGATATATAGTATTATTTCATATATTATAGTTGTGTTATCGGGCCTTTTGAAAGATCTAATCCATCGTAAATTTTTGTAATCTTTTATTGCTTCTGATTTTTTCCCTTTTTATCTTTATCTTCACCTCGAATAAAAAAAATTGACTGATTCAAGTGTTAGATTGATGTAAAGGAGAATAACAATTTCTTAACCAATGCACGAGTTTTCTGATAGATATCGTTCATTATTCCATATTTATATATTTAATCCAAAGTCTGGGTTCATTATATTTGTTTTTGTTGTTTATGGAGGTTTTCAATTACATTTACCATCTTTTAGTATATCTCAATGTATTTATAATTTAATTTTATATAAATATCATATTATATCATTTAAGGCTGGAATATATTTGTTATTGATGCATAACTTAAACTAAAACAATCTCGGCTAATAATTGGAAATTGTAAAAAATCTGGTTAGTATTATCAAACAGATCTAAAGTTCTGAAATTTAATTCCTATTTTTACTGTAATAGTTTGTTGTCTTTATTTAATACTAGGTATCTACCTGCGCTACGCCGCGGGTTTATTCAAAATTTTATCATAAAAATTGTTCAAAATTATTTTTATAGCTTATAATATTTATATTAGAAACACCAAGACGAGAAATCAAACAATATTTTTTACCATGTTTTGACTTAGTAATAAACAAATAGAAAAAAATAATATCCAAATGTACGTATTCCAAAATGATTTGGTCTAGGTCTATATGGCTTTATTTTCCTATGTTGTTATTGGTCTGATTAGTTTTAGAGACTTCTAGAATTATTTGTTTTATGACAACACAGTAGAGACGTTAATGACCACAATAATGCATCTGGTTTGAATATGAACTAATGTGCGCCAAATCAATACTATAATTACATGAGTCCTAAGTCAGCACGATGTGTCTAAGAAATGAGTTAGCAACTTGTGTCCCGGACGGCTCTATTGATCACACTGAGAAATGCTTACTGCAAAAGGAAATGGAAAAAGACTTTGTGATAAAACTACTTATATACAGAGATCACATAAGGAGAAAAGGTTAAAATTTAATACTTATGCTACCTTAATGACCATGGTTTGGTCCACTTCCGACATGAACCACCCCTGCAAAGAGAGAGTAATTGAAGTTTGCGTATGGTTCCACCGTGTTGCTTATTTTTAGCTCCAAAGGGAAGACAACTCAATAAGAAATGTTCTTGTAACGGCCTAGCTGTTCGATGTACTTAGAACTTTTTAAATGGATGACTAAGATGTGTGGTGGCTTCTTGGTCTTCACCCTCTTTTGTCATTCTTGTAAGAAGAAATACAAAAATAAATTAGGCTTCGTTCATTGCTAAGAAAGTTCCAATACAAGTAACAAAGTCATTACATAACTGTGAAACAGCTCATTCTGTTCCATTTTCTTATTCTGGTAACTTTTCTACGGGATGAAATACAACGATAACACATCGTTTGGAGAGAAAATGACTACCACGCGATAATCAGGTGACACAAAATATTAAATGCTACTACTACATAGAAAATTTACTTTATTGCAGATACCTGCCAAAAGACATAATAGTAACACCAAAAAAACACATAATCTACATATTACAGTCTAATAGATTTTATCCATTAATGATGTCAAGTGAGAAATCAAGTAAAACAAGCTTGCATAAGATATATATATCAGCCGATAAAGACTGATCACTTGGGTTAAGACTGGACTGAAGCAATGACTACCATTAATAAACTAACAAAAATAAAAAGAGAAAGCCAAATCTCGTACCTGAGAAAATAAATCGGCCAGGCAAGTCAGAAGACTCTCTTCAGCATCGGTGACACTTTTATTACTGGTATTGTATTCAAGCAATTGTTCACGAAAGGAAACACAAAAATAAAGAGCCTGCATCAAGAGACACTGGTTAACGACGTAGTTAATCAGGCAAAGTCATTGATGAACATGTGAAAATGCAGGCACATAAATATAGGAAATACAAGGTAATTAAAATACAGGCGCAGACTGCATGCATCTTGAGGCTAACCGTATTAGTTCGTTCACATCATCACTCAAAAATTGGCCCTCCAAACATGAATTCACCAGCATCTGAATGTTTATGTCTCCTATCAAGTCCAACGCCTATAAGACACCATACAAGGTACTGAATTAGCAATGTACTATAATTTTCAAGGATAACAGATTCTAACATGCTTCTCAATATGAATTCAGGGAGAATGCGTCCAAGTCACTTTCCAATAACAGACGGGAAACAATTTAAAAGGATATTTGGAAACCTTACATGGCTTGGAGGTATGTGCTTTCCACTAAGAAGGGCAAGCAACAAAGTGCCAAAGCTGTACATCACACTTTCTGGTGTCACGTGACCTGTAGAAATAAACACACAGCTTGATAACGAAACAGAAATGCGGATAGAATCCAAATAAAGCATTCATGTTTTCCAGAAACCTTAGCAATCAGTTGGAAAATATATAGACTGCAAGAAGATTTTGACAGCGGCAAGTAACAACCCTACCAATTAAGTATTTGCATGATCATTTTTCAAAACATACCTATTCTCAGATACTCCAGAGGATTGAATGCCAGGTTAGTGCTGTAACTCTTTACATGTCTACTGTTTTCATCAAACAAAGCACAAAAGTTTTGGTTTCGCATCCTAAGAAACAAAAACAAATTAATATCACATGCACTTGAAAGAACCGGCTTCTTCCTAATCTCACATAATAAGGCCAAAGATGGTAATAAGTTTTTTTTTTTTGAAAAGACGTACAAAAAACAGAAAAGATCATTGAGTGCAAAGAATTAAGCTTACCAAAAAATTGACGAGAACCAGGCCAAGCTTTCATGTTAAACCTTTAAACATCGATTCGTATTTGGTTCTTCAGCTTCCCTTTGTACACTACATTTGGAGCTCTCTCCACATGCTCTGAAACTATATCCTCTACTGAAAATCCTGAAGTGGCTTTCCTAAAGGATCGATAAAGAATTCACGAACTGGGGCAAATCATCTGATTCACCTCTCTTTTCCTCGTCTGGATGAATCAAAGATGAAGAACAACATAAGAATAACTATCATCAAACACATAAGAATTTTCAATGGCTACTACTTACCTAAGCCTGTAAGATTAGGATTCGATCTTCTAGACTCTGAAACGGCGGATCCGGAACATATATCGAGTGGTCTGAAACTATGAAAAAATTCTTGCAAGGGATGATGATGAATTTCTTTATCTTGTAAACTGAATTAAGCTTGAGGAGAATCAGAGACGTTGATGACAAAATCATCGATCTGCTTTTTCTAGACAAAACAAGTGAGATTAAAGGAGTAGGCGATTTAGGGTTAAGTGAGGAAGCTTTTTTTTTAGTCGAAGGGAGACGATAAGTCAATATACTCGATGACACAGACTTGTACACGTTTGGATTATGACGTGGCTGTATGTATTATTTTCATTGGTTAACACAATTTTTTCAGTAATTGAGGTGTCATCTTCACAGAGTTTGAAAATGCTGAGGTGTCAAACCCATGGAGAGACATCCTTCTTTTATATATATAATTTTCTTGCTAAAACTAAGAAATTAGGTACTGTGGATTTTTGGATGAAGAGAAGGATTGAATTCCAGTTTAGATTTTGGGGTTTTTTTGTGTCGAGGTGTAAGAATTCCATGTGGTGCTTTTATTTATAGTCTTAATGACTGAGTATTATTAATTTATTGTGGAGGTAATTGTTATAAATTATTGTGGTGTTAACCATAACATTGATGTTACAAATGTATGCTAATCGTAGACGTTTAGTTTGGCAACGTTCTTATACTGTATTAATTGGAATTAGTATTTACTTTGTATTTAGTTTATGTATAAGCTCCTCTAAGAATCCGCTGTTATAGCGGAAGGAATAACCGGGGTGATGCCGGAAAGGCCTTTTGTGAAACTGTCAGAAGTAAAAATCGTATGGGATGCATATTTCTAACTGAATATGGACATAGTTGTCTGAGTTTGTTGACGTAGTTTAGGTTTGCTTGGACTTTGAGTACTCCTTCTCATATCGTTAATATTAAAGGACGTAAAGATTGATTGTTATCATAGACAATGCATGTTCTATCTATTAAAAAGATGATGTTACGGCTCACGACGCTATTAGAATGAACCGTGGTTATTGAAAAAGCGGATTCTCCCTTCCGCTATGTGTTATGTATTCCTTATAGATTATGGAACATGTAAACGCCCAACCCAAATACATTACGCGGTTGGACCATGTATTTCCGATCTCGTCGTGGGACTTTCTTCACATCAATATACGTCATTTTCTCAAATCTCCTTGAAAAACGCAAAGTCGATCATTCAGTAACTAAAATCCAACTTACTGAACATCAAAATTGCAGAAAATGTAAAGAAATCTCAAGTTATATGTCCTCATCCAAGTTACATGAACAAATACACTCATCAATCAAAATCCTAGCAAATCTTGAGTTGTTTTTGGAAGTCTGAAAGCTAGAAAAATCTTTACTGATATTGTTGATTTTTTCTCATGATCTATGAAGTTTCTTTCTATTTATTTTTCTCTAACTTTTAAATGCTTTAGATTGTGCTTTCTCGCAAGAAAATGCCTGATCACCTAAGGCATTTCTCCACTGTTCGCTTTAATCAGCATAACACGGGAAACGAAGTCGTGCCAACGTTGAACTCATCTCTCCTGCTTCTCAAATTGTGTTTGTATGTCCTCTCTTCTACTAAGTTATTTTTTGGACTTTGCTTCTGATTTCTCATCGATAGGTAGTAAAGGTAGTAGTTTTGAAACATTTGTAGTCATGGCTTCTTATTTTCGAGTATTCGGTTACTTAAATGTCGATAGTAAAAATATATACAGAGTTAAGTTGAACGAATCCCCAAAATAAGAACAAATAGTTTAGGGGATATTATTTCAGAATTCGGAAGGCATACAAGAGTGAACGCGAGAAGAGTATCGCTAAAGTGGTTAATTTTACCGGTTTCTTGCAAAGAGCCAAGGAGCCAATGGGATCAACGACTTCATCTTCTTTGTATGCTTCTTCACCATAACTTGGTTCTTCTTATCTTCTTTGCTCTCAATGACCTTCGTTAGCAATAGTGGATTGGCAAACTTCACCTAACGCCTTCTCTCCAGAAGATCCTCATTGTACACTTCATTTTGACCAAACCGGTTCATCTTGATCTCGGTTATGCTAGGTCATCTTCAACTTGAGGGTGTTCTGGGAAGTTTATGAGCGTATGATTTAGCTTTTCTTTAGTTGTTTCAAGCTCTTGTGTTAGGGTTTTGAGTTGAGACAACACCTTGTTCTCTTTTTCTACTTTCTTCAGATGCTCCTTCGCTTCATCCAACTCAGCTTCTATGCTTTTGCTTCTAAAAACCTCATTACTAACTCCACTGTCTCTCTAAGCCACACTGTCAGAAAACCATTGCGAGAATGTTAAACATTGATATATCAATATATAGACACGTATCGACATTAATATCCACAAGAAAGACAAAGATTGTGGAGTTGACAACCATTAAAAGGCAAACTCAGATGCCTAGCCCGTCGTATTACAGTAAACTCTTCATCTCTTTTCCTAACCTGAATTATAAAATTTCAGCTGATTTAGTTAGTATATACAGATCTGATTCTAGTCACCTTATATATGGTCAATCTGTTCTTGGAATCATAGGCTCTCTTGCAAGTATCAGAAAGCGGCTCACATTGTTAGCATCATCCTGCAAAACACGAAGAAAGAAAAAATATCAACGTAAAGATTGCAGATAATTGATACGTTTAATCACACATTCCTTCTGTCATAATCATTCAGCTTTCGACCTTGTGATGAACATCTCAATATCTTAATATATTTCCTAGGAAACTTCCACAAATAGATTCCATCATTTACCAATGGGTTTTCATATTTTTAAATTCAAATTCATTCGTTAGTTATCTTGCAAAAAAAAAAAAAAAAAAAACTTTATGTTCCAATTCGTTTTAGAAGACATGAAATACAATTGAAAATCGCAATAACGGAGCTTTCGATTCAACTTCGAGAAAATCCTAGAAAGTGATACCAGTAGTGGGACAGAGTCATCGAGAGTGAGAAAAACTCACCGGACGGAGAAAGTACACACTTGAAACATTGGAACAATCGATCCACGTCGCCTACAATCTGAAATTCGAAAAACAAAGAAAAATAAGAAGGAAACAAAAACAGACCCGAGATCAAACCTGACTACAAACACCACGACATATATCATCAGTCTTCTTATAACAGTAATGTCCACCACTCCACTCTTCAGCGACGGTAAGACCCAAGAAAGCCCTTCCTTGCTAATCAAAACTCGAGAGCGATGATTCTGCTAAGTTTTTTTTTCTTCGAGAATGTTACGGGAAAGTTTGTCACTGGGTAGAGCTGACTATTTATAAGGTATGGAAGAAGAGGAGATGAAACGGCTGTAGATATAAAGTTGGATAATTGATTAGTACATGGGATTTGTAACGGGTGAGCTGAAATGGAAGGGAGATGATCAGTTATGGTGGATTTTATTAGCCGACGAAGGAGGTCTATCGCCATCGTGAATTGATGACGAAGGTGCGTGAGAAGCATGGTGATGATGGTCAATTTGTGAAGATGAAAGGGTAAGGTATGTGGGCTCCGAAAAATGATTTGGGCTTTGGCTTAACCATGGATATTTTGAAGTCTGGATTTCTTAATGAAAAATAGCTTTGTATTACTTGTTGGAATTTAAAATGATTTTGGGCTTTTGTATGGATTCGATTTTTTTTTAAAAGCCTATAGACAAAAAGACAGGTGGCAAAGCTGTGGAGAGAATTGATTTTTTATTATATATAAGATTTTTTTGGGTGGATTTCATTTATTAAATACTAGTATTATCACCACGGATGATGTGTAGATTTATATATTATTTTATAAAAAATGTTAATAATATTCTATATATCCTATATAAGAGGGGACTCTCTTGCGTTGACACGTCAGCCTCCCCTGATTGGTCCACCTCATGCAAAATTGACACATCACCATTAAATGAAATAAATATATAATAAATGATTTAAAATTATTTAATTTAAATGTAATTATTTAAAATCATTAAATATAAATATAAACTAAATTTAAACTGAAATTTAATTTCGAATATAATTAAATATTAATATAAGTGGAAATACCAAATTATATAACAAAAATAAATATGCAATTATAATTTTTAAAAATAATTAAAAATTAGAAGAAAAAGCCATATAACAAAAAAAAATAATAACTAATGAAAATGATAATTATTAGTTATCAATGATAAAAGGAGATAAGATGGTAATATAAACAAATAAATAATATAAAATATAAAAATAAAAAAATAAATAAATTCAATGAAATATATATATAACTTAACGAAATTCAAAATGATAAAAATATCAAAATATTATTGTAATACTACCACCTGAATGACTGAAAAATGTAACAAATATGAAAATTAAAAAATGATAAGAAGGTTTAAGGAAATAAAAATTTCAAAAAAGAAAATTTGTGAAAATTGAAAACTAAAACTTGTAAGACATGTAATTTAAATTAATATTGCTTGTGAACGCATGTTATTTTCATCATATTATATGATCATAAAAAATAAAAATCTGTAAATAAATATATAAAATATTAATATTCAAAATAATTATAAAAAATATATTAAATATTTAAATAACAAAACAAAATCCGCGCATTTGCGCTGGTTCTCTACTAGTATTCTTTAATTTTTTTAAAAAAGTTTTGAGAGATATTATTGATAAAAAAGTATGTTTTGTTTTAAGAAAGACCAAAATGGACCCGAAATAAATGTAAATATTGATATTTAAACAAAAGAAAATCATCAAAGTGTCAAAAAGAAATAGAGGGAAACTATAAAGATCCTGAAAATATATATCAAATCTTAATTAGAGATAACTTGAATACTTGATCTTAGTAGCCTTTTGGTAATGGTACATCCAAACAAAATAAATTTATATTAATTGAGTTTTTATCCATGAATTCTGTTTTAACTAGAAAAAAAATCAAATTTAATTGAATTCATCTTATAGAATCATCAAAATAGAACTGAAAAGAAACACAACATGGATAAGTATGAAACAGAAGAAACAAACAATTAGAAACATATGATATCATATACATCATGAAGAAGAAGTTTTTTCACTCATCACTTTGTTGTTCTATAATGGTAATCTAATTACTCGTCCATTTTGCCAAAGTTTCTGGTAACTTTGTAGTCTTCTAGTCTTCTTTTCCTTTATATACTTCGTTTTCTTTTTCGTAATCCTTTCCCTTTTTCATTTCCAATGCTATATTTGTATATGTCTGAGAGAAGCTAAAACTTTGGTAAACTATTCAAGAAAAACAAAAGCAAATGTTGATCCGAAAGTAAATAATAAAATTATATCACTGCAGTTCTATATATGAACATAAAAAATTTAAAAGACTAACCTGTGTATTGGCCCTTCATTTTTTTTCCTACCAATCGAGCTTCTTAGCCCGTTCTTAGCCTTCTAGTTTCACCACATGTTCCCTTAGAGCATCACCGTTGATGAACCCCCTTATGGGGTTCTTAAGTATTTTTTTAATAATTTTTAAGTTGTTTGTAATAGTTAAGAGTTTTTTTTTATGCCTATCTATTGATGATACTACAAATGGGGTTCTTAGCTATTAAATTTTTTTTTTAACATTATAATTAAATTTATTTTTTGTAATAATAAAATTAAACTTAAAACATTTATAATTAAATGTCTTGACAATGTACTCGCATACAACATCAATGTTGTATTTCAGTTGTGCTGATACGGGGACGATGGGTGCACCATCGGCAACAGTGTTCTGCAAACAGGATGTGATGACATTTGAGAACCAAGTTTCCCAAACCCTATCCTTAGCTTAACCTAATGATGAAATGAGAATGCAACAGGAGATTCTTAAAGGATAAAGAAAACAAACCATTATAAATTTCTGAATTGCCTCGTGCTGGTTAACGGCAACGTTCTCTTGAATAAGATCAATCTTGTTCTGGAGGATTATGATATGCTTCAGTTGCATAATCTCAACAGCAGCAAGATGCTCAGAAGTTTGTGGTTGCGGACAGGTCTCATTTGCAGCGATTAGAAGTAGTGCACCATCCATGATAGCTGCTCCGTTAAGCATAGTCGCCATGAGAATATCGTGTCCCTGAAGAATAGAACAAGAAGATCATTAACAAGAATTAAAGTAGAGAGAAAAAACGCCAAGGATGGAAAAATCTAATACTTCTCCATCAAATCACACACCCAATTGGATGCGAGACCCGAAAGCATGCAGGTGGAGTACAACAACATCCGTAAGATACAATATAACGAACAGATCATTGATATCTTCAGCTTTGGAAAATAGCACTTTGAGAAGAATGAAGAGAAGCATAACATACCGGGCAATCCACGAATGACACATGCCTCAATAACTTCATCTTGGAGTTCTCAAATCCAGGGACATCACAATTTGGATTGTCTTCCTTCCACTTCCATATGCCCTAGAATAACATATACATTACTATCCGACTCACAACCTTATACCAGAAGAAGATTAAAAACCACACACATTTGCAAGCAAGAACTCACTTGTAGCACATTGGTCTAGGGCATTTCTCATCCTCGCATTTGTAAATCTTGGCATTTGCATATCCAAGCTTAATGGTAATGTTACACTCCAATTCATTCTTAAAACGGACAGTCTGCACATGAGCAAGAGAAATCATACAAATGATATACGAGTCCATACTCTAGCAACATGACAAACGATCAGTTAAATAATGATTTGTGAAAAAGGCATAATCAAATCACCTGAACACCAGAAATAGCTTTGACAACAGTGGACTTCTCGTGAGCGACATGGCCAATGGTTCCTGAGATATAACACTTACAAATACTTAGCTTCTACTATGCAAAAATGGTTAGCTTCTTTGACATCAACTTAATATAGCCTTGATATGTATGCAAATGGTTACCTATATTGATAGTAGCCTGGCGAGAAATAACCTCAGGAGACAAAAGATGTAGCACAGTTACATTCAATTTACTAAGATCTTGCTCCGCCAAACCCTTGTTCCGAGACATATGAAGGTTGTTCTCCTGCTTAAAACGGGAATCAATTAGGAGTATTCAACCACACAAGACCATTAATGAGAACACAAACATCAAATTAGGGTTTGTTAAATCAACTAACTCAAATATTCCATACCCTAAGTTGCGTTACCTAAACATCAAAACCAATTGGGTTCCAAATCACAATTAGATTTATTGACTTAGTTTCTCCTAAGAAGAAGATGGAAAACAAACCTGAGGGATGCGAAGAACAACGATTGGGGAAAATCGAAGAAGCTTTTGAAATTTGAGAGAGTAAGAAAGCGGCGCAAGTAGAGGAAGAAGAAGAAGAACTGAGAACTGAGCATGGGAATCGACACGCGGGTTTCAACCCAAAAAAAAAATGAGCCAATCAATAGCCCACACGTGGCTAAGAACCCGTATACTAGAATCCTAATTTAAGGTTCGGTTCTAAGCTTATATACAGTTATTGATTAATTTTAAAGCCAAAAATCCTAGGTTTCTGTGTATATTTCGTGCTAAGATATCACGATGTGCATGCTCTTATTTTCTTCTAGTGCTTCTTAAAATTTAAAAAGTGGTTTTGTGCTTGTTTGTGCTTTACTCGAGAGCTTTATTCTCTTTCGCTGCAAAATCATAACCATAACGGAGAAAAAAACATTTTAGCATATCGAGAATGAATTCAGATGGATAAAGAAAATGAGTCTATTTTGAAACTGTGAATGACATAGAGTACTTAATTTTACTTTTTTGGTATCTTCTGCAACTTTTGCAGATACCCAGATGATGAAAAAAAAAAAGCTAAGTAGATTTGAAAAGGTTCTTTGTTAGGTTTGGAATTAAAAAAAGTTCATGAAAAGAAAATTCTACACGATGCAAATTAGGATTTGAGCATTGAATAATTTTAGGCGTTTTTGATCTCACTAACCTGGACTTTAACATTCATCTTCCAATTGTGTAGTATGCTCCTTTGGTCCTTGCTTGCTACCAGTCCATAGCACGTTTATTCCCCCCCCCCCTCCCCTTCCCTTGATTCATAGAAAACTTTTTCTGTAAAGTAATTGTGTTTAGGGTAAAACTTGTTATCTTATTCACATGAGCTTCGGCTCTTTATATACACCCACATATGTGGTTACAAGATACTCTCAAATCTTCTACGAGTATATCGCTTAGGATATATCGTTTAACAACTTGTATCTTTATCCTCAAGTAACACAAACTAACTTATCCCTATCGCTTTAACACACTCCATCAAGTTGGAGCGTGAAGATCATGAACGCCTAACTTGGATAATAAGTGTTCAAAACTTTACTTCCCCAAGGCCTTTGTGAGGATGTCCGCGTGTTGCTCCTTTGTCCGAACGTGTTGTGTCGTAATTAACTTGTCTCGAACCGCATCTCGCACAACATGGCAGTCGGACTCGATATGCTTAGTCCTTTCATGAAATACTGGATTAGAAGCAATGTACAGAGCCGACTTGTTGTCGCAATGCATCTCCATGGGTCGTTCGAGCTTCACACCAAAATCAGCAAGAATGTTGCGCATCCATTTAAGCTCCTTCAACGTTTCTGCCATGGATCGGTATTCAGCCTCAGCTGAAGAGTGTGACACCGTATCCTGCTTCTTTGTTCTCAAAGACACCGGCGATCCACCCAAGTGAACTATGTAAGCCGACAGAGACCTTCGTGTGTTGGGACAGCCCCCCCAGTCAGAGTCGCAATATGCCTGAACGTGTAAGTTCCCTATTAGAGAGGTAGCAGGAGGAGGAGGAGGAGAGGCTGAAGTCATGAAGACAAAGCCGAGCCTCATTCCATGAAGAAGACTTGAAGTGTCTCACAAGCAAAGTAATATGGTGGACATAAAGTGCAATATGGTGAAGTGCAACATGATGGACATGAAGTGCAACATGATGGACGTGTAATATGGTGTAAGACAAAGGAAGAGATGTGCTTCAGCTTACCATGTGCTTGAAACAAGGTCTGGACAATCTCCTTAAAACAAGGATGAGTGTTCTCTCCTTAAAACAAGGCTGCCGCAGCCCTTAAATGGTGGAGAATGTTCTTGTCTTCTTTCCATTTGTTTAATATGTTGTCTTAACCTAATTGTGAGCCTATTTAAAGGACCCTCACGCCATTGTAATGAAACACACATCAAGTTAATACAAACATTCTCTCTAGTTCTCTCACACGTTCTCATTCTCTCTCTCATTGTGTCCTTCATTCTAAACACAATGAACTCATGAAGAGTCACGGTTCTAAGGGTGCTTTAATGCTCCTGGTTATGCTCTTTATTAGCTCTTACATAGCTAAATCAAGAGATAACATAAAACCGGCTCTCCATGAACATTACAAGACCAACACCATCTAATTACTGATTCTTCTAATCCTAATGAGTAAACACACTCTATAAGTGATGTTAAGCTCCTGGATAAGTCTCAAATAGATTGGTGCTCTTGTCAAAGCTAAGTAGAACCGGTTCTCACCAAGACAAGCTTGGTGCGGTTCTCTTATGCTCTTAAGGATGACACTTGCTAATTACTGATTCTGTCCAGGTTAATGAGTAAACACTCTTGATGAGTAGTTAAGCTCCTGGACTAGTTTTCAAATAGCTAAGTGCTCATATAAACCACTAGCTTACTGGTTTTGATCTTCTCTAGGCTACAAAGCTCTAATCGAGTTGAATCATTCTCAAACTAGTTGGTCTTTCTTAAACAGATTCAATTAAGTCTCCCTTAAATTGTTTCTGTCCATTTCTTGTTCATGAGCTTAGTCTCTTCATTTCCATCATGGAATAAGAGCTAAGTCTCTGAAATCCCAACATGGTATCAGAGCATAAGATTCTAGGATTGAATCAAGCTCAAAAACCAGAGAAAAACAGAGCAAAACTCTGTCCCTTTCTTACTCAAAGCTTCCGCAAATTCAGAGAGTAAACTGAGCAAAACTCAGTCAATGTTCTCAAAACCAAAAGCTCAAACTGAGCAAAACTCAGTCCCTGAACTTCTCTTTCATTCTCCCATTCATTCTCTCATTTATTCTCTCATTCATTTATACTCTCATTCTCATGCATTCATTCTCTCATTCTCTGCATTTTTCTTTTATTCTCTGGTTACATATACTTCACATATTCTCTCTGAGTTCTGTCCTTGAAGCTCCTTAGCTCACAATGACTTAAAAATCAGAGTGCATAGCTCCTGATCAAGGCTGTGTTATTTTTAGGATTATTGTGTGTTTCTTGGTGTTTTTAGGTGGAATGATGAACCAACTAGTGAGGACAGTTTACAAAAGGGCTGGAGTTCAGTTTCTAAGTGGCTGTACCCACTGGTCTTGAGCTTACCTAAGAAGAAGAGGCGTCCAGAGGCTCCTACAACAAGTTAGTCAAGAAAGGCAACACTGATTTCTTGGATAATCAAGTCTAGAAGCTGTTTCAAGAAGAGGCAGTGATGGAAGCTTGGATTCAAGGCTCAGCGTGCATCATGGTTAGGAAGATCAGTCTTGAAGCTGCTCTAAGATGGAGTAGTGATGGAGGATTGGCTCTTAGCATGGTGTGGTTAATCTGAAGCTAACAAAGGAGCAGACCAAAAGGTGTCCATACTTAAGGAAGGCTACAAGTTGAACAACCCATCAAGGCTGTTAAGGTCTCAAGAGAAGTCATCAAGGAGCAGCCAAAGAAGAGGAGCTAGAACCAGTTATGCAACTGATGAATCAACTCATATCTCAATGGTGCTTCCGACTCCAAGAAGGCTTAACAGTCCGGGGGAGGTGTTAAACCTCAAAGAAATGGAGTAAGCCCTAGAGGAACTCCTAAAAACCAGAAGCAACAACACCTTGATTGATGTTAGAACCGGGAATCACTAAGTGGAGCAGACCAAGAAGGAATTGCAAGCTGGTGGTAGGCGTTGAATCAGCTCAAATCAAGAGTGTTGGTGTGGAAAAGAAGGGCTAAGATTGGATGTGCAAAAATCCAGAGAGATATGCACAAGGTTTCAAAGTCCCAAACATGTCCAAAGGAAGGCTAAACCTCAACTCCTAAAAGGCTAAACTCCTAAACTCTCACTGTTTTTATTAAGTCTTCATTAAGTCAATTAAATTCACTTGTGTTGCTTATCCATTGCTTAATCACATACTCAAACTCATGGCATTTTACTTTAACAAGTCTTCTTTGAATCTTTGATGTGAAGGTTCATTAGGAGGCCTAAAGGAGGAGTAAGACCGTGGGCAGATTAAGTGACAAGGAGAGAGCTCAAGGAGTAACAAGAAAGAAGGCTAAGTCTCGAGGCAAGGTCATGGAAGGTCCAATGGTGAAGCTTAATCCAATGGAGAAGCTTGATCCAAGATGGAGAAGGCAATCTAAAGGAGAAGTCAACCTAATAAACCGGCTCATTCAAATGCACAAAGGAACAAGGTCAAAGCTTACATCAAGGGGATGTTGTGGCTATACTCTTTTTCCCTCCTTAAGGTTTTATCCCATGAGGTTTTACTTAGGGAGGTTTTTAATGAGGTAGCTCCCGCGTCTCCAAGCTTGGCCTCTGGTCCTTTAGTGTCTCGACGCCCAAGCTTGCGGGGGAGTATTAGAGAGGTAGCAGGAGGAGGAGGAGGAGAGGCTGAAGTCATGAAGACAAAGCCGAGCCTCATTCCATGAAGAAGACTTGAAGTGTCTCACAAGCAAAGTAATATGGTGGACATAAAGTGCAATATGGTGAAGTGCAACATGATGGACATGAAGTGCAACATGATGGACGTGCAATATGGTGTAAGACAAAGGAAGAGATGTGCTTCAGCTTACCATGTGCTTGAAACAAGGTCTGGACAATCTCCTTAAAACAAGGATGAGTGTTCTCTCCTTAAAACAAGGCTGCCGCAGCCCTTAAATGGTGGAGAATGTTCTTGTCTTCTTTCCATTTGTTTAATATGTTGTCTTAACCTAATTGTGAGCCTATTTAAAGGACCCTCACGCCATTGTAATGAAACACACATCAAGTTAATACAAACATTCTCTCTAGTTCTCTCACACGTTCTCATTCTCTCTCTCATTGTGTCCTTCATTCTAAACACAATGAACTCATGAAGAGTCACGGTTCTAAGGGTGCTTTAATGCTCCTGGTTATGCTCTTTATTAGCTCTTACATAGCTAAATCAAGAGATAACATAAAACCGGCTCTCCATGAACATTACAAGACCAACACCATCTAATTACTGATTCTTCTAATCCTAATGAGTAAACACACTCTATAAGTGATGTTAAGCTCCTGGATAAGTCTCAAATAGATTGGTGCTCTTGTCAAAGCTAAGTAGAACCGGTTCTCACCAAGACAAGCTTGGTGCGGTTCTCTTATGCTCTTAAGGATGACACTTGCTAATTACTGATTCTGTCCAGGTTAATGAGTAAACACTCTTGATGAGTAGTTAAGCTCCTGGACTAGTTTTCAAATAGCTAAGTGCTCATATAAACCACTAGCTTACTGGTTTTGATCTTCTCTAGGCTACAAAGCTCTAATCGAGTTGAATCATTCTCAAACTAGTTGGTCTTTCTTAAACAGATTCAATTAAGTCTCCCTTAAATTGTTTCTGTCCATTTCTTGTTCATGAGCTTAGTCTCTTCATTTCCATCATGGAATAAGAGCTAAGTCTCTGAAATCCCAACATTCCCTCCAGCCGTGAGCATGATGCCCTGACCTGGTCGCCCCTTTAGGTATCGTAGAATACGTACTGCGGCGTCCCAATGAACCTCCCTTGGTTCGTGCATAACTTGAGAGAGTACATGAACCGCATAACAGATTTCAGGTCTTGTAATTGTCAAATAGACCAAGCGTCCGACTACTCTTCGAAACCTAGTCGGATCCTTCAACAACGGTCCTTTATCAGCCAACAACGTGTGGTTCTGTTCAATGAGAATAGAGAGTGGTTTACAGCCTAACAATCCTGCTTCTCCAATGATGTCAAGCGCATATTTTCTTTGAGAAAGAAAAATTCCCATTGGTCCACGAGCAACTTCTATGCCAAGAAAATACTTGGCTATGCCTAAGTCTTTCATATGAAACTCACTACTGAGGTACGCTTTGAATTTCTTCAGTAAAATCAAATCGTTAGAACTGATTATCAAGTCATCTACATAGATGAGTACGTGCAAGCTAACATCTCCTTTGATATAAGTGAAAAGTGAGTAATCACCATACGACTGTACAAATCCATATTGTAAAAGAGCTCCACTCAGCTTGGAAAACCAGCATCGCGACGCTTGTTTAAGACCGTACAACGACTTACGAAGCTTACATACCTTCTTTGGATCATTAGGCTTGAAACCTGGTGGGGGTCTCATGTAAACCTCTTCTTCCAAATCACCATGCAAAAATGCATTGTGAACATCCATTTGGTGTATCTCCCATCCTTTAGCTGCTGCGATTTTGAACATGGTGCGTACTGTTGAAATCTTAGCAACAGGTGCAAAGGTTTTGTCATAATCTTCACCTTCGACTTGACGATTCCCACATACAACTAATCTGGCTTTGTGTCGTTCAATGCTTCCATCGGCATGGTATTTGAGCTTAAAAACCCATTTACTGGCTAGAGCAATTTTCCCTCTTGGAAGATAAGTCATTTCCCATGTACGCTGGTCTTCCAATGAGTTTACCTCTTTGGTCATAGCATCACGCCATTGTAAATCAAGAACTGCCTCTCGAAAAGTCTATGGCTCAGTCCCTGAGGTAATTGCTGCTAAGAAAGCACGATGATTGGGAGAAAATGCTTGATCAGATACATAATATTCAAGAGGATATAAGGATTTACCAGGAACCGATTGTGAGGCCTGAGGTGAAGAGGCGAGAAGAACATTGTTATGTTTATCGGGAGAGCATTTCGCATTGTAGAGAAGATAGTCTTTGAGTTTAACAGAAGGTTCTCTCTGTCGATGTCCCCGACCCATTGCTTGCTCAGTATGACCCTCTCGGGTTTCCTCATTCATAATGTCCTCTGTTCTCTCTGTTCGAATAGGCCCATGTTCCTGATCCTGATCGACTTCTTCGTGAGTTGCCTCTTCATTAGGAGCAGGTGCATCAGATAAAATATTGAGGAAGTGACTGTCATCACCGGTTGCTAGAGCATTGTCGGATGTTGATTGAGAGGAGCTTTCTTCATACGGAAAAACTGTTTCATCAAAAGAAACATCTCGTGAGATGAAAAACTCATTCCGCTCTAGATCAAAGAGTTTCCAGCCCTTCTTCCCGTATGGATACCCAACGAATATACATTTTCTGCTTCTTTCTCCAAACTTATCTTTGTCTCTAGCTGCTCGATGTGCATAACTGAAACATCCAAACGTTTTGATAGTATCATAAGGCGGAGTTGTACCATATAATATCTCGTACGGAGATTTTCCTTGTAACAAACGAGACGGTGTCCTGTTGATCAAGTGTGTTGCGGCCAAAACACATTCGCCCCAAAACTTCACCGGCAAATGAGCTTGAAACATCAATGACCGCGATACATTGAGTATATGCCTGTGTTTTCTTTCTACTCGGCCATTCTGATGTGGTGTAGCGACGCAAGACGTCTGATGCAAGATACCATTCTCATTGAAATAACTCGTTAGACCAACAAATTCAGCACCATTATCGGACCGGATTACTTTGACCTTGGATCCATGTTGTGTCTGAACCATGGCACAAAAATTTTGCAGAACCGTTTTAACTTCACCTTTCTCAAGGAGCAAATAAACCCATACTGCCCGTGAATGGTCATCAACGACCGTTAAGAAGTAGGATGCTCCACAGGAGGCTTTGACTCTATACGGTCCCCAAATGTCACAGTGAATCAATTCAAAGCAAGAAGTGGTTTTATTAGAACTATCAAAGAAAACTTCTCGTGTTTGTTTGGATTTAAAACAAATCTCACATCCACCAAACTTGTCTTAATGCTTATGTAAACTAACACCGGAAAAGAAAGGTAAAAAACTTAAAACACTAAAAGCAGGATGTCCCAATCGTCGATGCCACAGGTTCTGGTCTTCAACAGCTTTGATCATGTGCCCTTTGGCGATGGTCACATCCCGATAAACATAAACACCATTCCGTTTCTCACCGACTCCAATCAGGGTCCTCGTAAAAAGGTCCTGTAAAACACATATAGCATCAGTGAATATAGCCAAGCAACCAGTCTGCTTAAGTAATTTTGCCATAGAGAGTAATGTGCAATTGAGGTTGGGAACGTATAACACATTCTCTAATACAATACGCTTAGATAAGGTTAAGCTTCCGGATTGCTTTGCATAAACGTGGCTTCCGTCCGCGAATGATATGGGACATGGTGGTATATTAAAAATGTTTGTAAGCAACCGAGCGTCACCTGTCATGTGGTGTGGCGCTCCTGTGTCAAGGATAACCTCACCTGTCTGATGCTTACCATTGAGTCGGTCAGGAATAGGAGCAGGCTGTTGCTGTTCTAGTAACCTTGTGAGCGAGGCTCATTGATCAGCAGTGAAGCTGGGAATGGCTTGAGAGCTCGTTGAATGAGCTTGTGCAACGTTGGAACGTGCTTGACCTCTCCCACGCCCTTGACCAGGTGAGCTTCCCCTGCCTCTTCCGTTTCCTCCTCGACCACGTTCTCCATTCTTCTCAACCCACCAGTCTGGAAATCCTATGATTTGCCAGCATTCTTTCTTGTCATGTCCCTTGCGACCGCAATGAGAGCATGTTGGAACCGTGCTTCCTTTTGTCGCAACAACTTAATTGTTTTTATGCTCTGCTTCACCGCCGAGTTCTCTCATTGCCGTGAAGCCAACCACTCATGTACGTACTTCGTTGCGCACTGAATTCAGACGTCTTTCCTCTCTTACAACCCGTTGATATGCACTTCCAAGGTCTGGTAGGGGTTCCATAGCGATCAAATTAGTAACCACATTCCCAAACCTTGCATCATCCAATCCCATAAGGAATTGATGGACCTTTTCATCTTCGTATTCCTTGAGGTACGTTCCTCTCCACGAACATGTGCACTTTGGTAGTGGTTTGTAGTTCAACAACTCCTCCCACTTAGACGACAATCGGCCATAGTACTCCATTACTGTTGAACCATCTTGTTTGCAAGACGCGAGTTCAGCTTTGAGCTGATGGATACGTACCGAGTTCCCAACTGAGAATCGATTCCGTAAATCTTCCCACAACTGATGAGCGTCTGACGTAAACGTCACAGTTGATCTTATCTTCGGTTCGAGAGATGCTCTGATCCACCCCACCACCATGGAATTCACCGTCTTCCATGCTTCCTCCATCGTAGGGTCATCTTGAGGCAACGTCAAGGTTCCGTCAATGAACCCTGACTTACGCTTTGCTCGCAAAGCGTTTTCCAGCTCCTTTGCCCACTCGGCATAGTTCTCGCCCGTAAACTGTATGGACGAGATGGAGACTCCTGGATTGTCAGATGATGACAACTCATAAGGTGACTTCAGAACAGATACAATCGCTTTTGATTTTGGATCTCGTTCGTCAGCCATCGTTCGTGAACTTCACTTACGATTAGGTTTGCGGAATTTTTTTTAGGTTTTAAGAACCGTGTGGCTCTGATACCATGTAAAGTAATTGTGTTTAGGGTAAAACTTGTTATCTTATTCACATGAGCTTCGGCTCTTTATATACACCCACATATGTGGTTACAAGATACTCTCAAATCTTCTACGAGTATATCGCTTAGGATATATCGTTTAACAACTTGTATCTTTATCCTCAAGTAACACAAACTAACTTATCCCTATCGCTTTAACATTTTCCCCAGAGAGGATTGATTCCACCACTTGGCAAGAGAATGTGTCCATCTGGATATAGAAAAGTATATTTGATAGTATGGATATTCTAATCGACAGAAGTCTTCGAACTATCTCGTAAGAGATTGAAATTCTATCACAATTTCTCAAAAAGTGGATTGAGTAGTTACAGAGAATTGAACGATTTACAGTTAATGAATACAATTACTGAGGAAGTTGAGTTCATTGTGGTTTAAATCTTTATAAGAAGACGAACGGTTTCAAAAACCGTGAGATTGTGAGAACGTGAAGTAGTGTGCGAAAATTTAGGAATTTCTAGAACGGATATTTTATTTTATTTTATGCTGAAGATAAACAATCACAAATTAGTTGTAGAAAAAAAACACAAATCAGTTACATCACCGAAATTGTTTCTTGCGTTCAATTTATTTTTTTCTCCATTTCTCATTAAAAATTGTCAAAATTTGTGGTGTTGCCACATAATCAAAAAAACTTACGTGTCGGATAAAAAGGGTTGCTTCATTTTCTCTCTCTGACTTCTAAATTATATAATAAGGATTTTTCCCCCATATGTGAGATACCAAAATGTTTTGTGATATTTTGGGAGACTTTGGGTGAGTTTCTAACTATTTGAGATACCCATATAACAAACTATTTTTTTTTGAATGAATATAAAATTATATTCAAGCAAAAATATGTGTATATCAAAATACTTTTTTCCAAAGACAATGTAAAATCTATCTAATGTTTATTGTAAAGGAAAACTGAAAAGAATTAAAGAATAAAGAATCGAAAATTGGTTGATGGATGCTTCATTGCCTTGAACCAAACCAGACTTGTGATCCCGTTTTTAGAGTTTCATCCTCAGTTCAAATGGACAGTAAATAGTCTCATACTGCCTTATCGATGAACCAGAGTGATTTGTTGTTGCCATTGATGCTCATTGCCTTGCCGCCTAGAATTTCTTTTCCTCCAGATACAATGCAACAGATTATTAATATTTTGATATTTTCTGTATGAGATACTCAAATCAAAACATGCAATGAAGATGCTCTCGAGTCTAGAATCGTATATATAAGAAGTGTTGATCCATATACACATTTGTTCTCTGTTGGAAGAAATGCCCCCCAAAAAAAAGTGTAGATACCCAAAGCCCATATACACATTTGTTCTCTGTTGGAAACCCATTGGACCAATATTACATACTTAACTAGGTTTTAAATTGAATGAGCTTTCTACTTTTCCATTACATGATTTTGTTTATTTTGGGTGGATGTATGTTATTTAGTTTTTGGAAACAAAATCCAAATTCTGAAGGTGGTGTCTAGATTTGTATTGAACTAATACATATAATATGAAGAAATATTTCGTATTTTTAGAAATAAAAATCTTTAAAACTTCAATAGCTGATTTAGTTAGTTTTATTAGCGAATAAAATAACCAAAGAACATCTACTTATGTTGGTTAAAGACTTGAAATGTTCAGTTTATCAATAAAGTTAACACATCTAAAGTTTAATTTATATTTTTTTCTAGAGAAGAGTGCTTTATGTGGAATCAAATCGAGGTATAGTTTATTTAAAGTGAAAGGGTGATGATAATATATGGAAAAAGAGAATAGTGTGTGGGGACCCTTCACTATTACAATATTTATTTTGCATACACTTTTGTTGTGAATGGCGACCTATTAAAAGCGGTTTTGAAGTTGAAAAAGTGAAATCCGCACATTGGTCACCAATCAAAATAAATTGCATTTTATGTTAAATAACGCACTTAAAAAAAACTTTTTTTTGTTTGTTCAGTATTCTCAAATACCGCACTTGCTCTCTCTCGTTGGTCATATATGGTGCGTATTTCATTTTAACATTAAAACATTAACTATTTTTTCTGTAAAAAAACTAACATTTTAATTTAACTAATTTATATAATTTATTACAAATATAATTAGTCAATTAGATGAATTTTCTTTTGCTAAACATTTGGGGCATTTTAGGTTAAATGTGGCAAAAGTTACAAAAGTTTTCACAATTGTTAAATGTGGCACTTTACCAATTAAATCAAATCGATCGGTTATTTATATTTATAAATTTTAAATTAGTGTATAATGATTTTGAGTAGAATATACCAAATTATATTTAAAAATCATATATTATTGAATTGGACTGAATTGAATGGAAAGAATTTGTAGTAACCGAATTTATCAAAAATTAATCAAATTAATTAAAAGTATCTAAATTAAACTAAAATCATTTTTTTTCCAAAAACCGCATTTGTCATATATATTATTTTTACCAATCAATATACATTCCACACCACTTATTATATACAAATCGCACTTATCCCGCAATCCGCACGTACCGCACTTGAACCGCTCCGTATTCTAAAACCGTCCCGCAATAACGCAGTTACCATTCAGACCCTTTATTTGGTCAATCTTCCATCCCATCCCATCTCCATTTCATTTTTTATTTTCTACATACAGTTTTCTTTTATAATTTTCAAAATCCACTTAGTATTTAATTTCATTATATCCCACAAATATTTTATGCAGGACACACGTGCGAGTTTCAACCTCATCGCAGATTGTAAAAACTAAAAAGAAGTAAAACTGATAATGTTCGAAAAATCGAAAAACTTGTTTGCACTTAACTTAAAAAAAGAAAAAAGATAATCATTCATTTTCCTTAATCCTTACACCCGCACATTCTTTGTGGGCTGTCCGAATGGAGACACGCATGTAATCATTATTATGCAATTCAAAATGAGGATTGGATCCACCATTTCTTGTTTCTTTGGCGCATGTTTAATTTTTCTTCGTCATTAGTGATGATTTAGTGGTGATGATGACTTTTGTATTAGTTGGATTGACGTTGAGTTTTGATTTCCATTATTGGGATTGGTAATATGAATAATTAGCAAAACGAGTAAACTATATGAAAAAACTAATGGTCAAAAACATCATTTACACGTGTGGGTAATTAGGAGATGACCACCCAAAAAAAGTTGACTAATATGATGAATGTACTAAGCTCCCATCCTTTCTAATTAGTTGAGATGTCTTTTTATTTCTTCTTCGCCAGTACATACCTAAACATTTATCCAAAACTATATAAAACATTACATTTTAGGATATCTTCTTATCCTAATCAATTTGTGCGATAGTGTGGCCCGCTGAATGTTCGTCTCATCAAACACCTAAATGCCCATTCTAGTTTGTTGTATTAGCCATTACCTAATGGCCCGTACTAAATAATAACCGTCACTAAAGTCATTTTTCTTATCAAATAATTCACTAAAATAACTTTAAGTTGAATCGTGGATATGGTGACCACGTCGTCTGAACTAAATCCTCTTACTTAGCAAAATCATTAACCGAAACTTCATAGGCATAACCGAAGTTCTCGGATATCTTAAATAAACAAACTAATACTCCCTCCGTTTCAAAATGTAAGGGGTTTTGGCTAAAAGCACAAATATTAAGAAATTTACTTTTCTACATAAAATATCTATTAAATAAATAAATTAGAGACAATTCGGTCAATAACAAATAAAGCTGTAAAATATAATTGGTCACACAGTTTCCAATAAAGTTAAAGTTGTCTAAAAAAATATAAACCCCTTATATTTTGAAACAAAGAAAAATCCTTAAAACCCTTACATTTTAAAACGGAGGGAGTACTAAAAGAAAAGAAAAGTGCTAGCTAATTAAAAGTATTGGTACTTATTCTTTTTAATATATTTTTTAAGGAATGCTTTTGTGAAATCGAAGCTTTGTTTGGTCCAGAGAAAGTGAGCAACACGGTTCGTACGAAGTGAGTAACGCGTAGCCGTTGTTGTTTCAGGACCGTTTAGCTTTGCGGTCAAATTTACTGTACGATCATCTAACCATGGTGTTAGCGATTTTGGTTTCTGAAGTGATTTAGTACACTACGATAAAATTTAGAAAATAAACTGACTTGTGCAACAAGTTCTCAAACTTTTCGATCAATTTTTTTAACTTAGGCCGCACACTAATTTAGGCGCAAAGTTTATTAACGTAATTTATTAAAAATAAATCTTGGTTAAGAGATATGAATTACGCTCAATAACTCCCACACACGTGTATAGTCTTTCTCCATTGTCTCCAAATTTCTTGTAACACAAGTAGAAGTTACTTTTTATATAGTAAGTGAAAATTTTCCATGTTTCCAATGTGGAAAACTTTCCCTTTCCAAAATAGTTATAGCCAATGAAAACATTTCATTCTTTATAGGCTTATCTCATTTCTTTTCACATATAGTATACATTTTGGATAAAGCTCATGTTTTTTCATGTCTTTACATTAAATTGTTCCAACAATCCCTCACATGAATATAATAACTCTAAACATATGAAGATTCAACTACTTAGACAGACTCAATTTACTAGATAGACTCGACAAGATTAGACTTGACTACACTAGACAGACTTTCGAGAGTATATGGATATGTAACTGTATCTGAGAGGTAGCATTTTTCATCTTTGAACCAATTATTTTTAATATTAATCGGGTTTACTCGACCATGAGGTGAACATGATGTCTTGAACCACCCGGAGTGACATTTTCTCATAGAACTGTGTTTTATATTGTGTTAATTTGGCCTTTAACATGCCTGATTTTCGTGAGTGAAGTTGGAGAGTATAGTCTTACATTTATTCTCCTAGAAATGACCCAATTTCATACTCACTAGGTGATATGCCATCAACTTTCTTTCAAGAAGTATTCGTTTGTACTCCACTATTACAAAGCTATAGAATCATTAAAAGCCAACGCATAACCTCATTACACACATATGGCACTATTTTATCATCCTTGGAACTGAGCAGAGTTATAATGCTCAATCCTAAATCAGCTCAATTTCATTTTTCCTTTGAACCTAGATCTTAGGATCTGTAGTCACATAGGTGGGGTGTCTATTAAACGTTGGGTGCAAATGGTTGCATGTCTAGAGTAACAAAAATTAGTAGAATTAATGATTTCTCTCAAATTTCACCATTTAGGTTGAATACAAATTAGTGGAATTAGTGATTCATCTAAAATTACACCATTTGAGTTGAAAACTAAAAAATAAAATTTTAAGTAGTTTCACCAACGTAACTGCCATCATGAACAAAATCTAGAGGAAAACATTCTTTTACTATTATGGAGAGGAACAAAAGGAATGAATTAGAATTTTTTTTTTATTCCACTTAAATTTATTCCACTAATTCCACTAAATACAACCATTTGCACCCGTTATCTTTGTTCATAGGTTTTAAACTCATTCCTTTTAATGATTTCATAATTTGATCTTACGGCAAGCTTTTTGTGAACGGATCCGCTAAATTATCAACCGACTTGACGTAATCTATCGTGAGTACAACCCTTGAGATCAAATGTCTGATGGTTTTATGTCTTTTTGTATACGATAAGATTTTCCATTATATAGATTACTCAGTGCTCGAGAAATAGCCGACTGACTATCACAGTGTACACGTAAAGTTGGCACTGGTTTTTCCCACATCGAGATATCTTCCAGGATGTTCCGAAGCCATTCTGCTTCCTCTCTATATTTGTCTAAAACTATGAACTTTAATTCCATGGTTGATCGGGCCAGGAGTTTTGCTTAGAATATTTCCAGGATATTGCTCCACCAGCAAGAGTGAATAAATATCCACTCATAGATTTGGAGTTTCTTGAATCTGAAATCCAATTAGTATTATTGTACCCTTCTAGTACTGCTGGTTCTTTTAAAAAATGAAGCCCATAAATTTTAGTATTTCAGATAATTCAACAATATAGTTATGGCCTTCTAGTGAGTATGATCTGGATTACTCGTGTAGCGACTTAGTACATTTACTGAGTGCGCTAAATCGGGTCTAGTACAATTCGCCAAGTACATAAGCCTCCCAATTACTCTTACATACTCCACTTGTGACACGACTTCACTTGAATTCTTTGTTAGATGAAGTTGGGGTTTAAATGGAGTTTTGCTATCCCATTTGAGTAGTTCTTAAACCGCTCTAGGATCTTTTCAGCATAATGATCTTGCGACAGGATTATTCATTCGGAATTTCGAGTGATCTTAATTCCTAAAATTACATCTGCTAGTCCCAAGTATTTCATATCAAACTTCCCACTAAGCATATTATTAGTTTTTTGGATTGTGACCTTTTTGCTTCCCATGATGAGCATGTCATCGACATACAAACAGAGCAAAATGTATACATGAGGAGTAGTTTTGGTGTATATGCACTTATCACATTCATTACTGTGGAAGCCATTTGACATCATTACATTGTCAAACTTTTCATGCCATTGTTTTGGCGCTTGTTTATGTCTATATAATGACTTCACAAGTCTATACACTTTCTTCTCTTGCCCAGGAGCGGCATAGCCCTTAGGTTGATTCATGTAGATTTCTTCTTCTAAATCTCCATTTAGAAAGGTAATTTTTACATCCATTAGATGAATTTCAAGATCTCTTAATGTTGCAATTACAATCAGCATAAGGATATGGAATCGAAGTTATTCTCATAAGAGGAGAATAGGTGTCAAAGTATTTCAACTCTTCCTTTTGTCGGAATCATTCAACCACAAGTCTAGCCTTGTATTTGACTATGGATCCATCTAATTTCAATTTGGTGGTGAAGATCCATTTGCACCCAAGAAGTTTACACCCTTGCGGTAAATCAACCAACTCCCATGTATGGTTCTGCATAATGGAATTGATTTCACAGTTAGCAGCCTCTTTCCATGAAGGTGCATCAGGTGTATACATGGCTTCATTGAAAGTTCTTGGCCTAGTTTCTGTAAGAATGCCGTTATGAACTCTGAGCCTAGGCATGGGCATTCATGTATTCGGTTTGGTTCCGGGTAGGAACCGATCGGTTATTGTTCTTTCAGTTCCTAAGTTTAAGATCCGACTCGGATCCGGTTCGGTTTACGTCGATTCCGGTTCTGTTTGGTTCCATAATTGAAAAACCATAAAATATCCGAAAATTTTCAGTTATTAAACGGTTCCGGGTATTTTGTACCCGAAATATCATTTTTTACCCAAAATCAATAAATATATGAAATTATAGTTAAATACCCGAAATCAACAAAAAAAATCTGGCTATTAAGTACCCGAAATATGAAATAATATCTGAAATAACAAAAAAGTACTCGAACCCGATACTCAAAATATGAATTACCTGAAATGTCAATAAATATCCGAAAGCCAATAAACTACCCAAAATATCAATATATCCTAATACCATATGTGTAAGTGTATATATATATATATTCAGGTATTTGGTTCCTCATTTCGGTTCCAGGGATCTTGGTCGGAACCAGAATCAAAAATTTTGGTAGGTTTTGATTCGGTTCAGACAGAGCCGAATGTCTTTTCTTAACGAGATCTCTTGCTTCGTCTAAGTTCAATTTCTTATTATGCTTCTGGAAGTGCCAAAAGTGCTTGCTTCATGGCTAACATCTCGTTCATCATGTGTTCGCTTAGGATTTCCTCTATCCTTACATGGAAACACATCTTCGAAGAAGGAAGCGTTCCTTGACTCCATTGTCGTGTTCACATGGATATCTGGTATTCTGATTTATGTACCAGAATACGATAGGTTATGCTGTTATGCGCATATCCGATGAATATGCAGTCTACCGTCTTAGGTCCAATGGTGATCTTTTTGGATGTGGAACTGCTACTTTTGCCAAACACCCCCACACTTTCAGGTATTTTTACGAAGATAATTTACCTTTCCAAAGTTCATATGGAATTTTTTCAGTAACTTTATGTGGTATTTTTTTCAGGATATAGAGGTAAGCAGAGCTCCCCCCCCCCACATGTTATAAGCTAATCCAGATTTCTTTGTATTCATCATTTCATTAAGAGTTCGGTTCTTTCGTTTCGTAACTCCGTTGGACTCTTATGGCTAAGGAGTGGTTGATTGATGAATGATATCATGTTCTACATAACGCATCGAAAGGTTCATTATATTCACCTCCTCGTTCACTTCTAACCATTTTGATAGTTTTATCAAGCTGGTTTTCAACATAGAGCTTTTACGCTTTGAATTTCTCCAAGGCTTCATCTTTATTTCATAATAGATACACATAGAAATATCTAGTGCAATCTTCTATGAAAGTCACAAGGTACTTCTTTCCATCTCTAGTTTGCACAAATTTTAAATCAAACAAATCCGTGTGAATTAATCCTAGAGGTTCGGTTGTTCTTTCTATGCTCGGTGATGGCGTTTTTGTGATTTGGCTTGGACACAAATTTCACATTTATCTTTGCTTATGTTATTTTTTAGAATCAAGTTCATGTTCATCAATCTACTCATAAACCTGAAATTAACATGACATAAACGTTTGTGCCAAATATTAAATGACTCCACAATATAAACAACTGGTTTCTTTTCATTCATCCTAAAATTATTCTAGGTAGAAACCTCGGTTACATTTGTTTTGCGAACAACTGCCTCAACAAACATTTTAAACAAACCATCACAAACGAAACTGTTTCCCATTCTTGAATAAGATCAGCTTATCTCCTTCCAGCTTGATGGTGAATCCAGAGACAAATTCTTGCGCATGTACGACATGAGGACCACATTCGTAAGTGTGAGCTCTTGAGCAGAGGTGAGCTTTAGAACAAACTTTTCGTGACCTTTTGAAGTCGCATAATTTCCCATCAAGAGTGTATCATCATTCTTGTTCTTTGTGTAGGTCAAGAACATCTCTCGATCATACATATGTGCCTCGTTACTCCATTATCAAACCACCAACTCGTCAGGTGGCTTTCATCAACGTTAGCCTCAATGACTACATCACACATATCAGCTTCGGTCAAGTTAGCTTGAGCCCTCTTGATACGACACTTAAAGGATTTGTGACCCTGTTTTCCGCAGAAGTTACATGTCCCCATGAATCTCTGAGAGGTCTGACCATTATGACCATTCTGACAATTCTTGTTCTTGAACTTCTTAGAGTTCTTTGGTGGCATATTCCCTTTTCCTTTGTTTAGGCGTCCCTTGTTTTGCCACTAACCTTGCTTATGGCTTTAATGTTCTACCATATTCACGTTTTCAAGAATATCAACACCTTTTCAGAATTTTCCCAATTTGTAGACTCCAAACGAAGTCTCACAATCAATTTTTCAAGGCTCATCTTCTTTTTCTTAAACCTGAGGTAATTCTTGAAGTCTGACCATTCAGGAGGAACTCAATGATGCATCATCCTTAATAAGTCTCACACAACTCCGTATCTTCAATCTTGATTTCATGAAAGAGTTTTTGGATTTATCCAACTTGCTTCATCAATGGTCTCGAGTCCACCATCTGGTACTGTTGTAATTTTGCCATAGTGAATTTTCGAGTACCAAAATCATCGATGCAATACTTCTTGCCTAAAGCATCCCACAATTCCTTAGAGGACTCATCATTGTTGTGCACCTCATACATATATTCAAAAAGGCGATTCAAGATCGCAATCAATAAACTTGTATGAAACGCACAAATGTAATCACAAAAATCGCTACAAAATGATTCACGATATACACTGAGTTTTGTCAGAAAACCTTCAAAAACCGTCTTGGAAACTGATTTTTAAATCTGCTTCTACATTAACATATCTCACTACAAGAAAAATCTCTATTCTTAGCACACGAATAACGCCATGGTATGTATATGATGGCGTTTTTGAAAATGCTATGTCTGCCCCAGCTATAATAGGTCGGTCATATATGATAGCGTTTTTTGTCTGTGCTATAATATTGTTCACTATAATAGCGTTTTTGAAATGGCTATGTCTGCCCCAGCTATAATAGATCGGTCATATATAATAGCGTTTTGTTCGTGCTATAATATCTTACATTTATAATAGCAATAGTTTTCCTTGCTATAGTTGGATCAACTTATAATAGCTTTTTTAGCCGAGCCGAGCCGTATTATTATTATTATTATTATTATTATTATTATTATTATTATTATTATTATTATTATTATTATTATTATTATTATTATTATTATTATTATTATTATATCAATTGGATTTATATGAAAATTATATTTGAAATGATTCAAATTCTGATTTCATTAATAATCTAATATCTTACACAAACATCAAACCATGACTAATTTTACTGAAGTCTTAAACTAAAGGGCCAAAGAACTGCACGTCGAATGTTTTGTTCTCCATACTGTAGGACACACTCCAGAGAATGGATCTCCATATCAAGACCCAATTCTTCGACATAGCAACCATCGCTAATCCAAGCACTGCTGGACCCTGGTGGATATCACCTTTCTCCAGATGCTCTCCACATTGAGCCAGAAGGTCTTTGACCTGAACGATGAAGAGTCAGGCAGTCAGCAACTTCACTAGAAAGCAATAAACAGTACTTGGCTCTCTCCAACAGAGCAAATATGATACTATCCTCTTGACGGATCAAAGAGTTTCGGATACCTTCGAGAGTCAAACTCTCACTTTCATCCACTCGTTTATTTCCTGTCAACGATCTGTAACAACAACAACAATGAAAGTTTTGATTCAATTCATAAACAACGGTGAACCAATACACCAAAAAGGTTTCTAATTTAATGCTTACTCTATCACTTCGTAAAAACCATATTGTTGTAGGAACTTAACACCAAAAAGATACACCAAAAAGGGTTAAGTTGGCCGAAAAATTAAAATAGTTACCTCGATCACTTGAATACCCATGACCATAAGAGTCCAACCTGAAAGTGGTAGCAGGTAAAACCTTTGAAGTGTTGTTATTAGATCGAAACTGAGATTGGCGCATTTCTCAGATGCCTATTTTTAGAACATGAGAATAGGAAGACGAAGACAAAGGTTGATGATCTAACATTTAGTAGATTGATTTTTCGAATCCTTGATTTTGGGAGTGAAGCTATTGGATTCTTTCGCTATATTTGAAAACCCAAAAAGGTATTTGAATAATAAGAAGAGGGGCTATGGTCTTACATCGTGAATCCCGATCTTTGGGCTCCCTAGTGCTGATAAATGTAACTCCATTTGCATCTTTTCTTCCATTGCCTACATCACCAAGCTCTCTAATTTATGGATAATGCATGTACAGTCACATAGGATGAACAAATAGACCTGCAAAAAGTGAATCCTACATTAGATTTCCAAACACCGATCAGATGGATCATTAATAAAACTAAATTAAGCATTAAATTAAGTAAAACAAAAATGAATCCACACTTGATAACGCCGTCTGGTACATGAATTGTGCTGTTTCTTTCATACTCTAGTCCTGAAACAATTTCGTGTGTCAGGATTTAACTCAATCATTCAACTACTGATAAATAGCATACGGAAGGTAAAAAAACAAAGAACTGATGGGTCATGTCTTTTTACCTCTGGGTCGCTGGCAACTCTTTTCTTGAGTTATTTGATGATAAGATCTCGCGGGTTGATCTCAAGGTTACTGATTTTAACATCGTCCTCATTCTCGCTAGCGAGACTCCCTTTCCACCACTTGGTTAGCTCCTTGAATGCACAACTTTCCATCGTACTTTGTTCTGGAATAACAAATTAAAGATCTTTAGCCAGCTGGTGTTAATAAGCAGAGAGATGTGTATAAAAGGGTAACGGAAGCACATACGTCTCAAAGCGAAAAAGTTTTGCCAGGCGGTTCCTGTTAGAAGCGTCCTCAATGATGCCAAGTTTAATCGACTTGCCAAGCTCATTCCAGAATTTGGTGTATTGAGAATATTGACCATTCTTCCCCTCATTCTCACCAGACTTCTCCACATCTATGTGCCAACAATTGAAACGTCATAGTAAAGATGTCTTTGAAAGATCATAGTAAAACAAAAATGAAACTAACATCAGGTATGAAGAGACTAGAGAGATAAAACTGTCTCCTCAACCATGAGTAAAAGGACTCTATGATAAAATAACAAAAACTAACTGTCACATACCTGCCATCGTATTTCTTAAGAATGGTATGCTTTGTGCTAAGCTAAGATAAAGTGGCCACTTCCTTTCATTAGCAGTGTTCATTGATTTGGATTTTATTTACCATTGCCGGAGGTGGTAGGCCGTCCTGTCAGAGTACGAGAAGAAGATGAAGTAGGAAAATGGGAAGCTTCGAAGGCTTGTTTTTCCCACCTCTGCACAGAAAACATTAGCAAGTTGAATAAGGTGTAGATTGTTCCTGAAGAAGAAGAACGAATTATACTAAGAATATGCATAATAACATCACAAATCAGGTGACTTTTTGTTAGCTTCATAATAGTCGATTTTTGATTAGATTCATTTTACTAAGAACGAATTACACATAGAGGTGTTTCATCATCATCAATGGAAGGCTAATAAATCGGAACTAATATCAAGTAATGATTTTGCTTAAAGAACAAAGAGGTCAAAACCTGTTTCTTTTCAGCATCATTAAAGATAGACTCTCTAGTGTCACGCTTAACCTCCTTTATTTGACCAGTCTTGGAAGCTGCTTAAATGTACTTGAAGTAAATCTCAGAATCCTCACTATCGCACAAAAGGAAAACATTGTTTACAATCAGAATAGAAACACAAGGATTGAGCTTATTTACAGGAATGATAGTATCTGATAAATTACCTCATACTCAAATATGAATCTAGGAAAAAGTATCAAACGACACATCACTTACCTGAACGATTATCAGAATGTTGCTCTAAAGTTGACCATCAGAAAATCCTCCATAGCCCACTCGCTAGAAAGAGTACCGAAAAACTCGACAAGAGCCTGCATATTGAGCAGAGAAATATTCAGCAACTCGACCCTCCAGGGGTTTAGCAACCAAAATTTAGTTTCAGTGGCATTACTTGCGGCTCAATAGCATGTGTCTTCACAATTACACGTTTAATATTAGGCAACTCTGAGCAATTATGCACAAATCAAAAGGAAAAGAGTTAAGAATAAAAAAGATAATACATATATCATGCCAACAAAAAAAGAGTGAGCAACAACCTTTAAAGATTAGATATAAGGTCTAGCCATTTCACAAAGCTGAGCAACACGAGGGCCGTCATCCAGAAGGAAAGCAGTCGCTTCACAAATCAGATTTCTCTGTATATGAACAAGTAAATTAGAACATGATAACTCACTTGTAGTGAGCTGTGAATATCACATACCCTTTCCAGGGATAGAATGCGAGAAAAGAACACAAAGCTAACATGTTGCTGCGGATCCATACAAAAAAAAAATTTACAGATACTCTTGCGCACCAAAAAAATACCTCGTGAGTCGCCGGACACAAATTCCAGATTTTTCAATACCCAAATTACTCGCGGCGGCTGAGATGGAGCGACTAAATTCTAGGGTTTTTTCAGAGAAGAGGAGAAAGAGGAGGTCGGAGAAGAAATTAGGGTTTGAGTGAGGAGCGGAACAGAGGTGGAAGAAATGCAGTCGATCTATGAGTTCCAGAGAAGCAGAGAGAAGAAAGAGAGGATGGGGGTGGATGATCTGCGTAGACACAAATAATCACGTCTGCGAGGAGAAAGAGAGGAATTTTTATTTTTAGGTCTAGAATGGGAAAAGTCACAATGTGTTCCTTTTTTTTCCAAGTCTTGGCGCTATACTGAAAATTGGGCTCTAAAATTTACTTTCGTTTCCCGCCTCATGAAATTACGGCACAACATTATACAATGCTATTATTAAGAATTTTACTCCATCAAATTCTCTTTAATAGCACTTAGTAAAACCGTGCTATCTTAAACTGCTATTAATGCCTATATTTTTTGTAGTGTCTGAATCGCTAGATTTAGCGTTGATATTGTTTTTAGTACTATAAGCGGAAGAGAAATCGTTTGAAAACGTTTATTTACTCGTGATTAAAATCCGTTTGATGTTCATAAAACAAAAACGGATTCTTTGAGTTAAGATTGTAGAATCAAAATTTAGTACACTACTATAAAAACGATTTAATCACGAATAAACAATAAGCGTTAAGGAAATGATATCAAAACGATTTAACATAAGGAGCAGAAAACATAATATATGGAGGCAAGATTTGATCTTTTTCCTTAACTTAAAGAATCCGCCGTAGTGTGACAGGTCAAATCATGATTCATGAGTCCCATGATACAACCATAGGAAACTGTATTGTAACACTCGATATCGGTTCTGTCGGACATATTGAACTACGATACTCTCGAAGTAGACACGAACCTAAAACATAAGGGAATTGAAAAAACTTGTTTTGAGTTTTACTTTGTGTGATTTTCGTTAATGATGCTCTACAAGAGAGGCTTAGGGGTCGTATATATTGGAATAGAGAGAAGGCTAGGTTTAGGAAATTAACTGATTTGTGCAACAAGTCTGCAGACTTGTCCACCAATTTTTTTGACTTGGTCCGCACACCAACTTGGAATGCAAGGTTTATTAACATAAACAATTAATAATAAAGTTCGGTTAAAATATATTAGTTACGATCAATAACTTGCACGCTTTTATATATTTCAAGAGCCCAAGAGTTAATTAAAAAACAAATGAAACAATGAACAACGAGCAACGAGCCACGATGACGATGACCGCACATGTGTGGTCTTTCTCCTCTCTCTCTCAATGTTTTGTAACATAAGTAGAAATTAAACTCCTTATATAATAAGTGAGAAACTTTTTATTCACAAAATAGTTATAGCCAATGAAAACATTTTATTTTTTTATAGACTTAATTTATTTTTTATATAAATGGATAAAACTCATGTTTTATTATGTTTTTTTCTAAAATTATTCCAACATATGATCCTGCTAGTATAAAGTGAGACGATTCAAGTATTTTGATCTAATAGTTTATGAATATCCAAATTTTAGTTATCCAATTAATAGTTAAAATGTCCATAAATGTTTATATCCAAATGTAATTAGTTAAAGAAAATTACAAAATAAAAGAAAATACTTTTTTTTTTGCTTAAAACTAAAATTGGGATAATTTTGCTGATTAATTGATTTATTATAATAATATATACATAAAATATAATTATACAACTTAATAATTATTTAACATATAATGGATTCGGATATTTGAACTTTAAAATTATGATATTCATAACCAATTTAGTTTTGACGGATCTAATATTATTATTTAAATAATTAATCTAATATTTTATATATTCATTAAAAATTGATTTTGAATTTCTGAAAATAATCGTACCCCAACTAAAAAATGTTACATCAACTATAAATTATTTATTAAAAGTTGTTTTGTTGTTTGTCAACTTCAACATTTTACTTAGAATTATTCTGTTGACAAAAAAAAAACTTAGAATAATTCTATCACATATGGATTTATATCATATAATCTTTTAATAAAATGACGTATACGCGTGGAAATAAAATTATGTACAGATTGATGTACATACATACATCCAACTTTGCAGAAAATGACATTTCGTGATGGAACCATTCATCAATTAAAAAATTTAACGTTGCTAAAAACGACAAATTGAGCTATTTAGAGTTTTAATTAATCTACAGTTAAGTATATTTATAATTTAAGTATTACGTAGTCCTGATACAATAATAGTATTTGTCTATTTCTGTCGCCGTAATAAGGATATACCTACTCTATATCTACATTTTTCGAAACGATTGTTAGTGGGGACAAACACAATCTTTACAATTACATTTATTTAATTGCATTGTTAATAATTTTAGATTCTAGTTGGGGTGTTGAACAACTCACATCACAATGCTGTATAATTAAACAGCACGTTACTTTTAAAATAACCACAATAAGATACTTTGCCTCCGAAGCAATTCGGAGTATTTTTCCTCAAATACTTGTTTATTTATTTTCTGAATAATATAAACACTAAAATTGGGATTATATAACCTTTGAGAGACATAACTTAACATGTTTTTAATTGTTGATACGTCGTTTTGATGACTGATTATTCTTCTTTAAATAATCGTACGTGCACATTCTTATTATATTGACAATTGAAAACATATATTGATCATTGCATCAAGTTGATGTTTTACTCAATTGATCTATGAATATGAACAGATTGATTAAAGAAAGACAAGGTTAACACATTTATGGAACATACAACACATGTAAGTAGAAGTTTTGAATTTAGAGAGAGAGAAATCCTGCCAATTCTTGTTCTTTTTTAATATGTCACACAGAAAGTAAATCAAGAATCTTTTTGGTGTGTTCTCATTGAAAGTGATCATGGTACATAATATCTTTTTTTTTTTTTAAACTCTGTATTATTTAATCATTATAACCAGTTTCATCCTCGTGTTCATTTTTTTTTTTTTGTCATCTGATAGATTATATTCTTAGGAGTGAAAAACAGGAGTTTTGATACAGATCCTATAAAAGGAAACTACGGCCCAAACATCGGGCAACTAAAGCCCAAATATCGGGCAACTAAAGCCCAAACAACAGGCTACAAAAGCCCAAAGAACGGGCAACAAAAGCCCATAAAGGGTTACTGAAACCTACAGCTAAAGGAAACATAAATCGAAAGCATAAGGGTTAAGCAAAGCATCTCAAACTTGGAAATTGTGGTAACCGCAAAAGAGAAAAGAGCGAGACAAGTCGTCGTAGCCCACGGCTCACCGACCGACAACATCAACTACCTGAAGACTCACAGAGAGACACTCTCTCACCAACCCAAATCCCGGAAACACGGCTTCAAAACCCGACAAGTAAGAACCTAAGAAAGTTCCCCTAAACTTCAATCGGAAGCGGAAAAGACGCACTCATAAACGTCTAAGATAACCCTTGATAGAAGCCCTAAACGAACCCAGATCTCCAGCGAAGTCTAAACAATACAGACACCAATCAAGAATTCAAAACCGATTGAATAGCGCTCTTCAAGAACCAAGGTTAACCACAACATTACAAGCCAAAGAACTAACTATAACCCCGTACTAACAATTTACCCTAGATAGCAGAGGTAGCTAAAAACCACTAAACCGAATTTTTTATACTAAGCCGATTGACCCATCCCAGACCTAAAACCATGAACCGGACCAGCATATACCCAAGCGAAGATCGACCCTCGAGCCAAAGACCCAACAACAAATCAACGAAAACAAACCCAACCAAAAACTATCTAAAAATCTGGAACACCCAGATCGAGAGATCGAACGCAAACTCACCACCGGTGGCGAGCGAGATCTACAGAGATAGCAAAGAAGTCGCCGGCGAAAGCACACGACGACTCACAACGACAAACAGGAGGGCACATCGGAGACCGGAGCCGAGCAGAACACGACTCAAAACAGAGGAGACTACGACAGATTATGAAGCCGGGGAACCGTCGGACAGGCGGACTGAGCTGGTTCACTAGGAGAAACGGCAACTAGAGAAGCCTCCCCGGCAACGGCAGCAATCGCCGGCCGGGGAGAAGACAGAGAAGGAGGAGAAACGGCTGTATCGGGATGCGCGTCTGGGAGCTTCCAACGCTAGGGTTTTTATTTATGTTTTTCTTGCTATTCTTTCCGACGTTCATCCTCGTGTTCTAAAGTCTCCTTTTTTCTTATATATTCAACAAATCAACTTTCATCACATGATTCCAATAAATCTATTAGAAAAAAATACTTGGGGTCACCTAACAATTTAATCCATTTATTCACCTCCTTATTTTGAGCCAATAAAAGTATACCATATAGTATTTTTTTTTTAAATAAAATTACAAAATTAAAATTAAAGAATTAAACACATTCAAATATTTTATAAATAAGATAATAATATAAATCAATATTTATAATATTTTTAGAGTCTTTAGGGTTTAAAGATTATGATTTAAGGTTTAGAGTTTAAGCCCTTTAGAGTTTAAGCCCTTTAGGGTTTAGGGATTAAGCCCTTTAGGATTTAGGGATTAGGGTTTAATCCCCTTGGGGTTTAGAGTTTAAGGATAAGAGTTTAGGGTTTAAGCCTTTTGAGGATTAGGGTTTAGGGATTAAGGTTTAGGGTTTAGAATTTAAACCCTTTGAGGTTTAGGGTTTAGGAATTATGGATTAGGCTTTAAGTCTTTTGGAGTTTATTTTTTTATTTTTTTAAGATTTACATATTAGTGTTTATGGATAGAGTTTAGTTTTTTTTTTAAATTTGTTTGATGTTTTTAAATTAGGGTTTAGAGTTTAGGGGTTCATGGATTAAAGTTTAGGTTTTTATTTTTTAAGATTTACATGATGGGTTTAAGGGTTAGAGTTTAGTTTTAATTTTTTTTAGGTTTCCGAATTATGGTTTAGGGTCTAGGGTTTAGAATTTTGGGTTTAAAAATTAAGATTTAAGTTTTAACTTTTGTTTTAGAAATTCATTTATTTTAAATTTTAATTTTTTTGTCTAAATTTTTTTTGTTTATTTTTTTATTTTTTAATTAATTTGAATAATACATTATGTGTAATCATTTGCTTGGTTAAAAAAAGAGGGAGCGAACAAAACCCAAGTATTGCTCATCTATTATGGTATTTAAGAACCTGCAAAAGAGAAAAACCATGACAAGAATTAGTAATACGAGTCAAAATTAACCAACTGGTTCTCATTTGGTGAAATAATTGTTCTATTGGTATAAATCAGTGATCGATTCTCTCCAAACGTGAAATTATTTAATTATTTTTATCTGGCCACTCGTAGATGTCTTTAATGGCAAGAAAATCTGAATTTTTATGAGTATCATGGGATTAGTTTTTGGGCCTAGAAAACTTTTAGAATTCTCACAATTATCATATAAGAGAAAAATTGGGGACTACAATAAAGTCTTGCGACCTGATGAGCACTCCAACCCGCCTTATTTAAACTTTAACAGGCAGATAAGAGACTTTGGTGCTTGCCTCATGAACTCCGGGCTCGCTGATCTTACCTTCAGAGATAATTCTTTCACCTGGTGGAACAAGCAGAGAGCAAATTCTATCGCAAAGAAGCTCGATCACATCCTGGTAAATGATACTTGGTTGATAGAATTTCCCAATTCTTTTGGCTACTTTGGCGAAACATTTTTTTCCAGATCACTCCCCTGTTGGACTTTCGCTGAGCGCTATAGCAGTTAAGAGGAAAAAAGCATTCAAGTTCAACAACTACCTTCTGCTAAATGAGGAGTTCTACACTGTTATTGCAGAGAAGTGGTTTTCAACAACTGTTTTTGGCACATCTATGTGTTGGGAATGTCCTGAAATCTACCGTACTATCTCTAGAAAGAATGATAAGTGTCGAGATCAGACATAAGTCATAAATACTGGGTGATCATGATGACTTGCTAGAGCCCGCTCATGATCTATAAGTTTAGGACTTATTACCAGTATTGTATGATCCCAAAGGGTCACACACCATAGCTAACAGGAAAGTTAAATGGAATTAATACGGTAAGATGCAAAGGCATTTACTGTATTTGTACAGAGAATTGGGCCAGACAAAAGACAGTCTTTTGTCTGATTTGGGTCTTGGGCCCAAAAGCCTAATGAGCCATTAGTTTAATTACTTGGGCCCATATAAGGAAGAGGAGAGGCGCAGGAAGCCCTAATGCTTTTTGTCTGCGATTTTTGGCCTCTCTTTTCTTCTCTCTCTGTTGATTCCAGCTTGGTCTAGCAGCCTGATCCAATAGCTTGTAAGCGTGTGGATACCTAAGGAGGAGCCGGTAATCATCAGCTCTTGCAGATCTCGATATTCCATTGATTAATCCGCTGCAATCACAAGGTAATGATCCTGATCTGTTTATGATTCAACTGCAAATCACCTAGATCCTAGTTGATTATGTTAGGTTGTAACCTGACAATTACACCAATGAACACACATAATCCAACAGTGGTATCAGAGCCTAGGTCGTTAGGTTTTTGTTTTTGGATCGTGTGAATTAGCCATCAATTTGCGATCGATCGATTGTTTAATTTGAATAAGGACAAAATTGTTTTTGTCTTTGGTGAATGTCACGCTCGCATTTAGTTTTATGGAAAATTAATTGTCATGATCGATGAGGATAAGCAATTGTTGATTGAATTAATTGAAATCAGTTTTGTCCTTTTTTTGTGTATGTCATGAATCAATTAATGAATTGGAAAAGGACAAACGATGGCTTTGTTTGATCATGGCTTTGTTTATTAATTAAGAGAAACGATGATTCGGTTTGAAAAGTCGATTGTTGAAATATTTAATGTGATAATCAATTAAATATTTGTTTGATAATCATCATAATCGTTTTGTCCTTTAGTGAAGTTCATAATCGAATGATGACCTTATGAATCGTGATGTTTATGATGTTGACTTTGTTTTATCCAATCACGAGCATGAATCGATTTGTTTGAATTAGTAAAAGTCAAAATCGTTTTGTTGTTAAGTGAATATCTTGATTGTTGAATTAAGATTTGTAAAGATCACGATCGAATTATTTAATTAATGTATGGTTTAAGCCGTTAACCCAAATCGCGGTTTGCTGAAAATTATTTAATACAATTGGTATTATTTAATTTCTGGTTAAACCGGATTTAAAATTCAAAAAAATTGAATTTTAACCTAAACCGAAGGCTGGTCTAAGTTTGATTTGGTTGGACCAAATAATTTAGAGCTGGTCTGGTTTAGTAAATAACCAGTTGGATTTAGTAGTTAATTTGGTCTTGGACCAGAATTAATGAACCGACTCGGTTATGTCAAATTATTGGGCCAATTGGAATTCTGTGGTCTTGGGCCAAGAATTGGGTCTATAATTTGTGACCCATCCGAAAACTTTAATAAAATATTAAATTAGAAATTTCTATTTTTAGTATGTTTCTGAATTTAGAAAGCTTCTAAAATAAGTAGGTTTCCTAAAATAGAAAGTTTCCATATTTAGTATGTTACCTGAATTGGAAAGTTTCCCAAAATAGTAATCTTCTATTTTTGGGAAGAAATCGATTGAAACCTAAAATCCTCATAAACAATATCAAGCTTGGATGTCTTGCCCAATCTTGTCAGCTACTTAACGCTTATTCAATTACAGATATGGCTTACAGTGTGAGGTGTCTGTTTTTGCGTAAGTAAAGTAGTATATAGTCACTAATTTCATTGGGAGTCCCAGACTTTAGTGATTATTTAGCTGTAAGAGATTGGTTTTCTTGACTGGGCCATCGGGAGTCCCGGGCCTTGAGACATCTGGTGTATTGGGCCTTGGGCCCAATTCACAACCGAGAGTTATTGGATATAACTAGCTGTGTGTATGCTTACCAAGTAAAGCTACTTCTGAGTGACGGCCAGTGGCCCACTTTGGATTTAGCTGAACATGGGTCTCGGAATCATTGCATTCTTATGAGGTTAAACAAAGAAATTTTGAATGCAATGCGAGTCTTCTTATAAGTTGTTAAGATTACTCTTTTATGAACTAAATAACTAAAACTCTATTTATCTCTAAATTTCAGTTATGACTAGCACAAACAATCAAAACACTTTCTCGATCCGGTCTGTCCTTGAGATGGACAAACTGAACGGATCAAATTTCTTGACTTGGTCGCAGAACCTGAGGCTAGTCCTCAGGCAGGAGAGAAAGGACTATGTCCTTGAGAGAGCTCTCCCCGTGAGGATCGGGTCCAATGCCTCTCATGCAGTATATGATGCTTGGAATAAGCATTATAATGATGCGGTAGATGTGCGTGGTCTGATATTGGCTACCATGGACTCAGATTTGCTGAAGCAATATGAGAACATGGAGTCGCCAATAGAGATGATCAGCAGCCTGAAATTGAAATTTCAGGAGCAGGTAAGAGTGGAGAGATACCAGTTGGTTAAGTCTCTCACTAGCTGTAAGCTACCAAATGATCATCCAGTGAGTCCTCATGTCAGTAAAATGATGGGTTACATTGATAACCTGAGGAAACTGGATTATCCAGTTAGCCAAGAATTGGCAACTGAGGTCATTCTGCAGTCACTGCCGTCAAGCTATGATAAGTTCAAAAGGAACTATATCAAGAAAGGCTTAACGAAGACGCTGACTGAACTGCATGATATGCTCAAGACAGTTGAGCCAAACGTGAAGAGTACCCTGTATAATCTCGTAATGGAGAAGGGTAGGTTTACTAAACCTAATGCTGACAAGGGTGAAGACAAAGTTGTCCAGATTTTGAATCATGGCAAGCGTGTGTCTTCTGAGCCCGAGTCAGATACATCTTACGTTGGTAAGTGCTGCTACTGTAAAGAGACTGGGCATTGGAAGAGAGATTGCATTAAATTCATGGAAGATTATGAGGAGTTGAAGTTGATGTATGAGACTACTTCCTCAGGTATTCATGTTATTACTTCAAGTTCTACCTTATAGGTATTGGATACTGGTTGTGGCACTGATATTTGTTATAATATGCAGAGCCTAAGCAACAGTAGAACGTTGAAGGAAGGACAAGTGGAACTGCATGTCTGGAAGGAGCTATGGATGCTGCCTCAGCCGTAGGGTTTTCACTTGTAGATGCCTTTGAGGCTTGGTTTTGTATTAAGTAATTGCTACAATGTACCTGCTTTAAGCAGAGTTGTTTTTCATTTTCTTGTAAGAATTTGAATGTTTTTCATTTTGATAAAAGACAAGTTTTGTTCTTTTGATCTCAATGAAATATTAATTGTAGCACCCTATTCAAGGAATGGGTTTTATTTCTTAAACCAAAGAGTGCCTAAATGTAACATAAATACCGAATTGGTTTAAATCTGATGAATTAAACCTGATTTTTCTTGGCGTAAATGTTTTGGTCACATAGAGTAAGTCGGATTCAGAAACCCCATAGTTATGGACTTTTGGGCTCATTTGATCGGATATCTTATGAGACTTGAATTCTGCTTACTGGACCAAAAGACAAAGGGCCCATCTTAGCCGAGCTAGAGAAAGGCCCAAAGGCTTATTGGACCTTGAACATACTCATGTATGTGGCCCGATGAGCAGTAATGCCAGAGAAAACTTCCTGTACTTCATTATATTTACTGATTACTTCAGTGAGTATGACTGTGTTCATTTGATGAGACATGAGTCGGAATTCTTTGAAATGGTCGAAAGAGTTCCAGAATGAGGTATAGAATCTGAGTGACAGAAGTATTGAGACTCTGGATTAGATCACGAGTGAGAATACTTAAGTCATTGATGGTGTGATCATCTGAATGAGTGTGAAGTCGTTTCACAGCTCATTTCTCCTGAAAACCTTGAGGTGTTTCTGTGAGAAAGAATCAGATCTTATTAGAAATGATTAAAGATGAGTCACACGAATCTTCCATGATATTCTTTAAGAATAACGCTCTAGAAATATCTAAGTTTACGCTGAAATAGTTCCACCAATATCAGTTGAAAGACACCACATAAATGTGGACTGGAAATGATCCAAATTCGTCTTTACTGAGTATTTGTAGTTGTGCTACTTCGCTGGTTGTCCTAGGGAAACCAAGGCTTGTTACTTTTACGTCCATTCCGAAAACGAAGTTAGGTTGTTCGGAATTCTGTTTTCTAAAAGGGAAGTTGCTTTCCAAGAAGAACAGTGGGAGTAAAAGTATAACTCGAAGAAATTCGAGAAATACAGGAGGCTGCTCAACCTGTTGAGGGAGAGCAGCGGATGGATTTACAGATTTCTGTAGAATCTACACCTGTAGAGCCTGAAGTTCGCAGATCTGAATGAATCCGTCACTAATCCGAGAGTGATTTCTCGTGATTAGTTGCCATGATCTGATGATCATTGAAAGTGACGAACCTGCGAAATTCACAGAAGCGAAAGTGAGCCCGGACTCCGAAAAATTATACTGTATGTAAGTTAGCTTCATCGATCCATTCATGGATAGAAGCAAACATATCGGAGTTGGAATCTTCGTTCTGTTAAAGTAGTCAAGGTATTGACTTGAACAGAAACGAAGTGGAACTGTGCGTTTACTAATAGATAAGTGGGAGCGATGCTGCATTTCTCAAAGTGTATGTCGATGACATACTGATTCTCGGAAATAACGTTCCAATGCTGCAGTCGGTAAAGGACTGGCTTGGGAGTTGGTTTTATGATTGACATGGGTAAAGCCACGTATGTTCTTGGATTTTGGATCTAAAGATAGAGATCCAAAATAGCTGGTAGGACAAAGTCAGGATTCTTATATTGACAAAGTCCTACACGTTTTCAGCATTCCAAGAAGGGTTTTATGCCAATGTCACATGGCATTACGTTAAGCAAGAAACAGTATCCTACGATATCTGCTGAGCTTGAATGCATGGATGAGATTCCATATGCGTCGGCAATTGGATCTATCATGTATGCCATGACACGTACTTGTTTTGATGTTGCTTTAATGTTAAGCAAGACAAGTAAAGACCAGTCAAATCCAGCAAATAATCACTGGATTGACGTAATGAATATCCTCAAGTATTTGGAAAATACTTAGGATAAGTTCTTGATTTACGGAGAAAGTGAGGTGCTACAAGTCGGTAGAGTCTGAAAGGCAAGTTTCCAACAGACAAAGATGATTTCCGGTCACAGTCCGGTTATATCTTGTGTCTGTCTGGCGGTGCAAGGCACTGTTGCTGACTCCATGACTTAAGCTGAACATTTCGCAACTTGGTTAGCGGCGAAAGAGGTTGTTTGGAAAGAAGAGTTCATCACTGAACTTGATGTGATTCCCAGCATAGATGAGACTAGCTGCACATCAGAGGTCCAAACACCTTGAGGGTAGGTATAACCTATTCCGTGAGATAAATGACAGAGGTGTTAAGTAGATCAGCAAGTTTCAACGAATGAGAACGTTGCTAATCTATTAACGAAGCCACTCCTTAGGCCTAAGCACGAGTCGCGGACTGTTGTTGTAGGATAAGTGAAATTAAGATGTAGTCTTAATTTCAGTGGGAGTTTGTAAAGGGCTTTATTTAGTTGTTTTGAAAGGTTCATGTAAACATAATATTTTATGTTTATGAAATCTATGATTTCTGGATTATTTTAACTGTGATATAAATAATCGTTCCAAAATGATTCATGTCATTATATATGGGCCATCGAAGTACATGAGTAGACTTGATCCTGAAACCCCATATTTAACGAAATGACATAAATCATAGTGTCCATAGTCGAAGGTTGTTGAAATTGGAACACCAACAACCACTTGAGACTAGATTGTGTTGAGACTTATGACCAAGTTTCGAGGGGTCATAGATGCGCGGCATCAAAGTCGACACATAGGTATATGTAGGGGAGCATATGACCGGACATGGCCCGCTGATGAGAACTCTACAAGATATTAATATCTGTGTCATGAGAGGTTCTCATATACGACTATAGAGTATAGTCCTTAGACCTGAGTTCGCATGCATGTGGCTGGGTGTATTATAAAGTGTGTAGTTCATAGTGATGGAACAAGATGGGATTTGTCCCTGCCGTTTAACGGAGGAAATATCTCTAGGCCAATCGGAGACTTGATAGCTGGTAAGAGAGTGGCCACTCCCAAACGGACTTGCCCAAGTCGTTTGCATTGTCAGTATCAAATCTGGTCCGATAAACATGGTCTGGCTATATAAGGATGACACGCATCTTGCCTTATGCCAGATTGAGATATTGAGACAAAAGGATTAGGGAATGTAGGATTCCAGTACAAGTGGGAGATTGTTGGGAATGTCCTGAAATCTACCGTACTATCTCTAGAAAGAATGATAAGTGTCGAGATCAGACATAAGTCATAAATACTGGGTGATCATGATGACTTGCTAGAGCCCGCTCATGATCTATAAGTTTAGGACTTATTACCAGTATTGTATGATCCCAAAGGGTCACACACCATAGCTAACGGGAAAGTTAAATGGAATTAATACGGTAAGATGCAAAGGCATTTACTGTATTTGTACAGAGAATTGGGCCAGACAAAAGACAGTCTTTTGTCTGATTTGGGTCTTGGGCCCAAAAGTCTAATGAGCCATTAGTTTAATTACTTGGGCCCATATAAGGAAGAGGAGAGGCGCAGGAAGCCCTAATGCTTTTTGTCTGCGATTTTTGGCCTCTCTTTTCTTCTCTCTCTGTTGATTCCAGCTTGGTCTAGCAGCCTGATCCAATAGCTTGTAAGCGTGTGGATACCTAAGGAGGAGCCGGTAATCATCAGCTCTTGCAGATCTCGATATTCCATTGATTAATCCGCTGCAATCACAAGGTAATGATCCTGATCTGTTTATGATTCAACTGCAAATCACCTAGATCCTAGTTGATTATGTTAGGTTGTAACCTGACAATTACACCAATGAACACACATAATCCAACACTATGTTCAGACATAAAGAAATTGGGATCTTTGAAGCATGTAATCCATAATTTTAGCAGAGAGCACTACTCTGACATTGAGCAAAGAACGTCTGAAGCTCTTGATCAGCTACTGAACATCCAAAAATCATTGTTATCACCCTCCAGTAGTTTTTGCTGAACAGGAATATGAAGCTCACATGAAGTGGAAAGTTCTTGTGGCGGCGGAAGAATCTTTTTTTCAGCAGCGATCTTGCATCTCGTGGCTCAAGGATGGAGATGCTAGCACATCATATTACCACATATTCGTTGCTACTATGCGAGCTTCAAATCACATTCACTATCTGTGTGGCGTACTTTAGTTCTCTGATAGGAAGCGCGAAAAGCCAGTCACAGTTCTTTCAAGATGATATCTCCAACCTTCTGCGCTTCACCTACAGTCAAGGACAATGTGAGTCTCTGGAAAAATCTTTCTCGAACAAGGAAATTCGAGATGCGTTCTTCTCCTTACCTAGGAATAAGAGTAGTGGCCCTGACGGTTTCCCGGCCGAGTTCTTCACTTCCTGTTGGAGCATTATTGGTGCGAAGTCATTGCCGGCTTGTCAGAATTCTTCACTTCAGGGAAATTCTCAGACAGTGGAAATAACTACCTTGGTTCTCATTCCTAAGAAGCATAATGCCTCTTCAACTAGTGACTTTAGACCCATTTCGTGCTTGAATACTGTCTATAAGGTGGTTTTATCATCAGTGATCTCTCACACACAGTCCGTTTCATACCCAAAAGATTTCTCTCTGAATGTCCTACTGGCTACTGAGATTATTCAAGGCTATAATAGGAGCTCAAACTCGCAAAGGGCTATGTTAAAGGTCGATCTCAGAAAGGCATTCGATTCCGTGAAATGGGACTTCATCCTTGCTGTGTTGAAGGGCATTGGGATGCCGAGTAAGTTTATTCAATGGATCCAGCAGTGCATCACTTCGGCCACTTTCTCTGTTTGTGTTAATGGTGAGGTTTCAGGTTTCTTCAAAAGCACAAGAGGCCTGAGGCAAGGGGATCGGTTATCCCCATACCTCTTCATGCTTCCTATGGAGGTGTTCTCTAGACTTATTGAAAGTAGATTCCAGTCAGGTCAGATAGGTTATCACCCGAAAACTGAAATCCTGGATATCTCACACATCCTGTTCGCGGACGATCTTATGATTTTCTTCGACAGAAGTAGTAACTCTCTCCAATGTATAGTAGAAACGCTCGAAGATTTCACTATTTGGTCTGGTTTAAGAATGAATTCATCAAAGACAGAGATTTTCCATTGTGGATTGAGCCAAACTTAATCCACTAATCTAACCAGATTCGGATTCGCTTGAGGCTCGTTACCAATACAATATCTTGGCCTCCCGCTGATGCATATGAAGCTTCACATAAGTGAGTACTCTCCCCTGCTTGACAAAATCAAATGGCACTTCAATGCTTGGAGCGTCAAAGCTTTGTCATTCGCAGGTAGAGTTGCACTGATCTCTTATGTGATTTCGGAGACCGTAAACTTCTGAATAAAAACATTCATCATCCCAAAAATCTGCATCATAAGTATTGAATCACTTTGTGCTCGGTTCTTATGGTATGGTAGCATTGAGTCTCATAAAGTAGGGAAGGTTGCGTGGTCAAAATGTTGTCTCCCAAAATCAGAAGGGGGCTTGGGCTTACAGAGCTTCTTGGTTTGGAACAAAACACTTTGTCTTTGGCTAATTTGGATGCTCTTCTCGGGTAGTGGATCACTGTGGGTCACTTGGCACAAGCACCATAACATTAGAAATAGAACATTCTGGTCCTTGGTGGAGAGACAAACGGATAGTTGGACATGGAATTTAATCCTGAAGCTTAGAGGCCTATCTGGGAATTTTGTTCAATGCGAAGTGGGTAATGGCCGAACTGCTAGCTTCTGACAAGATAGCTGGACAAAGCTTGGTCCACTGATTAAGCTCTTTGGCTCACGTGGTCCTTCACTACATCAACTGTTCTGTGGCAGGCGCGTGCAACAGCTCTGGATGGTCCCTCCCGCCGGCCCGATCAGATGAAGCTCTAACCCTCAACACTCTCCTCATGGTGGTAAGTAACCCGGATTCCCTCAATAATGATGCTTATTGCTGGTGTGTGGGTGATGTTTCTTGCAGGGAATTCTCTTCGTGACGGACTTGGGATAGCTTGAGGCCAAGAGAAGACAAACAACAGTGGGCTAGATTGGTCTGGTTCAAGGGAGAAATTCCAGCTCATGCTTTCACAATGTGGGTCTGTTATCTCGATCGTCTGCCTACAAGAACAAGGATGGCTAGCTGGGGGATGCAGATTCAAACAACATGCTGTCTTTGTGGAACATGATCAGAGAACATAGAGCACCTTTTTCTGCATTGCAGATTCTCGGGAAACATCTAGAAAAAAATCTCCTTCGTCTTCATCAAAACCGTCGGGGATTTGCAGATTGGAACGGCCTTATGTCTTGGATGGACAAGTCAACACTAGACTCTCCTAAGACGCTATGCAGGCTTGTTACTCATGCCTCCATTTACTGCATTTGGAAGCAGAGAAACAATGTCATTCACAATGCCACTCATGTTTCCCACGAGGTGATCTCCAAGAACATCGACCGCCTAGTGTGTAACTCGATCACTTCCCGCAAGTTTAAAAGAAAGTTTGTCCGCCTAATGTCCCTTTGGATTTGTTAATGGAGTTGTCCTTCATCAAAGCTACTATTGTCTCCTTGTTTTTAATTCTTTTTTGCCAAAAATATCTGTTGTATATGTTCCATTTGTAACCCACTTTCATTTTGATCAATGATATTTACAAGTTAGCAAAAAAAATCATTAAAAAATAATCCGTAACTACCACTATAGATAGATAAGTTTTTTAAGCTTGTTGTAAAAAAAAAAACGAGTCAAATTATCGGTCTTAACTGTAACATTCTTGATAAACTTATATGGTGTTACACGTACTTGGACACCACTTATGACTAATCTAAATAAACAAATATGCTTCATAACAAAAATTTCACTAAACAAGCTAAATACATTCGCTAGTCCGATACGCTCTCTAAAAAACATTGTATCGATTACGATAACACCATTAACGCCATAGTTTCTCACATAACCGGTTGGTTTATCAGGATTAGACATAATACCACTACAAATTGTTAAAGTGGGTATAAAACCTCTCTAATTATCCGGTCCAACAATAAAATTAACTCATCGATTTAAGCTCAATAGTAAAGAAGAATGGTCTATCGTGGTGTGGTCCAAAATAGAAATATATGACTAATTTACATTAATCATATTATACAAAATGAAAAATATAAAAACAAATTTTCAAAAAAGAAAAAAAAAAATCAAAAGTATCCAAATTTAACATTATTATCTAGGAAACAAATATAATTCTCTTGATAGAAATATACTTCCACTGAGCAGAAAAAGATCCATCCTCAATCATAATACTAAATCGTAATTCTAGAGCAGAGAAGTCTATTATCGATTTCGAACTCTAAGTTAATGAAACGCCTACATTTTTCGGTATTTCTATAGATATTTTAGTTTGAATTACTCAGTCCCAAATCTATATTAATTTACTCAATTAATCCTTGTTGACGCTCAGCTTCAACAACTGGCATCGTCTGTGGAGAACTTTGGGTACATTCATATGATCAAAGGCAGATCATCAATGACGAAAACACTACTCTCCTTGCAAGAAAAAGGAGGAAGTAGCAACACCGAAAACATCACCGCCACCAACAACTGAAGAGACAAAGAAGAGCGGATCCCAATCAACTCGCCTCCACAAGGGGATGGAGATCGCACCAGTTCAACAACCACATGAACTCAAGCTAACACAACACCAACGGACGAACCAAACGATCGAACCACGACCGTGACCGAAGGACCAAGTCAAGAAAGCACAACAACAACGGAATCCAGGCGCACATAAGAAGCAGCCACATCAACAAGGAAAACGCAACGGCGCAAGCCGCTAGGATATCAGGTCATAATACGACAGAAAAGATGCTTATAAACCGGATGGATAGAATGAATAGTACAACAACAAACGAATCAACATGCTCGTTCCCCAGCAAGCCATGCTCCAAGAAAACATGACCATAAGACGCTATTCATGCATCGAATAACGAATGCAGGAATCCCACACTTCGATAAAGTTAAGTTCCTAACCTACAAGGTGAAAACAGATCCTAGTCAACCGCGTTCATGATCGCAATAAGTCGGAATCGTTTCTCGGATGAAGAAAGAGACGCAGGATACTGTCAGCATTTTGTGGAAAACCTATGAGGGATGTCCCTTAGCTGGTTCTCACAGCTAGAGACGACATCAATTGACAGTTTCCGCTAGCTCTATGAAGCATTCTTGAAACACTACTCTCTGTTCATCACGATCAGAGCATCGAACGCTGATCTCTGGGACCTCGAACAGAGACATGACGATCCCCTACGAGCCTTTATGGACCCATTTAAAACCGTGTTTTCCTGAGTCATAATAGATGCAATGCGGCACGAGGCGCACTTTGAAAAGCCCTATAGTTTGATTCAGCATATTGAAAAGATCTAAAGCTCAATGAGCCGGCGTATTTGGAAGACGCACTGCATAGAGCAATGGCATTCATGGAACTAGAATAAGAATACATGATACTCTCCAAGAAGTATTCCAATCTAACCAAGAAAGCGTCATCACCAAAAGAGAAATCCCGAGCTAACCACCGAGAAACTCGACACCACAATGATAACTACAAATCCTTGTACCATAAATCTTCATAAATTTATTATGTTGGAAGTACGTCGCAGAGTTGGAACAAATACGTCCTAGAGCAACCTCGCGCTGAGGAAAGAAACAAAGACTGACCATACTGTGATTATCATAAACAATACTCCCACGATACTGCGTCGTGCTGCAACTTAGCAGTTTACCTGCTTGACCAGTACCACAAAAGGAAGATCGTAAACCTAGAGTAACGAGGTCGGCGATCATAAGTTCGAAGCAACAACAAACAAGCTAACAGAAAAAGGAATAAAGAGGGACCACATAATTGGGATACAACACTTGAAAATATTCCCTCTGAAGATGAGTCTCACATGCGAGCTCGAGACAAAGAGGATGATGGGAGAGCAACACCCCTACCGAAAAAGATAATGGGTGGTTTGTAACTATGCTCAGATTCGGTATGATCCATAAAGAGTACGGCCGGAAAGCCATGTCATCCAAACACAATCCTCTTCCTATAAAAGAAGGAACACCCGTTTCCATGGTGGTAGATATCATGAACGAAGACAGAGAAATCTCCCGCGTACTGATTGATACGACGAGCTCGGTCAATGTGATATTCAAGGAAGTGCTTAACAAAGCAGAATTCAAAAAACTTACAGTTCAAGCCAAAACTCAACCACTCACTGGATTTGACGGTGATCAAACCATGGCGTTCAACACAATCAAGCTTCCAATCTATGTCGGCGGAATAACAACCATGACAAAGTTTGTCATCCTCGACAGGCCGGCAATTTACAACACTATTTTGGGAACACCCTGGCACCACGCCATAAAGGCCGTCCCATCAATTTACCATCAATACGTAAAATTCCAAACTTTGAACGGAGTTCATACGCTCAGAGGGGATCATACTACCTCAAGACTATGATTCATCAGCGAGCGCAAGCTGGCAACCATTCGGAACCAAAGACAAGGAGAAGAAGGAAGATACCAAAGTCATCCACGACACTCAAATTCTTGAAGAAAGCGGAAAGCCGACCAAGTTCGACGAACCCCGGCATGAGCATACTTAAGCTCAAATGTGCCATGCATTACAGCCGAGCTCCTTTACATTTTCCGCAAAAGAGACTATTACTCTTTGTAATATGAACTATGAACTGGTTGATCCTCGTTTTCTAGGTACATAGGAAATTATTTTCGGAGGGCAGCTTAAATCAGTAAAAACCTTGGTTTTAGAGAAAATAATATCAACTTAATCTTCGTCGACAATCTGGCTAGGTGTTCGGCTCAATTAAATCCGCACATCGACGTGCAAGAATCTCTATCTTCACCATGTAATAAATATTTTAATCTCAATTGCATCGGTAAAGGATAAAGCTGGGAAACACCCCGCTCCCTAACTAAGATGGATTAAATAAGCCGACAAGGCCTACATAGCCAATCTTGATGGATACAAAAACTGATTAAAACATGCTCTAATTTTTCACTCGATGAAAATAAATCTGATTCTTCACTCGAAAAATAAATCTGAGTCTTCACTCGCGAAATAAATCCGAGTCTTCACGCGATGATTCTAAAAATGAATGAGTAATTCACTCATACAATAAAAACGAATCTTCACTTGTCAGTCCCAATCATCGTTAGCTAAACCTAGGCCGAGTCCCCAATCCCGATATCTAAACAAGGTTTTCATAAAGTGAAAGATAAATCTTCACTAAAAGTACTCACTTGCTTGAATAAAGCCGAGCTCTTGTAATAACAGAGTCAAGTTCTCACTCACAATTCAAAGACGAGTCTTCACCCTCAGAATAAATCCGAGTCTTCACTCGAAGAATTTCAAGAAGATCTCTCGCACGTAAAAATAAAACCAAGTCATCGCTCGATGAACCTAAACCATGACTTCATTCAAAAGATCGAGATCGAGTTCTCAACTTCCAGAGCTCTTGCTTGAAACCTCATAGGCTAAACATGCAACATTACGGACAAGTCTTTACTCGCTATTTCAAAAGCCGATTTTTCGCTTGTTTAAATTTGAACTTCGTTCGGTTTAAATAAAAAACTAAAGTTTTTAGAATCCAGCTCGCCAATATTTATACGAGTATACGAGAAAATAATCATATAACTTACTTAGTGATGAAAATTCCACAAGATGACAAGATGGACTAACCAAGTTTTTACGGTTAGAACAAAATCAAACCATCAAGCAAAATAAATTGTTTTAATATCCAAACAACAAATGGGGGAAATCATTACCCCAACCGAGTTCTTACAAAAAGATACAGAAACTGAAAAAGAAGATACAACGCCTTAAAAAGCCGAAGGAGAATCTGGGGTAGGTTCTGTCGGAAGAGCTGCAGAGGTCACATTCGGAGGAAGTGTCACAAGCACACACAAATAAGTTATTGTCGCCGTAACTTGAAGAGTCTTGGATACACTCTTCAGTTTCTCGACGATAACTCTCAACATCACTTCAACATTGCTGTCAGACTCATTGAACACATGGGTCACATCAGGAGCATTAATCGATAGAACCGAAGTCCAAGTCTTAACAAGAGGCGGTGAAGGAGGATTTCAAGCATGTACCCTCTCCAGAACTAGCAAGATACATAAAAATCCATCACCTATCTCAAGGGCGTCGATCCAATCTATCTCGACATCCAACTTCCTTTTCTTATCCTTTAGATTGGAAAAGATATCATAAGGTATAAGTATCCCTTTGTTATCTTCAGCGACCGAAGGAAATCCAAGGTCCCGCTGTACTGGCTAAGGTTCATATAGACCCCATTCTCGGCCAACTTAGCGGATATCACATTTTTCAGCTCCCGAAGACGATTCTCATACTCGTCCATTAAAGCATGACGAGCCTTCAGCAACTCAGAAACCGTGAACAAAGAAACATTATGAGAATTTTTTGTATCCTCGGAATTTTTCTTCTTCAAATTCGCCACCTCGGTGATCAGCTTCGAGGATATCTGATTTCTCATATTCGACTCGCTCACCTTCGTGACTTCCACAAGAAGGTGAGACTCCTACAACTCTCTTTTCTGCTTGACAAGTTATTCCTTGACCTCAGCACCCTTATTTAGCATTTGCCGATTCATGTCAAGCACATACAGATTCATCATCAAAGTCATTTGCATAAAAATATATATATGAAGAAGAAAAAGTCAAAGCCATCAAGATTTAAAAGTGCAAAGAAGAAGGGGGATATTTCATTGACATGGTACTGAGAGATCGCCCGGTTGTAAAGTTGGTCCATGGGCAGGGCGAAATAACATCGAACGAAATCTGCTGGACCAGCTCGCCGCAAGTAAACTCATCTGGAGACTTAAGTTTCTCGCCCTAGATCGTAAAAGCCATGTTCCTCTATGAGGATAAAGACTCGCCGGTCTTTAGACACTTGCTCGCACCCGAAATCTCAGAACAACCCATCCCCTCCAATGATTGTTTTTGTGAACCAACATGCAATATCGTCATATCAAAGGGCTCGACAACAGAACCTTTTGAAACAACATAAGAGGAGGGGGGGGGGGAATGCCCGTATTTTACAAAGGGACTGTCTCCTTGAATGAAAATGAGGATTTAGATAAGAGTGACCTCTGCTTCAACCGATCAAAGGGATCATCCGATTCATCCTTAAGCAACGTTGTCGCCTTCCTCTTTTTCCGAGTCTCCACATCATCCACCGTTCTCTTTGTTATACTTTCTGCAACACGTCTTTTGGACTCCTCAAATCTTTTCTTCTCGGCATTATCAGAGGGCCTTGTATCCCCACTCCTAATGTTCGAACCAGGAGAAATCGTCGACTTAGCAACATCAGAGCGGTTGTAGCCACCAAATTTATCACCCTCCAAGGGTTTAGAGCACTTCTTCAAGTCGGATACCATAATGGGAATGACTCTCCTCGTTTTCCCCCATTTGATTCTTTAGATGGGACATTGCATAGAAACTCAAAAAGTAAGGATAAGGAAATTCTAGTGTGAAGTAAAAAGGCGAATTAAGCATACCGATTTTTATTGTTTTCTTCTCTCCGGTTTCATGCCAGGTTTTTCGGTCGAGCTCAGAGAATTTAATGTCAATCTCCTCTAAATACTCTTGGTTAAGTCGATTAAAAGTAGGACAATATGCAACAGAAAACGAAAGATAATCAGAAAACAAAAATAAAGAATAAGAAAGGATACTCAACCATATGATCAAATACCAATGAAGAGATTCCAATCGTTGAAGATCGGTGCTTTCAGATCAAGAAATGAGAGCTCGTCGATTTTGACAAAGAAATAATTCATCTTCCAATCATGAATTTTGCTGGGTTTCGCACCCGCTTTTAACTTATACTTCAGTCAAAAATTTATTTGGACCCATGTCGGTTTCTTCTGTATTAATGTTTAATTGATCAAAGATCTCGAAGAGATCGGCCATCAATGGTTCGCGAAGAATCTCGTTGAGTTCATAGAGGCCGATCACATTTATAATGTTGGCAAGGTTGAGCTGCGTAAATGCAGTCTTGTACCATGCGTAATTGGGAAGAGCATGCCACATGCATCGCAGAGAAGAGAGGAGAAGGAGTTTAACACCCTCGCATCCCGGAAGAGCGTTCTTCAGGACCAAAGATTCGTCATCAGACCAGGTCGGCAAAAAGCTAAAATCATTATCAACAACGTGGGGAGGAATTACTTATTTCCCATTTCCTTTATTTTTTATGGCACCTCGGCTGCACAAGATAGTTCGTCAGAATGTGGAGAATATAGGTCGGCACCATCATCACGAAGAAACTCAGCTTGACGCCGAGATAGTTTATTCATAAGAAGAGAGAAGAGGATTTAGAAAGAGAAAGTACCTGAAATTTTACTTTTGGTAAAGAATAGTAGAAATAAAAAGTAAGGACGATATTTAAAGAAGCGAGGAGGTGAAGTCTTCCGAGAGACGCAACTCTACCTCTCAGTGGAAGTGACTCTATGACATCCTGCTACACGTTTCCAAGCATCATTGGTCAAAAGGAGAAGCGTGTTGTGTACTCGAAAGCGTGGAAGACCAAAGGATATTGACGATTTGAGCATTAAAGACGAGGAATTAACTCGCGACGATCTGACTGCAACACTGAAAAATGAAGTAACTTGATTCGCCGACCTGCACCAAAAAAATTATGACTAATGTAAATTAATAATGGATCCAAACCTCCCAACCAATCTATGATACATGAATATGAAAAAGTTTCCCCGAAAAAAATCCCTTACCTTGTGCCCTTTTATTTTAACCATATCTTACAACTTTCATCGTACTATGCTCTTCAAAGAGAAACTCTTCTCAAAATCTCCAAAGGTGATGAGAGTTGCAAAATAAAGGGGAGTAGAGGATCGACCCGTTCAGTAGAATTATGCAAAAAAACTGTTGACAGCTGGTGGAGACACTTCTTTGGCCCCCAACAGGGTTAAGCTCAATCGTCGTGGACGACGGGAAGAAAGAAATGAATGAATGTTCTTTTAGGAAAATATAAAAGAATACACCTATGAGACTGCTCCCGCTCTAGATCTAGAGTTTGTGGTTGCAAGGATGCAAAACTTGTGGGACCGCATTAACGGTCTGCAACAAAGGATTTCTTGTCTCACGCAAGAGCATAATGACCTATATATGTGTGCTCTCAATCTCGCTCGGCAGAGAGACTAGAATGGAAGAGTCTCAGCACATCTTTGGCACACCAATGGTAGAATTAAAACACGCATCAACTAGTCCTAATATCCTTGTTTTGGTTAGGAAAATATATTGGTGTGTTGATATTTGTTTTCAGGTGCTCTTTTTATATTAAGAAAAAGTGTAGGACTCTAGTTAAATAGAACATAAAATGTCGAGCCAAGAGCATCTATATTCCTAATATAAAATGTGGCGGATCAAAACATGCACAACAGATCATGTCCTTCAAAACAATACCATATCATAATCAAAAGGTAAAACGGCCTGAGCGACAAGACTTAACATAAATGTAGCCACTAAAACTATTATAAATAAGAAAAATAGCACTACTTGGTGAAATATGTTCTTTTAGAATCAATTTTGAAACATTTTTTTTTGGATGATCATAATACTTCTCATAAAGATACTAGATTACCTAGTATAAAAGATTGAAAAACTATCACAAACCTCCTTTGCTTCATGAGATTGCTTCTAGCGGGTCCCGATAATGTTTGAGTCGAAATATGACTTTCAAATTAAGTTCTGAATTAGTGGATGCTGTCAAAGGATGTGGCAATGTCATACGCAAAAACATAGAATGACAGAGGAAAATAGAGCATTTGCACATTTTTGTTAACCCATGAACATGATCTATATTAAAAAATAAGAAAAAGATAACACACAAATCTAAAAAAAAAACTGAAAATTCAAGATTATGCGGATTAACATTAACATATCTGAGAAAATCTACTAAACAAACATAATTCTTTTGATATAAATAGATTTTATCTGAACGAGAAAAGATCTATCAAATTATTATACTCAATCCTAATTATATAGCAGATAAATCTATTATCTCTTTCGATTTTCTCAATTATTAAAATAAATACATTTATTCGGTGTGTTTATTATTACTTTAAATTTTTTAGTGAATGATTTTATTTCCAGTCTCGATTAATTTATTTAATTAATCATTTTATTTTTGAAGCTGGGCTTCAACACAGGAAAAAAACGAGGACGTTTTGAATGTTTCTTGTTGTCATCTTAATTTAACAAAGAGAAATCTTAGAGAGAATATATAGCCTAGTAATCTATGTTAGTGTTGTCGTATTATTGTCCAAAATTCAGACTAAGAAATTTGAGAAACCAACTAACCCTTTGAAATTTTTTGGAAAACCTTAACCGGTTGTTGAAGGCTTAAAGCAATTTATTGAAAAAGATAATTTAAAAAGCTAAACCGGTTTCAACTTTCAACCATTATAGAATTTAAAAATTCACATTTTTATGATTTTTAAATTATTTTCAATGTTATAAGGTTTTTTAAATTTTTTAGATAAAACAATTTATTTGTAAAAATAATAACAGTTCTAAAAAGATACGTCCTAAGGCTATTTATGTCGATCAAATATATAACATCAAACGTAATCGACATAAACAATGAAAGAATTGTGAAAACAACTTCAACCATATAACAACGATCAAGAACTCATAGAGTGTAGTTCGACTTGTAATGTTAATGTAGAGGTTTTAGCGATGAGACTGAAAGTGAAAGAGCTTCAAGATGAATAAAATAGAGACATACATTTAGATGTTATAAAAAAGATTGAGAAAAAAAGTTTAAGAGTCGAACCAATGGACTATTGAAATTCATGAGTTAAATGTATTTAATGGCCGAATCGAAAATAAGAGTTTTAAATGACCAAAATTTGAAAGTTTAGAATTATTATAATTTTTTTAATTTTTATATTATTTAAAACGGCGTCGTTTTGTGACTAGAAAAACTCTATTAATTTTTGATTAACACCGTATAATTCCGTAACACGACTTTAAATCGTGTTTAATTTAGTTTAGTTAAGATAAATTTAATATTAAATCGTATAATCAACTGTAATTTCATGCTTTATTTTAGATGGTCAAATCGAAAATTAAAAATTTAAATGACCAAAATTGAAAGTTCAATATTTTATGTTCATTTTCTTGTTATAAATTGCTAATTTGCAATGGTGATTTTTTTTTAAAACCAAGGCATTGGGCATATCTATGTCGACAGTACCGACGGACACGTGTGGACAAGCTGTGCACGTGCCGCCAGGTGTTCCTTCAAAGCTTTATGAACCGTTGGATATCTGATCCAACGGCTTTAAACGTCTCTTCCTCAGCCGTTCATTACTCAACCCATCGGCAATGTATCGGAAATACCAAAAAAGCCAACTGGCCCTCGAGTCTTGTGGAGTCGAGTCCTCTGTTGGCAGGGACATTAATGTACTTTAACCTAGACCCTTGGTTCACCTAAAGGCCACGGCCACATGGCTTGTGAGACATATATGCAACCAATGGAATGCTCCTTCTGAATCGTCGATTTAAATTGATCCATCTCTGGATCTCTCCACGTGTCACCGTGATTGAGAAGTCTCGTCACAGTCCCGTGAGTGGAGAATCACCCAGATACTAACAGCTATAAGCTTTAAAAACCTTCTCAGCCTCCTCGTCTTTAACCACACCATGAAAGTTCAGAGAAACTGAGAACATATCCGAAGGTCGAATTCGGTCAGCACAGATCTTCTGCAAAGATGGTTTCGGTGGAAGATCCGTTATCTCATTCGAATTCAACCCGCTTCCCGCTAACAACGGACTTCTACGGTTCATCTTCACTGTCGGCTGCGAGGATACACCGTCAAGCTGGCCGGTCGATGAGAACGATTAGATCCAATTTCTACCAAAGCGGTGATCAATCTTGCTCATTCGTCTCCGTCGGCGATAAATCCGCTTATGCGTCAGAGTACCTGTCCGATTCAATCATCGACATGAGGCTCGGCGAGCTCGCATTGAAAAACAGTAATTCAGTCCACTCAAACGCTTCATCAATGAAAGAGGAAGCGTTCCTCGACATTTCTCAGGTGTTTAGTGATTTTTCCGCGTGTAGTAGTGATATCTCCGGCGAGCTACAGCGTCTCGCTTGCTTGCCGTCGCCGGATATCGACAGAAACGAGAACTTCGGAGATAAAGAAGTGCAGGATCCAGAGCTAGAGAAGGAGCCGTGTCTTGGGTTTCTCCAGAGGGAAAACTTTTCTACGGAGATTATCGAGTGTATTTCGCCAGAAGATCTACAACCAACGGTAAAACTCTGCATCGACGGGCTTCGCTCCTCTTCGGTGGCCATAAAACGATCTGCTGCGGCGAAGCTGCGGCTCCTGGCGAAGAATCGAGCGGATAACCGTGTGTTGATTGGGGAATCTGGAGCTATTCAAGCTCTGATTCCACTTCTTCGTTGCAACGATCCATGGACGCAAGAGCACGCAGTCACAGCTCTTTTGAATCTCTCTCTTCACGACCAGAACAAAGCTGTAATCGCCGCAGGAGGAGCAATCAAATCGCTTGTGTGGGTTCTCAAAACTGGGACGGAGACTTCAAAGCAAAACGCCGCATGCGCGTTGCTCAGCCTTGCACTCGTGGAGGAGAACAAAAACTCAATCGGAGCCTGCGGCGCGATTCCGCCGCTTGTTTCTCTACTGCTAAACGGATCTTGCAGGGGCAAAAAGGACGCGCTTACGACGCTCTACAAGCTGTGCACGCTTCAGCAAAACAAAGAGAGAGCGGTAACCGCCGGAGCAGTGAAGCCGTTGGTGGACCTTGTGGCGGAGGAAGGGACTGGAATGGCGGAGAAGGCCATGGTGGTTCTGAGCAGCCTGGCAGCGATCGAAGAAGGCAAAGAAGCTATTGTCGAGGAAGGAGGGATCGCAGCACTGGTGGAGGCCATCGAGGATGGATCGGTGAAAGGGAAAGAATTTGCGGTCTTGACACTGTTGCAGCTTTGTGCTGATAGCGTCAGGAACCGTGGTTTGCTTGTGAGGGAAGGGGCGATTCCTCCGCTTGTGGGTCTCTCTCAGAGCGGCAGCGTCAGCGTTAGAGCTAAACGCAAGGTAAGAACTGAGCTATATCTCATTACGTCGTCTTCGTCCAGCTTAATAGCAGAGTTGATTTAGCTACAGCCACTGAGTGTCTTCTGTTACGCATTAGAGTTTTAACTTTTAAAATTTTCTGTTCTTTATTCTCGTAATCTCTAACGAGATCACTAGCAGATCTAGTTTTTGTTTTACATGTAGATCTATTTGATAATGTGATGTGGATTACATAGATTAGCAGGGTGATCTTTGTTCAGATGTGTAGTGATATGTATGAGAAGCTTGAACTTGATGATTAGTTGTCGTTGTTTTTCATTCTGCAGGCAGAAAGACTTCTGGGTTATCTTAGGGAGCCAAGGAAGGAGGGAAGTCCATCAAACCATTGAAATGGATTTGAATGCAACCATGTGGAAGTTTCCAACAGTCTAGTATGTATATACGGAGTGTATGTTTGGTGGTTTTGTATAGCGTCTTTATTTAGAATGTAAAGAGAGATCAAATGAGTCCCAGAAGACGTTGACTTATTTTAATCTTTCTTATATTGATGTTAAGCTAGTTTTTAAGGGTTTAAAGGGAATGCTATTTGAATTACAAATCTAGCAATCTGGTTTTCTTTTTGGTGTGAGGGGTGGAATATTGCTGATTTTTAAAGCAAAAAGCTTGTAGCGTCGGCAAAAATGATTGTCAATTTTAATGGATATTTCTTGATAAATTATTTATCTCTATCTGAATCAATTATTTTTGGATCTTTGAATATTGTTTATGGATCTGTGTCTGTGTTATGTGGAGGGAGACGGTGGATCTGGTAGATGAATTTTGTGTCAGTATATCTGGCACCACTTGTAATGTCTTGTCCTACAATAGTAATAATGGTTAGCGTTGAAACAGTAGTTTGTCCCACCACATAGACAATGCCTGCCTGCATCAAAAGTTTTAACATTTTCACTCGCCATGTTTGATGCTTTCGGTTCACAAAGCTGTCTGCCTTATTTATTGACGGATGCTTTTGAAAATCCTTTTAGGATAGTTAAGGTCAAATTATAGAGAAGTTTTTGTTTAGAATACAAGTACCTCTTTTGAGGTTTTAAAGAGTTCTTGATACTACGTATACCTTCCGATTTCATACAATCTAGAAATTGGAATTGGTTGAAACTTCTTCTTAAGCCGTATTGACATATTTGGCCTTGTTCCTCCGCCGCAAGAGACTGGGCTTGTAGCCGACCTCGAGCAACTTCTCGACCTCCTCAAACTGAAGTCCTTTGGTCTCAGGCACAAGCAGCCAAATGAAGAAGAGTCCAACCGCAGAGAAGCTGGCAAAGAGAAGAAAAGTCCGAGAGGAAGCTCTCACTCACAATGAGATTGGAGACCCAATTCGAGACGGCTGCTATTCCTCCTCCAAGACCTCTATATCTAAGCGGATAGATCTCAGAGTTGACAATCCACGGGACAGTACCCATGCCTGGCGCGTACACTATGATGTAAAGCCCCAAAAACACTATTGCCAAGAAACCAAACTTGTTTGGGCATCCATCTTTGAAGTATGTTCTTCCCTTTGAGTGACATGTCCCCTTCATATCATCCGATAACACCATGCATGCTCCTGGTGCGTACGGCTGTACTCCGCTGGCGCAAAATCCACATTCGGACCTGAGACACTTCATGCAGTTCCACCTCGAGGGAGGAGCGTTTGCAGCTGTGAGCGGAACGAACGCTGGACAAGTAGCGTTGTGTCCAGCGTTCGGAGCAAACGTGGTTGATTCCACTGCATCGATCTTGGGGGCGTGAATGGCAGCTTGTGAGAACACAGAGGCTAAGATGATAAGACATGATATGATCCCAAACATAGAGATGATCATCAGCTTCCTTCTACCGTACCGATCCACAAACATCATGCTCACGATCGAACCAATCGCGTTGAGACCAGAAGTTACAAGAGACAATTCTATTGATGTACTGTTGGAGTAGCCAGCGAATTGCACAATGGAGGGACTGTAGTACATCACCGTGTTGATCCCCATGAACTATTGCGCCACTTGCACTGTGATACCGGCAGAGAGTCCACGTCGGACGACGGGATTCGCGAGGTCATCGAAGCCATACCAACGCCGAATCCAACGAAGATTCTTCCGATGATGATAACCCAAGGGGCCGGAGCAAACACCATGACGATCGCGCCGATCAGGAAAAGTACGTCTGCGATTAGAATCGACATTCTCCTTCCGAATCTATCGTTGATCCAACTATAGGAGATAAGATCAAGCAGTTAGACTATCATATATTCTTAGCACATATTTTGTATATTCCAGTTGAGCTGTTAGGATACTATAGATCTTATCTCAGTGTGTATATACTCATGTAATCAACAACTCTAAGTAAGTTAATCAAATACAACTTCTATTCAAACCTACATGGTATAAGAGCTTCTGTGCTAACGCAAAAGATCCTCTCTTTTTCGTTTCAATGGATTCTTCATCCTCCTCATCGATTATCCTCAACCCATCGGATCCACTCCATCCGATCACCACCATTAATATGGTCAATATTACCAAACTCTCCTCTACCAACTATATTACCTGGAGCATCCAAATCAAATCCCTTCTTCGCTGTTATGATCTGCTCAAATTCATTGATGAATCCGCAGCTCCGCCTCCATCCCTAACCCAAGTTAACGGTGTGGATGTTGGAATTGTGTCCAGTAATCTCGGTACTGTCTCTAGAAAGTAAGAGTATGTCGAGATCAGACATAAGTCATATAATACTGGGGATCATGATGGCTTGCTAGAGTCCGCTCATAATCTATAAGTCTTGGACTTATTGCTTTTATTATATGATCCCATATGGGTCACACGCCTAAGCTAACAGGAAAATGTGTTGGAACGGCTTAGCAGAAGTACGACAAAAGTGCTAGGCATTTGTCGTACTAAGAGAGAATGAATAATGGGTCTGATTAAATGGGATTTAATCAGATTGGGCCCAAAAGCCCATTAGGGAAAAGAGAAGGCTTTTAATGACTAAAAGCCAAGTCTTTTCTCCCTAACCCTAACACCCAGCCGCGGCTACTCCTCTCTCTCTGCGCCTCCTTTCCTGGTGGTCTAGCAGCCATTTCCTTGTGAAGCGTGTGTGAACCTCTGGAGGATTCATCCCTCGGTGCATCTATCTGATCTCTGACCTGTTCTAATCCTTCCGCTGCAACAAACAGGTAAAAGGTGAGATCATGTTATGATTCTAAATAAGAACACCTAGATCTGATGCATGTTTAGGTTGATATCAATATGAGAATTGAATCAGGATCAACTGAACTATCCAACAGTGGTATCAGAGCCATTGGTTCTTAGGTTTCTTGTTTAGATTCATTGTTTAGGTTGTTTAATCTGTTTAGAATTGTTTTTGAATCAATTACTGATAAGATAAAACAGTTAAGAAACTGAATTAAATCCTAAACACACAAACAGAAATCACAAACCGAGCTATATGACTCGGGTTTGTTGATTGGCCGAGAGTATGGCCGGTTGGGTCGGATCGTTGGATCGATCGCGTCACGACCGCGGCTCGTCCCGATCGTAAGACGGATCGCGTCCCGATCACGATCGTCCCGTTCCGCCTCTCTCACGTCCCGATCGTCTCCATGCTTGCTCGATCGCGTGAGGCTTCATGCCGTCCGGATCGTGGCTCGCTCGTGGACGACTCGGCCAGCACCGTCCCGAACGTCCCGATGAACCGTCCCGATCATGCCAAGCGTATCGATCTCGGATCGTGGCGCACGGCTTGCGGCTGGACGATCATTGCTTGATCCGAAAGCTAGGGTTGTTTGATCACGGTTCAATCGGTTCGGTTCGGTTAATGGTTCGGTTTAAAATTTTAATTAAAATTGATTCGTTCTGGTTTAATAAACAGTTTTAATAATTTTATTAAATCTGGTTAAACCAGGATAAGAAATCCAATGTCGAAAGAAATATTGGATTTAGTGCCTAAACCAGGAATTTCTAATTTGATTTGGTTGGACCAAATAAATTGAGAGATTCCGGTTTAGTAAATAACCGGTTGACAATTGTGGTCATCGTAGTAATTAAAAACTTGGTTAGACCAGTTTTAATGAACCAGACCGGTTATGTCAATTAATTGGACAATTGGGTCATGTCTTGGACATGGACCAATTCTTGGGCCTCGGGCCAAGAAGTTAAAACAATTGGGCCAGTTAATTGAGTCTTTCTTCAGAATAATTTAAAATCTATTTTATAAAATTATAAAGTCGTTTTTAAATTAAATTTTCCGAAATTTTGAAATTAGAAAGTTTCTTAAAATAGAATTTTCTGAATTTGCGGGTTTTGGATTTTAAAGAAATTTCTAAAGTTAGAAAGTTTCCGGTTTTAGAAAGTTTCCAATTTTAGAAAGTTTCCAAAATTAGTAGGTTTCCATAAATAGAAAGTTTCCCGAAATAGTAATCTTCTATTTTGGGAATGATTTTAATAAACCTACGAACCTCAAATAATATCAAGCGTTGGATGTCTTATCCAGGCTATGTCAGCTGTCAAAGCCCATTCAATTGCATTCATGGCCTTACAGTGTGAGGATGTCTGCTTTTGCGTGAGTAAGACGGTTTGTGATTCATAAATGTCATTGGGAGTCCCAGACATTAATGATTACATGACTGTATAGTCCGGTTTTCTTGACTAGGCCATCGGGAGTCCCGGGCCTTGAGACATCAGTGTGGATTGGGCCTCGGGCCCAGATTCACAACCAAGAATTATATCACGGATATAATTAGCCGATATAGGGCTTACCGATATAAGCTAAGGTTGGGTGACGGCCAGTGGCCCACTTTAATTTTAGTTATATGTGGATCTTGGAATCATTATATTCTATTGAGGGTAACTTAGGTTATTGAATATAATGCGTGATTAATCATATTATTCTTTAATACGAGATTAGTCATTTTTGAACATAATAACTAATAACCTTTTTATTTATATATTTCAGATATGACTACTACAAGCACACAAAACACATTCTCGATCCGGTCTGTTCTCGAGAAGGAGAAGCTGACTGGAACGAACTTCCTGACATGGTCAAGGAACTTGAGGCTGGTCCTCAAGCAGGAGAAGAAGGATTATGTCCTTCGAGATCCCCTCCCCGAGAGGCCTCTTGCCAATGCTGCCAGGACTCTGCACAATGCTTGGGAAAAGCATTCGTCAGATGAAAATGATGTTTATTGCCTGATGTTGGTGACAATGACTCCTGAGCTGCAAAAACAGTTCGAAAGTGTATTGTCCCCAATCGAGATCATGGCAAGCCTGAAATCGCTTTTTCAGGAGCAGGCTAGGACCGAGAGGTTCCAGACAGTTAAGAACCTCTTGGACTGTAAGTTGGCTGCGAATGCGGCAGTGAGTCCTCATGTCTTGAAGATGATGGGTTATCTCGATCATCTTCAGAAACTCGACTGCCCAATCAGCCAGGAACTTGCCTGCGACATCATTCTGCAGTCTTTACCTGCAAGCTATGATCAGTTCATTCTGAACTTTAACATGCATGGCTTGAGTAAGACACTGCCTGAGCTTCACGGAATGCTCAAGACTGCAGAGCCCAACTTGAAGAAAACCGCCAAGGACCCCAATGTACTTATGGTACAAAAGGGCAAGGGGTTTAAGAAGTCTTCTGCTAAGGATAAGGGAAAGGCCAAGGGTGTCCAAGTCGCGGACAAGGACACGCCAAAGCCCAAGCCCAAGTCCAAGGCTGGGCCTACTGACATGTGCAGGTTCTGCAAAGAACTGGGGCATTGGAGAAGAGATTGTAAGAAATTCCAGGAAGGTCTAAAGGAATTAAAGAAGAAGACTTTCGAGACTTCTTCATCAGGTATTTTTGTTATAGAAGTTAATACAACTACTTCTGATAATACCTCATGGGTCATGGATACTGGTTGTGGGGCTCATATTTGTACTAATATGCAGGCACTCAGCAACAGTAGAAGGCTGAAGCAAGGACAAGTGGAGCTACGAGTTGGGAATGGAGCGAAAGTTTCAGCACTAGCTGTAGGAACATACTTGTTGTCTTTACCTTCGGGATTGATTTTAGAACTGAATAATTGTTATTTTGTACCTGCTATAAGCAGAAATATTATTTCAATTTCTTTGTTGGATTTGGAAGGTTATGATTTTTCAGTTAAGAATAAATTATGTTCCTTCAATCGCAACAATTTGTTCTATGGTTCTGCCCCTCTTACGAATGGGCTTTACATACTCGATCAATCCGCGCCAATTTATAACATTAATACAAAACGGTTTAAACCTAATGAGGAAAACCGAACGTTTCTATGGCATTGTCGTTTAGGGCACATCAGCGAGAAACGCATCAAGAGGCTCCATTCGAATGGACTTCTTGGCTCATTTGACTTTGAGTCATGTGAGAAATGCGAATCCTGCATGATGGGCAAAATGACACGGGCCCCCTTTAATAAACCTAACGAGAGGGCCAGTGACTTATTGGGCCTGATACACACTGATGTGTGTGGCCCAATGTCCACAAATGCAAGAGGAAACTATCAGTACTTCATTACCTTTACTGATGATTTCAGTAGGTATGGATATGTTTATTTAATGAAACATAAGTCTGAATCTTTTGAGAAGTTCAGAGAATTCCAAAATGAAGTACAGAACCAACTTGGCAAAAGCATTAAGGCTCTTCGGTCCGACCGAGGAGGAGAATACTTAAGCCAAGAATTCAGTGATCATCTGAGAGAGTGTGGGATCGTATCCCAACTCACTCCTCCTGGAACACCTCAATGGAATGGTGTGTCTGAGAGGAGAAATCGGACCTTATTGGATATGGTTCGATCTATGATGAGTCACACAGACCTTCCAATATCCCTTTGGGGATATGCTCTGCTAACAGCAGTGTTCACACTAAACAGAGCGCCATCAAAAGCAGTAGCAAAGACACCATATGAATTATGGACTGGAGAAGCTCCAGTGCTGTCTTATCTAAGAATTTGGGGTTGTGAAGCCTATGTTAAGAGATTAATCTCAGATAAGCTCACACCAAAATCTGATAAATGCTACTTCATTGGTTATCCACGGGAAACCAAGGCTTATTACTTCTATCTACGTTCCGAGAACAAGATCTTTGTTGCCCGGGATTGTAACTTTCTTGAGAGAGAGTTTCTCTCTAAGAAAGACAGTGGGAGTAAGGTACTGCTTGAAGAAATTCAAGATGAACAGGATACTGCTCAACCTAATGAGGAAGAGCAGCAGGAGGATCTACAAGAAATTGTAGAGCCTGAACCTGTAGTACCTGAAGTTCGAAGATCCGGGAGGATCCGTCACGAACCCGAGAGATATCAGGGATTCCTCGTGACTGACTGTCATGATCTTTTGATCATTGATGGTGATGAACCATCGAACTTCAATCAAGCCATGATGGGCCCAGATTCCTCTAAGTGGCGCAAGGCCACTGATTCCGAAATGGACTCCATGTCGGTCAACCAAGTGTTTTCGTTGGTTGACTTACCCGCTGGTGTAAAAGCCATCGAGTGCAAATGGATCTTCAAGAAGAAGATTGACGTGGATGGAAATGTCCAGATTTATAAAGCCAGGTTGGTGGCAAAAGGTTTCAGACAAGTTCACGGTGTGGACTACGATGAAACCTATTCACCGGTGGCTATGATGAAATCTATTCGGATTCTACTAGCAACTGCAGCTTTTCATGATTATGAAATTTGGCAGATGGACGTGAAAACCGCCTTCCTGAATGGTATTCTGGAAGAGGATGTGTATATGACACAACCTGACGGTTACATAGATCCAAAGAATGCTGGGAAAGTATGCAAGCTTCACAAATCCATTTATGGATTGAAGCAAGCATCGAGGAGCTGGAATCTTCGTTTTGATGAAGCGATCAAGCAATTTGACTTCATCAGAAACGAAGAAGAACAATGCGTGTATAAGAAATCTAGTGGGAGCAAGATTGTATTTCTTATTCTGTATGTCGATGACATACTACTTCTCGGAAACGACGTTCCAATGCTGAAGTCTGTAAAAGACTGGCTTGGAAGTTGTTTTTCCATGAAAGACATGGGTGAAGCCGCATACGTTCTTGGAATTAGGATCTATCGGGATAGACCTAAGAGGCTGATAGGCTTGTGTCAAGACTCATACATTGACAAAGTCCTACAAAGATTCAGCATGAAAGATTCCAAGAAGGGCTTCACGCCAATGGTACATGGCACAACGCTAAGCAAGAAGCAGAGCCCTACGTCGGCTGCTGAGCTTGAGCGCATGAAGAATATTCCTTATGCATCTGCAATAGGATCTGTCATGTATGCCATGATCTGTACTCGTCCTGATGTTGCTTATGCATTGAGCATGACGAGTAGATACCAGTCAAATCCAGGTGAAAACCATTGGATTGCCGTAAAGAATATCTTGAAGTATCTAAGACATACTAAGGATAAGTTCTTAGTGTACGGTGGAAGTGATGTGCTTAAAGTCAGTGGATTCACGGACGCAAGTTTCCAGACAGACACAGATGATTTCCGGTCACAGTCCGGTTATGTCTTTTGTCTGAATGGCGGTGCAGTAAGTTGGAGAAGCTCCAAACAGGACACCATTGCTGATTCCACTACAGAAGCTGAATATATCGCCGCCTCGGAAGCAGCGAAGGAAGCTGTTTGGATACGAAAGTTCATTATGGAACTAGGTGTGATACCAGATGCGGCTGAGCCTCTGGCACTGTTTTGTGACAACAATGGTGCTATAGCTCAGGCAAAGGAACCAAGATCACACCAGAAATCCAAGCATGTTCAAAGAAGATATCACTTGATACATGACATCATTAATAGAAAGGAAGTCAAAATCAGCCGAGTTCCGACAGATGATAATGTCGCTGATCCGTTGACAAAGCCACTCCCAAGGCCTAAGCTCGAGTTCCTAACTGAAGCTGTAGGCATTAGAAACATTGAAATGTAATCTAAATTTGAGTGGGAGTTTTGTGAGCTTTATTTTAGTTATTTGATATGTTCTTGTAAAACATTATTTTATGTTTTAATGAAATTATTATTTCAAGATTATTTTAACTGTGATGAAATAATCGTTCCAAAATGATATGAACCATTTTATAGGTCATCGAAGTAAATGATTTGATCTTGAGTCATCGAAGTCATTTAGCTTGATCATGAGATCCTATATTTGATAAATGTTTTATATCATCATGTCCCTAGTCGAAGGTTGTTGAAACTGGAACACCAACAACCGTGTGAGACTGGATTGGTACGTGACTTATGACAAAGTCTCAGTGTGTCATAGATGCACGGCATCAAAGTCAGTACATAGGTGAATGTTGGGAACATACGACCGGACAAGACCCGACTATAAGAACTCTTCAGGATATTTATATCTGTGTCATAAGAGATTCTTACTACGACTATAGAGTATAGTCCTTAGACCTGAGTTCACATGCATGTGACTGCACATGGACTGATGTACTTTGATCATTGTCTAACGCTATCGTTCTGTGATAGCTATAAGGACCTTGTTTGGGTGCATTATGAAATGAGTAGTTTACAGTGATGGAACAAGACGGAATTTGTCCCTCCAATATAAGTGGAGTGAATATCTCTAGGCCAATCGGAGATTTGAATACTGGAAAACGCATGGCCATGCTCAAACGGACTTTCCCGAGTCGTTTGGATTGTCAGTATCAAATCAGAGTCCGATGAACAAGATTAGGCTTTATAAGGATGACACCAATCTTGCCTTATGACTAATCGAGATATTGAGACAAAAGGATTATGAATACAGAGATTCCAGTACAAGTGGGAGATTGTTGGAATTGTGTCCAGTAATCTCGGTACTGTCTCTAGAAAGTAAGAGTATGTCGAGATCAGACATAAGTCATATAATACTGGGGATCATGATGGCTTGCTAGAGTCCGCTCATAATCTATAAGTCTTGGACTTATTGCTTTTATTATATGATCCCATATGGGTCACACGCCTAAGCTAACAGGAAAATGTGTTGGAACGGCTTAGCAGAAGTACGACAAAAGTGCTAGGCATTTGTCGTACTAAGAGAGTCCACGTCGGACGACAAATGTGTTGGGACTGTAGTACATCACCGTGTTGATCCCCATGAACTATTGCGCCACTTGCACTGTGATACCGGCAGAGAGTCCACGTCGGACGACGGGATTCGCGAGGTCATCGAAGCCATACCAACGCCGAATCCAACGAAGATTCTTCCGATGATGATAACCCAAGGGGCCGGAGCAAACACCATGACGATCGCGCCGATCAGGAAAAGTACGTCTGCGATTAGAATCGACATTCTCCTTCCGAATCTATCGTTGATCCAACTATAGGAGATAAGATCAAGCAGTTAGACTATCATATATTCTTAGCACATATTTTGTATATTCCAGTTGAGCTGTTAGGATACTATAGATCTTATCTCAGTGTGTATATACTCATGTAATCAACAACTCTAAGTAAGTTAATCAAATACAACTTCTATTCAAACCTACATGGTATAAGAGCTTCTGTGCTAACGCAAAAGATCCTCTCTTTTTCGTTTCAATGGATTCTTCATCCTCCTCATCGATTATCCTCAACCCATCGGATCCACTCCATCCGATCACCACCATTAATATGGTCAATATTACCAAACTCTCCTCTACCAACTATATTACCTGGAGCATCCAAATCAAATCCCTTCTTCGCTGTTATGATCTGCTCAAATTCATTGATGAATCCGCAGCTCCGCCTCCATCCCTAACCCAAGTTAACGGTGTGGATGTTGGAATTGTGTCCAGTAATCTCGGTACTGTCTCTAGAAAGTAAGAGTATGTCGAGATCAGACATAAGTCATATAATACTGGGGATCATGATGGCTTGCTAGAGTCCGCTCATAATCTATAAGTCTTGGACTTATTGCTTTTATTATATGATCCCATATGGGTCACACGCCTAAGCTAACAGGAAAATGTGTTGGAACGGCTTAGCAGAAGTACGACAAAAGTGCTAGGCATTTGTCGTACTAAGAGAGAATGAATAATGGGTCTGATTAAATGGGATTTAATCAGATTGGGCCCAAAAGCCCATTAGGGAAAAGAGAAGGCTTTTAATGACTAAAAGCCAAGTCTTTTCTCCCTAACCCTAACACCCAGCCGCGGCTACTCCTCTCTCTCTGCGCCTCCTTTCCTGGTGGTCTAGCAGCCATTTCCTTGTGAAGCGTGTGTGAACCTCTGGAGGATTCATCCCTCGGTGCATCTATCTGATCTCTGACCTGTTCTAATCCTTCCGCTGCAACAAACAGGTAAAAGGTGAGATCATGTTATGATTCTAAATAAGAACACCTAGATCTGATGCATGTTTAGGTTGATATCAATATGAGAATTGAATCAGGATCAACTGAACTATCCAACAGTGGATTCTCCAAATCCAGCTCTCACGACATGGAACCGTCAAGACAGTCTCCTCTTTAGCGCCCTCATCGGGACCATTGAGACTGCTCTTCAATCGTTGATCACCAGCTCCACTACCTCGCTTGAAGCCTGGACCACTCTAGCTTCTACGTACGGCAAGCCGACCCAAGGTCACATCAAGTAGCTTCGTCAGCAGATCAAAGCCTGCGCCAAAGGACTGACTCCATTGACACATATATGCAGTCTATCAAGACAAAATCGGATGCTCTTGCACTTCTGGGTAGTCCTCTCGATCCCGAAGACCTCACTGACTACGTTCTCGAAGGTCTCGGTGAAGAATACAAGTCTGTTGTTGAATCCATCCATGGTCGTGACTCTCCGATATCTTTCCCTGAGCTTCATGAGAAGCTTATCAATCGGGAACTAGCTCTTCTGCGGATTCAATCACAGGCCAACGCTTCTTTTCCTGTCACTGCGCATCATGTGCAGAATCGAAACCGGAAGTGGCGTCCACAATCATCAGCCGATCACCAACAATTTGCGAATCGTTCGTCTTCTTCTGCACCTCGCCGTCCTTACCTGGGAAAGTGTCAAGCCTGCGGCACTCAGGGTCACAGCACGAAGTATTGTCCGATGTTCAAGCTTGTGACATAGTCATCTCCGTTAGGATCGGTTTCATCTTCTTTCACTCCGCGTGGTCCATCCAACTGGTCACCGCAAGCTTACAATGCGTCCACTTACCCTCCAAATCCACCTTTGTGGCTCCTCGACAGCGGCGCATCCCATCACATAACATCGGATCTTGCTAACCTGGCTCTGCATTCACCCTACACTGGTTCAGAGGAAGTTATGGTTGGAAATGGAAAGGGTCTCAACATCACCCACACTGGTTCAATATCTCTTTCTAACTCCTCTCGCAATCTCTCTCTGAATAATGTTCTGCGTGTACCTGAAATAGCAAGAAACCTCATTTCTGTTAAACAATTGTGTACTGACAACTCTGTTTCGGTGGATTCTTTCCCGAATGCTTTCAGGTGAAGGATCTGACCACATGGGCGCCGTTAACTTCAGGAAAGACGAGTGATGGTAGATACGAGTGGCCAGCTTTGCTGATTCATATTTTTCTGCTTTTGTTGCTTCAATAAAATGTTCTCTGCCAATTTGGCATTCTAGGCTAGGACATCCTTCTTTTCCCATTTTAAACTCAATTATGTCTCATTATTCTCTTCATGTTGCTAATAAAGATAAATCTCTTCTTTGCAATGCCTGTTCCACAAGTAAAAGCCACAAACTCCCTTTTTCCACCTCAACACTCTCGACCACCCAGCCTTTAGAAATCATGTTCTCTGATGTCTGGACTTCACCGGTCCATTCAATTGATGGTTTTAAATACTACATCATTTTTGTCGATCATTTCTCACACTACATTTGGCTATATCCTCTCAAAAGGAAGTCAGATGTTCTCTCTGTGTTCCCAAATTCAAAAGTCTGGTTGAAAACAAGCTTAACCTTCGACTAAAAACTCTCTATTCGGATAACGGTGGTGAGTATCTCGCCTTGTCAAAATTTCTGGCTGACAATGGCATTTCACACTTAACCTCCCCTCCTCACACACCTCAACATAATGGTTTCTCGGAACGTCGTCACAGACACCTTGTAGAAAACGGCTTAGCCCTTCTCTCTCATGCCTCCATTCTGATCTCCTTTTAGTCTTATGCCCTCACGGCTGCGACCTATCTCATAAATCGTTTGCCCACACCCACACTCTCTAACTCATCTCCGTTCCAGTGCCTCTTTTCTGCTGCTCCGAACTATGCCAAACTTCGCGTATTCGGATGCCTTTGCTATCCTTGGTTAAGGCCATACACTCACACAAAGATTGAACCACGTTCCAAACCATGTGTCTTCCTAGGATATTCCCAAACTCAAAGTGCTTATCTATGTCTCGAACCTTCTTCCAAACGTGTTTACATATCCAGACATGTCCTTTTTCATGAAACTTCCTTTCCGTATAGCTCTCTTTCATCTCCTTCTTCTTCATCGGTTTCATCAAATACTGTCTTGTGGTCTCCTTCGTTGTTGCAGGTTAATCGCGGTTCACCATCACTGTCGACGTCGCCCTCCTGTATTGTTTACTGCTTTCTCATCTGATTGATTTAGCTAAGTTTGAAAACATATGATCTATTGCGTGATCTTGAGTCTCTGTGGATACGATACTCTTTATACGATACTCTTTATACGATACTATATATGATCCCATTCCGGTCATTGATCATAGTCAAAGATCCGAGAGATTACCTGATCGCCTAACCATCCGTAATCAGATTCTGGCCATTCTTCCTTCCTCGCCATTATCCTTTTGTAGAAGTTAACTTCAGGGTTGTATGTGCTAATGGCTCATCCCTATCAAAACATAGAAAACACATGTTGTATGTTAAGTATTAACCCAATAAAGTAGTGTACAAGCAAATACATAAACTTACTCATCCGGTTGTATCAAGTCCATAAGATTTTGGAGTTTTCTCTCTTCCAATTTTTCGAATGGAACATACGCGTAGTCACTTGAGATTTTTCCAAAAGCTGCCCTGGTTGACATGATCCTTTTCACAACCGAACTTGGGATATATGGGCTTTGTTTTGTCTGCGCCAAGAGTCTGATCCGGCCACTATCCTCATCTCCTTTGTTTTTTGCACAGCTGAGCGGCTAGCATGTCCAAATTATTTCTGAATTCTGTGTTATCCTCATCCCCTTCATCTACATGTTTCACACCTTTTTTTATTCCGTTTTCCTTTGTTCTTTGGTGTCACAAACTTCTCAACTGGCTCTACTTTAACCTTCACTGCTTTCTCAGATTTTCTAATCTTTTTCCCAACAGCTATTTTACTGGGTTTCTTCACTTTTGGTTTCTTTTTCACCTGAGTAGGGCTTTCTAACCATGACTACAAAGTAAATAGAACCTCATTAAAAGAAACAGCGATGTAGCAGAAGAAATATAAACACAACAAGAGAAAAAGTTGGACATAAATCTCATACCAAGTTTTCTGTTGCACTGTCTTTCTTGTCCTTTTCTCCATTTAAATCAGCCGCAACCTACATTATAATATAACCCCAATATTACAAACAAATCGTTTAACCAAAAGTATTGAATAAAAACACAATAAAAACAATAAAATGATACATACTATAGTTTCTGGTAGGCTGTTTCCAGCTTCAGTGTCTCTATGGATATCAACTCTAACCTGCATGAGTAAAGAATAACGATACACACATTATATAGAAGACAGTGTTTAAATCCGCAATAGGGTAGAACAAATCCGTAAGAGAGCAATATGGAAATGTACCACAAAGTATCGTATAAAGAGTATCGTATCCAAATAGACTCAAGATCACACAATAGATTATATGTTTTCAAACTTAGTTAAATCAATCAGATGAGAAAGCAGTAAACAATGCAGAAATGTAAAAGTGTGTTTCGATAAGAGAAAAACGCTAGACTCAAGATATTCTCAGGAAATCATACAATGTAGACACTTAGTTAATCATGATTCAGGTTGAGCACATGTTCAAGAACTAGAATCACAATGTATAATAATTCAACTCTCGCTGCAATTACTATCTATGTCTAGTAACCTAACGATTCAAATCTTTTTGCAATCTTAGAGTTCTAGACAAACATTAATAGCAAGTTCTTAAGTTCACAATTCTTCTAAATCAAATCTCTTTGTATCTAGTCAAATTGCTCACACTAAGTTCTTTCAGATTATAACTCACACTCTCGTCCCAAATTAACAATCTAAGATCTAAACCCTAGGTGATCAGTCCAGAATTCAGTTTTAATTTCAACTTAGGTGATGAACAAATAGATTTAGAATCCTAATCATTCAGTGATCTAACAAGGCATGAAATCCTTATGAGAATCCCTAAATCTAACTAAGGTTACTACTCAGACATGGAATCAAATGAATAACACATGTTTGAATAGAAAACAAGACTGAATAGATAAATAACAGGGGTTCAAAATCCTTCTCTCAAAGGTTACAAGTAGCAAGAACAGCCCTAAGCCAAAATCTCTCAATCTCCAGAACAAAGCAAGAACAAAGAACAAGATAAGAGTTACTGCTCTCAAAAACCTAATTAAAAACCACTAAACACATTCTGGGACTGAATTAGAATTAGGGAAACTTCTGGAGCAACTTTGTAATTCTTTAAAAGATGTCTTCAACTAGCGCATAAGTCTCTGTCGCCATCAGTGTCGACCGACACCAAGATGGATGTCGGTCGACATCCACTCGTGGTCGAGACACCAACTTCAGCTCCTTGCATAAGTCGCCAGAAACGTCCCAAAACTCCGCTCTTTGCTCCAAACGCAAGCTTATCTGTAAAAGACTCGATATACTCGAAAAACTAGGTAAAGACTCAATATACACAATTATATCATGGTTGAAAACCTGGAAAAACCATGATATATCAACTCCCTCTCACTTAGCTCTTGATTGCCCTCAAGAAAATAAAGAACCAAAGTATAAGAAAGAGGTTTGAAAACTCAGAAACTCATTTCGTCTTAGGAACATTCGCATTCACATTCACTTAGTAAACCACTGAAAACATCCCTGCAGAGATCAATACCACAATGTACTTCCCCCAAACTTAGCAACTGTCCCAAGTAAACTCCACAATCTAGACAAAGCATCCAAATTCACCACACTAACCTCTGTATATAATTAAGTGCGGTCTCAGAAAGGGAGTATCGATCAGAGGACACATGGACTAAACTCAGTCAGTACCTGACCTCCAAACTGTCGGTTTCTGGTTCTTTTCTTTTCCCTTTCTCCCTTAGCACTGATTTTTCCCCACTGGGTATCATTTTTTTTTTATCAGTGCTCTTCCCTTTTTATTCGGGGTTTAACTTTGGACATGTTTCCATGGATGCACATGAGGTAATAGGGGTCTCTACCACTCCCGTGACCACTTCGAAGCTACTAGCTTATCCGCGTATTATCTCTTTTGTTTTTACTTTCAAGGGAGGGGAAAATGGAATCATACTCGGACAGGATTATAGGCTGTGTCAAGCACATCAGAGGAATTCGATCCAGAGATACCAAGCCCCTAAGTGAGAAAATTCAGTCAGGATTAGAGGTGAAGTTAGTGATGGATCCTCTGAATACCTGAGAAGATATGTGTGTCCTTGGTAGGTTGATCCGTGTGGGATTTTCTAACAGTCATAGAGCTACTGCAGGGCTGTCCAATGGTCACTTAGTTCCTGTTCCAGCGAAAAATTTCCTCGAAAAATCATAGTTTCATACCAATTTTGACTTAATAAAACAATTTAAAAACCAAAGAAAACAAAAGGACTGACACTAAGAAAATAGAACACAATTTCAGTAACCACTTCCCCCACACTTATACTGCACTGTCCCCAGTGCAATCGTAGTTTGGGTTCGGTATAAATCGATCGGGAACCATTCAAAGATTGAGTAAAAAAAAAATCGAACCTGAACACGATCGGTGTCGACCGACACCAAGAGTAGTGTCGACCGACACTGATCTCGTGGGATCATACACAAGATGCAGAATCAGCTCGTGGTTGAGTTAACGAGTTAGCACTCAATTTCTCACTTGTTAACTGCGCTAGATCACTCAAAAATCACATCAGAAGCAACGGTGGTAGTGCATAAACTCAAATCATCAAGGTTCGAGACAGACATGACCAACAGATTGACTCAAAAATAAACATAAAAACGACTCAAGAGAAAAGAAAAAGGAAACAAACGCAGAACCAGCAGCAGCAAGAATCTAAAACACCGGAGAGTCCTCATCGTCCATCTCCTTGAAGTCAGCAGCCTCCTCTATCTCCTCATCCTCTGAGCTGACCGGTACAGGTGATGGCGCAGGTGCGCGACGTCGCGGCTGTGGGTGGTGAACACGCTGTGAGCGTTGGCAGGACATGCGGTGAACCGTCTTCCAGATCCCCTTGAGTACACCTGATGTCCACTTCTGAAACTGCTCTGGTGGCATGTCTTCTGCTGGTACAGGAGGGTCTGGGAACCCATAAATCTCATCAGGATTGTCAGCAGGGACTGCATCGTTCTCAGCAGTAGAAGAAACAGCTCCAGAAGTGGCGCCTCGAAGCACAGTGGAGCGACGCGGGACAGTCCGACAAAGTTCCTCAGCTGGCTAAAAAGAGATAATAAAAGGCTCATTTGTGATGCCTGTGAGCTTGATCTCAGGGAGAGGAAAGAGGCGCTCTACGCTAGATATATCATGGAAACACCACATAAACGTTTTCCCAGTGGTATCTCCCTTGATGCAGTGCATGCTCTTCAGGTGTGTAAAGTTCATGGTAGACTTCTTGGTGCATATAGAAAGCTGACTCCAGTCGATCCCAAAGTGGTCAAAAATGGGATTTAAGAGACTCCCAACCGACTCTGTCTTCTGCCTCTTTCCTGTGAAAGGCTTAGTCTTCAGATCTTCTAAATGGTGGGCAAAGACAGCTCCCATGTTGATGTCAGATTCCAAATGTGCGCCTGATACACACTAGCATCGATAATACCACCAATTCCAAAGTAGAGCAGCAGAAGCTCAGCTATCCTCATCATCCCTGGATCCATCTTACACAGGATTGTGTTAGCAAACAATCAGACAGTGTACCGCAAGACCGGATGCCGCACTGCGGTCTGTCGAGTGACCTGAGAATCATACACTTCATTGCCAAAATGTTCCCAGAATACCTGCACATCTGTCCACTGCTCAGGCAGGTTGACTCGTTCCTTGGTCCTGTCAAACTCATAGATATCACACAGCTCGGGAATGGTGTTCCTGTGCCGCTTTCCCTTAGCCATGAAGGTCAATGTCCCTTCAGAAGCTTTCCGCACCACTTCATTGGTGTAATAAACCCGGACTTTGGCCATGAACTGTCTGACCAGCTCCTCATGCACGTCATAGTACTTGGTACAGATGGTACCCAAGCATATTGTCCTCAGAATGCGCAGGACATCTGATCTGATCTTCAGCTTGTTCATCGTGGTGGTGCAGGCAATCCGAGTCAGGGTGTTCTCAGGAAATAATGCAATGTAGACACTTAGCTAATCAGGATTCAGGTTGAGCACATGTTCAAGAACTCGAATCACAATGTATAATAATTCAACTCTCGCTGCAATTACTATCTATGTCTAGCAACCTAACGATTCAAATCTCTTTGCAATCTTAGAGTTCTAGACAAGCATTAATAGCAAGTTCTTAAGTTCACAATTCTCCTAAATCAAATCTCTTTGTATCTATTCAAATTGCTCACACTAAGTTCTTTTAGATTATAACTCACACTCTCGTGCCAAATTAACAATCTAAGATCTAAACCCTAGGTGATCAGTCCATAATTCAGTTTTAATCTCAACTTAGGTGATGAATAGATAGATTTAGAATCATAATCATTCAGTGATCCAACAAGGCATGAAATCCCTATGAGAATCCCTAAATCTAACTAAGGTTACTACTCAGACATGGAATCAAATGACCACATGTTTGAATAGAAAATAAGACTGAATAGATAAATAACAGGGGTTCGAAATCCTTCTCTCAAAGGTTACAAGTAGCAAGAACCACTCCAAGCCAAAATCTCTCAATATCCAGAACAAAGCAAGAACAAAGAACAAGATAAGAGTTACTGCTCTCAAAAACCTAATTAAAAACCACTAAACTTGTTCTAGGACTGAATTAGAGTTAGAGAAACTTCTGGGGCAACTTTGCAATTCTTCAAAAGATGTCTTCAACTAGTGCATAAGTCCCTGTCTCCATCAGTGTTGACCAACACCAAGATGGATGTCGGCCAACATCCACTCGTGGTCGAGACACCAACTTCAGCTCCTTGCACAAGTCGCCAGAAACATCCCAAAACTCCGCTCTTTGCTCCAAACGCAAGCTTACCTGTAAAAGACTCAATAGACTCGAAAAACTAGGTTAAAGACTCAATATACACAATTATATCATGGTTGAAAGCCTGGAAAAACCATGATATATCATTTTTCGAAGAACATGATTCTCCATGTTCATCTTCACGTGAAACTGGTTTCTTCGCCTCAACCTTTGCGGCATTTTGTAAACTACTAATAGCTCCTTTCATCACCCACATTTCGTCCGCGAAGTCTTCAAACCTTGTATCTATTGCTGACAACTTCAGCTGATTTTGATTGCCCATCTCATCTATTTTCGCAGTCAAAGATTTCAGAACACTAAGTACTTCTGCACTGATATTGGTCTGACCGACATCCTCACCGCCTTCCTTCACCATTTCTTTCTTCTTTTTTCCAACCAACTGAAGATGCTCCCTCATATTTTGACACTGGCTCCACACTCGGACACTTTTTTTAAACGGCTTTACGAATTTCTGATCAACAGAAACTCTTCTGTGCCATTCCCAAGTCCATTCATTCTTCCACAGACAATGGTTGATGATGTCTTGGATCATTGTATCCACACTTTCATCATCAACTTCACCAGGACACTCGGGATAAATTTCAGTCAATGGTTTCATCACCATATTTTTAACAGGCAGCTGCAGTTTCAGAAGAGATTCACTAGAGATTAGTAGTTTGCAATAAATACAGAAATCAACAGCAATACTAGCTATCCACAACAAGTTTAAAAAGCTGTAACATTGTTATGAACTATGTGATGAGCAGAACACAAATCAGCAGTCAGTAAAATAATTCGTAACATGTACTAAACCAATAATTTGAAGATAAAAGACGGACTAATACAAACTTTAATCGAGACATACCACGGCGTTATCACGCTTAGCTACAAAAACTGCGTCGTCAACATCGTAATGACATCGTGATCCACCCCAGCGAAGTAAAGGAAGCTCGTCAACTCTCTTTTTACCACCATACATTTCTCCCAGCTTCGGATAAGACTCCAGAGCCCATACAGACACCGCTTGAACAAAACCATTTAATGTAACCGAAGACCCAGCAAGATTTGTTTCTTTGATGGACTTCATCAGAACCTCAAATGCTAGCCGACCCCACTGAAAACTATTAAAAATAGCGGTATCTAAAGCCATTTTAGCGTACTTGAACTCGATCCTTTGACCTCTCTGATACCCAAATACACCTACATGGAGGAGGCATAAAAAACCAATGGTCGTCCTCTCTGGTAAAGACCAGCCGGCGCATATATCCAAAACCCGTCGCATGTCTTTCCAATGAGGTCCATCGCCTACAGCCAGCCCCATTTTTTTCCATAACTCCGTGTGATCAACAACTACTTCAACTCCCACACCATATGGATCACAATTCAGACCTGTTATCTGTGCAAACTTGTTGAAGGAAAACCTCAGTGGATCATCTCCAATCAAACACCACATTTCCATCAACTTCTTAGTCTCCAACTGCCGTGTAAGAAAGTAGAACAGCGTCCTCCCACAGAAAATGAAATTATTTTCGGCAAGCTTAGCAATACACCCAAGTTTATACTCCCTCATTTCCTTCCATGCATCTTCACCGAGAGTTTTTCTAGCCATTCTCAACTGCTCTAAGCTAGTACAGTGATTCAGACTTCGCGGCAGAGACGGATAATTGCCATCTTTAAACAAGCGCTGCAGATATTTCTTCTTCTTCGCATTCTCCATGTCTACAGAAACAGAGCGGCAATATCATCAGACAACAGGGATAGAATGAGCAAATAAATTCGCAACAAGGACAAATAAATCAGCAACAAGGAGTAATAAATCCGCAACAAAGAGTAATTAAATCCGCAACAAGGAGTAATAAATCCGCAACAAGGACAAATGGAGATGCAGTCTCATCAAACAAAAGGGATAGAATGAACAAGTAAATGACCGAGAACATCCAAAATTTGAAACAAAACCATGTTATCATATTAGCCCAGAGACAGATTTACTAGATATCAAGGACCGAAATGATAACACAAAAAATCCGTAATCACAACAAAAAATCCGTCATGCATCAATTACAACATGGAAGTTACTATATTTTCCCTATGATTCTAGTCCAATTAACAACTATCGAAATAAATCTGGCCACGACAGAGAGCAACAAGACAGGTTCCATTTGAGAGATGAAATGGCCACAAACAGGTTCATCTTAACACATAGACAATAAATTCACAAACTTTTTACTATTTTTCAAGACTAGGTTTCACAATCTATCGCGGAGAACAAAATTAAACAGATAACAAGAGACAAAATCGGGCCAAGAACAAGAGAATGATGATGATACACAGAGCAATAGACAAATCGGGCCATGAATATGAGAACAATGATAATAAACAGATAACAAGAGACAAATTGTGGCAAGAACAATGACAATACACATAGAACAAGAGTCAAATCGAACCAAGAACAAGAGAACACATAGAATACCTCGCGAATGGGGATGTACGAAGTGAGCTAGTGCTTCGTCGCGGGTTGAAGAGGCGACGAGAAAGGGTGAGGGGATATCGGCGGAGGTCGGCGACTGAGCTATTGGAGGCCGGCGGAAGTGAGGTCGGCGACAGAGCATCGTCGCGGATTGTATGAAGACGGCGACGAGAGCTTAGGGTAAATTTTGAAGACCTAATCTTTACCTTGTGTTCATATCCCAAATCGATTTTTTACCTTCCTTTTTTTTAACCATTAAATCATTATTTCCTTTTCTAAAAAATCGGTTTTCATTTTTTTTTGGACATTATTGGTTTTTATTTTATATAAATATAATTTTAAAGATTTTTTAAGGTAAATGTATTATAAATGGTAAGTGTTTAGAAATGGGTATATAGATCATTTTCCACATCTTAAACACTAAGTTAGTAAACTTAGGGGTTATGGATACTAAGTAAGTAATTACTCTAAAGATTCATACTACTTAGAGTTAATTTCACATAAAATTATTATAAATGTCATAATATTTACATGTAATAGAAAATTAAAAAAAAAACAATTCCATCCAAACACCGTAGTTATTATTACCCCGTTTCATTCATTCCTTTACGATGATCTATTCTAATAACTGGTGTTGTTTGACACATCTTAGAACAAATTTTGGAAACCAAAAGAAATAAGGGCTCTCTCTCTCTAGTTCTAAAGAGAGATTTTATCTCTCGTTCTCTCAAGCGAGCCCGAGATGATTTAATAGCCCTTTCTTTTTGTTTTGGTACATATTTCTTCCGATCTTTGGTCGGATTTTGGTTTTCTCTCCCGATCAATCCTCGGTTCCTCCGGCGATTTTGATCGGCTTTTTGGGTGTTTTTCTCTAGGATCTTTGATCCCAATAAACTCCGGCTTCGATGTACTGGCTGGCTGTTATCTTCCGTTATCGGAATTTACCGGTTTACCGGTCTCTCTCGACTTTATGTCGTTTGATCTCGCTCCTTTGGTCTCACTTTAGCCGTTTGATAGGTCGAGTTTTAATCCCTATTCTAACTGCAAGTGCACAGTGATGTAGTTGTAGTACTTAGGGTATCGAATCCACAGGGACTCCGGTCAACGATAGATAAGAACAGAAAAGATTAAACTAGGAGAAAGCAAAGGTGATTAAACTAAAAGCATAGCAGAAAAGTAAATCAGTAGCAGGAGTGGTTTGTGAGCAAGGAAGCGAAGCGTTAGGTTTCAGGAGTTCTCAGGAAATCAGGAACACAAGCAATCAATTAATCAGGATCTAATCAATAACTGTTCTAGAACTCAAACACGGATATAGAACTAACCAAATTCCTTTGCGATAATTCTCTAAGTCTAAGTGCAGCAAACCAAACTTTCGTTTGCGAGAACTAACAGATTAAACCAGCTTTAATTCCAAGTTTGATATGTTCACAATTAACCTAAACCAAACTTTCGTTTGCGAGAAGTTTAATTGCTCATCTAGGTTCTTTCTAGCTAAATTAACCAACTTTCGCTGCATTAATCAGCCTAACATCATAATTCTGATTAGCTACTTCAGATTAAGCATTAAGAACAACCTAAACAAAGAACTAGCAGATATGAATCCCTACAGATTGATTTAAACTATAGTTCCATGAAATCCCTAATGAGAATCCTTCAACCTAACAGGTAAACTACTCAGACATGTTCATCGAGACAGAAAATATCATAAGTAGAAAACCAAATATCATTAAACAGAATAATCAACAGGGGTTCGAAATCAAGTCTCTTTCGAGAACAAGATCAGCCCCTAAGGCTCTCTGAAATAAAATAAAACTAAAGTAAAAAGTGTCGCCTAAACAAGTGGCTAAAAACCCTAATATATAGTCTAAAACACGTTTTGGGATTCTGTGTAAATATCTGGGCTTTTCTGCAATATCAGCATTCTTCATTAAACCGCCGAGTTTGGCCCATTCGCGCTATGCATCGATCGATGCAGGTGTGCAACGATCGATGCAATCCTAAAATCTGGACAGTGAACTCTGTTTCTCGGCCAGACACTCCAAATAGCTCCAGAAAGTGCCATAATCACCAAATCTGCTCCAAATGTGCTTGTACCTAATAAACACTTGAAAAGACTCTAAAACATAGTAAAAGACTCGATAAAGAACACATATACCATGGTTAAAATCCCTAACCACACTTAAACTACACTGTCCCCAGTGTAATCAAGGCATGAGCTCGGTGAGAATAATCAAATTGAAGAACAAACCGAAAAGTTGCAGATTACTTACCTGTCGTCGCCCTGCGTCGATCGATGCACAAGGGTGTCGATCGATGCAAGGCGATTATCGCTCGCGGTTATGTTGATAACCGATGTCTGAACCGCAATCAATTCCGCTAACCGTGAATCGCGACTGCATCGACCGATGCACTAGGTGTGTCGATCGATGCAATGCGATTATTCCAGTTTCTCTCGGCTCTGAACACACTTAAACAGAAAAATCAAAATATCAAAATCAAAACGAAAAATTAAAACAAAAACGAACCTACTAGTGGGTTGCCTCCCACTCAGCGCTTGTTTTTAGTCATTAGCTTGACTATTGGAAGAGATTTGATTCAAGGTGGTTTCAACAGAGACTTTGAGTGTCTCTGTGAATATCTCTTCATCCAAGGAGGTGTATAGGCTTTCACATCATGAAGTTTTTCAAGGAAAGAGTAATCAGAATCAGGGCGGGAGCGAAGCTTGGGCGGTCTACTGCGTTTTCCTACATTCAAAAAAATGTGATCAGAAGGTTTAAGCTTAGGTGATTTGTACCTTACCTTTGATGTATATCTGATGTTTGGAGCTTTCTGCTTATGAGCAGTTGCAGGTACTGAAGATCTTAGAGCAGGTTCAAGAGGAACCGCCATCTTCTTCTTTCCACTATCAGATACTGTAATTCCACCAATCTGAACTTCTTCTTTCAGATGACCATCAGTTGAGATCATATTCTTTGCATGAACTCGCGAAGTTTCAACTGGTGGTGTTTTATTCACCTTCTTATCCATCACTTTCACGCAGTTAGCCACTTATAGCTCCTGTTTAGAGGGTTTAGGAACCTTAGGATATGGCACAGGGGGCTTATAGACTCGTTCTGGTACTGTTGCATGTTTCTGGTCATGTCTGCGTTTTGTGTCGATCGTTGCATGATGTGTGTCGATCGATGCAGGGCGATTCTGATTATCGTAAGAACTCGAAATTGCCGTCAGAACGGCGTGTCGATCGACACTAAGGGGGTGTCGATCGATGCATGTATCAGGCAGACAATATTCATCCAGAAAATCCGAGATTATGCTCTTTTCTTCACCTAGCAACTCAATCTCATCCCTTAAGGTCACAGTCTGATGTGCAGCTTCCGTTCAGCTCCTTAGCTTCATTATGCCTTTGCATTGTTTTAGCTGTTTGAACTCGGACATCTAGCTTCTTCATATGTGTGCTCAAGTATTCAAACTTCTCATTCAGATCTTCATGCAATGCATCCATCCTTGAGTTGAAGGACACAGTGATCTGTTGTTCTCTCTCAAGAAACTGTTCCATCATAGCTTCTAATCTGCTCTTATGTGTAGGTGCAGGCGGTACTTGGTAAGAAGAAATACCATAGTTCCTCGAGAAGGTATTACCCTGTTGCTGGAAAGGTCCCTGAAAAGCTGATTCCTGACTGTAGAATTCATTCCCTCCAACGCAGTTGATAACTTCTTGCGCATACTTTCCAAGTAGAAGGCTATGCAGATAGTCAACTTTACTCTTCAACCCAGCTATCTGTGAATTATCAATCCCTGGACTAAAGAAATCATACATCTTCCTACGATATGTGTCGATCGATGCAGTGGAAGCGTCGATCGATGCAAGCGCGATGATGTGACGATCGACACACAGGACCGTGTCGATCGATGCAGTGCGATTACAGGCGTACCTAAAATGCAAGAACAGAAAAGAAAAAAAAAATTAGTAGCAAAAAATAAAAACGAAAAACCTAGTCTAAACCCTAAGTTCAAATCTATCGAAGACTTAAAAGAGTCCCCGGCAACGGCGCCAAAAACTTGATAGGTCGAGTTTTAATCCCTATTCTAACTGCAAGTGCACAGTGATGTAGTTGTAGTACTTAGGGTATCGAATCCACAGGGACTCCGGTCAACGATAGATAAGAACAGAAAAGATTAAACTAGGAGAAAGCAAAGGTGATTAAACTAAAAGCATAGCAGAAAAGTAAATCAGTAGCAGGAGTGGTTTGTGAGCAAGGAAGCGAAGCGTTAGGTTTCAGGAGTTCTCAGGAAATCAGGAACACAAGCAATCAATTAATCAGGATCTAATCAATAACTGTTGTAGAACTCAAACACGGATATAGAACTAACCAAATTCCTTTGCGATAATTCTATAAGTCTAAGTGCAGCAAACCAAACTTTCGTTTGCGAGAACTAACAGATTAAACCAGCTTTAATTCCAAGTTTGATATGTTCACAATTAACCTAAACCAAACTTTCGTTTGCGAGAAGTTTAATTGCTCATCTAGGTTCTTTCTAGCTAAATTAACCAACTTTCGCTGCATTAATCAGCCTAACATCATAATTCTGATTAGCTACTTCAGATTAAGCATTAAGAACAACCTAAACAAAGAACTAGCAGATATGAATCCCTACAGATTGATTTAAACTATAGTTCCATGAAATCCCTAATGAGAATCCTTCAACCTAACAGGTAAACTACTCAGACATGTTCATCGAGACAGAAAATATCATAAGTAGAAAACCAAATATCATTAAACAGAATAATCAACAGGGGTTCGAAATCAAGTCTCTTTCGAGAACAAGATCAGCCCCTAAGGCTCTCTGAAATAAAATAAAACTAAAGTAAAAAGTGTCGCCTAAACAAGTGGCTAAAAACCCTAATATATAGTCTAAAACACGTTTTGGGATTCTGTGTAAATATCTGGGCTTTTCTGCAATATCAACATTCTTCATTAAACCGCCGAGTTTGGCCCATTCGCGCTATGCATCGATCGATGCAGGTGTGCAACGATCGATGCAATCCTCAAATCTGGACAGTGAACTCTGTTTCTCGGCCAGACACTCCAAATAGCTCCAGAAAGTGCCATAATCACCAAATCTGCTCCAAATGTGCTTGTACCTAATAAACACCTGAAAAGACTCTAAAACATAGTAAAAGACTTGATAAAGAACACATATACCATGGTTAAAATCCCTAAAATCAATGGTATATCACCGTTCAATCTCTGTGTTGTTCTGTTTCGCTTCTGTCCCTCCGATTCACCGGGATTAATATCGTCATCGTTCCGTCGCTTTAGAGGACAAGCGCATGACGGGTATTGATAGGATTCTCAATCCCATCTGCGAAGGCGTCTCTCTGGGCTCGGTGGTTTCCGGCGGCGCTGCAGTTATGTTGTTCTTTGGATGCAGGTGATGCACGACGGTTTCTGGGTGTGAAGATCGGCAAATGGTCCCAGAGCTGCCTGCGAAGAATCGGTCCGGTGCGGCGTTGCGGCGTTTTTTTCCACGCTTGCCAGCTGTTTTCCGGCGGTGCCTCTTCTCCTGACACGTGTACCTGCATGTTCATCCGCTCGCGGGACACGCCATGTCGCGTCCTATCGTCTCGATCGAGTTTTGGATGGGCTTTTGTTGGTTTTGTCAGTTTGTTCTTTGTTGGGCTCTAGCCCATTTGTTTTGGTTAAGGCCTTGGTCTGTAATCGAATCGGTTGACAAAAAAAAAAGAACAATTTTTGAAATCTCTTGCCGTTGACGATTGAAAATTGAAGACAGCTCATCAAATGAAGAAGAACGACAAAGTTTTTGAAGATGCTCTTGTTGTTCCTCCACTTGACTATACCGATTATATTGTTGTTTCGGTTAAATACTTATCTTTCTTGTTTCTTGCTAAAATGATTACAAAGACTTTAATTACTGTTGGTATTATAAGGACAAGCATTAGCATATTATTGCATTTAGTGAAATTTATTCAAACTAGTATTAATTTTTGTTAGAATTATTAACTTAGTATCTTTCACTAAAAGTTTACTAAGTTAGTAATAAATCTTTATAAAAGAAAAGTTAGTATTAAATGTATGTACAAAAACTAAATTGTCGTTATAATTAATCAATTAATTAATTTTATTTTATAAAAAATATAAAAATGAAAAAAATTATAGACAAAAAACTAAAATAAATATGATAATCAAAAATACAAATATAAAATATAAAATTAAACGTAAAAACCAAAAATTAAAAATTAAACTAAACAATTAAAAATTAAAAATTTAAAAATTAAATTTCAATTTTAAAACTAAAAAACTAAAAATAAAATTAAATTAAATTTTGAAAAAAGGAAAAATTTAAAAATTTGAATCAAAACATATAATCAAAAATTAAAATTAAAACTAAAAAATATAAAACTAAAAATTAAAATAAAAAACTAAATTATTTCAAAAATAGAAATAATAAATTCAAAATTAGAATCGAAACTTATAATCAAAGATCAAAATATAAAATTAAAAACTCTAGAATGGAAAACTAAATTTTCCCAATGATTTCCGAGCTGATCGGGTTCGTAACTAAAAACCAAAAATGAAAACTAAAAAATTAAAAAATTAAAATGTAAAATTTTAAAACTAAAAACTTTAAAATAGAAAACAAAAAATCTAAAACTAAAAAAAACAAAAAATGAAAATTAAAATAAAAATAAAAATTAAAGCTAAAAATTAAAAATTAAACTATAAATTCAAAAAGTAATAAAAATTTAAAAAATAGAACCGAAACTTATACTAAAAATCAAAAACAAAAAAAATAAAAATTTAAAAATAAACCAAAATAAAAATTAAAATGTAAAATAAATAGTAAAAATTAAATATTATAAAAAGGAAAACTAAAAGCTAAAAATTTAAAGTTTAAAATTAAAATAAGAAAAAAACTAGAATAAAAAATTGAAATTAAAAATAAAATAATTTAAAATTAAAAAATTAAAAGTTAAGAAATAAAAATTTAGAATCGAAAATGAAATACTCAAAATTTAAAATTTAAAACTCAAAAATTTGAAAAATAAAAAATAAAAAATCCAATATACAAAATTTAGAATAAAAATTAAAAATGGAATATTATACATTAAAACTAATAAAAATAAAAAAGAACTCAAGTTGATTTTTTAAACTTTAAAGTGAGTTTTCCCCCCAAATTACTAAATTTTATTTTCTTATATCAATATTTTAAACATTTTCTTTATTTAAAGAAAACATAATCTTTTATTTTAGGATAATTTCCAAAACACTACTCTAATTTTATGTGTGGTTACAAAATTAGAACAATATTTTGGGTTCTTTTAAAAAAAAAAAATTCAAACTCATTTTTACAATTAGTTCTGTTTTTACGTTAAAAATTGAATATTAATTTTTAATCAGAATAATAAATTACTTAACAATTTTTTTTACTTTTTATTTCTTTAAACTCATTTTGAGAATTTTAAAAATGCATTTTAAAAACTTTTTCCATTTTTTAAAAAGAAAGAAAAAATTAAAATTATTTTTCACTCATTGAAATAAATATGCAAAAAATCATGCATTATTCATTGTCAAGTCATCACATATGAAAAAATCGGTACACACTAAAATTAAATCTGTTACACATCATATAAATTGGTTATACTTCAAATTCATCTTGCAACTGATTTATGTTTTGTTGCATTTGTCTTTGATTCTCTTGCATATCATCCATAATCTTCCTCTTTACTTGAAAGCACGCTAGCTTAGTCATACTCATGCTTCTACCCATTGCTCTCATTCGACCCGGATTATCAGGTCCCATCAGTTTGGACAGAAGATCCACCTTTGGGTTTGTCGAAGCAGATGTATCATCAATATCAACCAACTTAGCCGCTTTTCTCTACAAACCAATGAAAATCATATCAAATTTCTAATTTACAATCAAACCAATTAATAATGAATGTTTAGCAAAAAATCAGAACTTACAAACTTCTCAGCAGTGTTTGTGTTGACTGGGATACCATCCTTTTTTGTTCGCGACTTGACCCAGACTTTTAGTCTAGTCACTTCAGATGGTTCTCCACTTTCCCGTTTCTATGAGAAAAAGACTCATCATTCAGATAAGCTAGTATTCTACACAAAACATACTGAACATAACAAGCTAGATGCATTAGACCATATCTTCAGCTAATCTGACCATTCCTTTACGGCTACACATATGGAGAATTTGTTTGCTCCTCCTTTCCTTGTATTGATCACTCACAACCTAACAGAAGAATCATTAAAATACCAATATCAAAAACATAACTAATCACTAAAAAACCCAATTAATACCTTAAAGGCTGAGTTTGTTTTGCTTTTACATATTTGCGCCATTCTGTTAGTTCAACATTCTTCGGTCACAGATTCATTCTCTGTTGGTTAGTACTAGCATCGTTCCTAAGCTGGGTTACTAGTCTCGACTTTGATGCCTTCCATAGACATCCCACCTGCTTGAGGACAACATTCTTCTAGTACTCTTTATCAAGTTCGAACCGTGCCTGCATTCATTTACCAAGAAACAATATTACTATATAGAAATAAAAGTGTATAATGAATGTTCAAATGAGTATAAGTTCACCTGGACAGATTTCCATAGTTCAATCTTAACTTCCTCACTAATTTTGTGCCAGTTATCAATAGTAACATGTACATGTTCATGCACCAGTGGACATAGGTAAGATGACAGTTTGACTGATCATGGGCCAACAGCTTCTCCCAAGTCTGTAAATTCAACCCGTTCTCGGGCATTTGGATCTTTGGTGATGTTCTTCATCCTCGTTGGTCTTCTCTGCTTCTTACGCTTAGGTTGTTCTGCTTCGTTTCCTTCAGACAACTCAACTTCACCTTGAGGACCATCCTCATCCTGTCTTTCAGGAACATCCAATTCTTCTCCATTTTGTGCTTCTTTACCATCCAATGTTTCTCCATTCTGGCCTAGTTCTTCATCCAGTTCTCTTTCAGCCTGTCTTCCTTCCTCATGTTGTTCTTCCACATTATGTTCTTCATGGTCTTCCTGTGGCTCCTCACAATCCCGTGCTAGTTGTGGCATGGTATGACCAACATATTCTATCTCTTCATCATGGTGCTGTTCATTCCTTTTCTTCCTTTTTCCTGCTCCCTTCTTTGGTCGTCCCATATTAATCACCCTGAAACAAATAACAGTAAGCATTAGTATTTTATAATAGACAATCAACAACAAAAACTGAATGTTATATACATGATCATTCATATAACACACAATCGAAGCACAACAAAAAAACATTCTTACTTAGTAAAATGATCAAACAGAGAACACATAGCCAAGCATTCTGACTTAGTAAAACACAAGGACAAATAAAAGTGGTCAGTAATCTACATTTGAAACATATATTACTTCAACATCTGTTCGGGAATTTTGAGCTTCATCCATGTCAACTTCAATGTCAGTATTTGTTAGAAGTGGACCAATTTCTGAGTTTCCAATGTCAACTTCTTCTGCACCGTATCTTTTAGATGGACCTCTTAGAACTACATACCAACTTGAAGAATCATCTTCTCTTGAATAAAACACCTGCTTGGCTTGAGAAGCTAATATGAAAAGATCTCTCATAAAGGAAACCTGACTTTGATTCAAGTTAACTAATGTGAAGCCATCCTCTATCGTAACTCTGTTACCTTTTACTGCCCATTGACACCGAAATAGTGGAACATAAAAGACATTATAATCTAGCAATACAATTCCTACTACTCTCCCATAGTATGCAACCATGTCAGCCACTTGTGAAGTGTCTTTTGCGCTTGATCTACACTTTGCAGTTGCTTCATAGAAAACCCCACTATTCTGACTCTGCCTGTATACTGATCTAGTCTGAAATCGCTGCCCGTTGACTATATAACCGGTGTATGACCTTGCACAATTGTGTGGACCATATGCCAACCATTTCAATGTCTCTTTTAAATTAATTGGTATCTAACAAATATATATACTTCATCAGACTCATAATAATATGAAAGACAAAAATTGTAGTGTTGATCAGAAGAATATGATACTTGCCTGCCTTTTTAGCCAAGGTGCAAAATTCTGAGTGTGTGTGTACTCCACAAAGCAGTTGCATCACGGTTACATCTTGCATTTGTAACCTGAAGATGTTGTAGGTTCATGATTGTGAAAGAAAAAAAATGAATCAGTTCAATGTTCCTAGTATGAAAGACAATTTGAAATAAGAACTTTAAAAATCTTACTCCACATAAGGTTCAATGGCAGCCATGTTCTGAATGACAGCAAGATGGGCTACCTTTTTATCCATTCAGTCAGGGTAATCGAAGTAGCTGCAGATATTGGCCGACCCTCTAAGATACTGCTGCTCTCATACTCAGTATTCCTGTGTAGTTTTTCTTCAACAACAATTGTCTTTTTAAGAAAGTCACTACAAAACTTCATACACTCTTCTGCTAAATAAGACTCAGCAATACAACCCTCTGGTCTTGATGGGTTTCTAACAAAGTCTTTGAGAATTTTCATGTACCTAGACAGTGAGAATAATCAAGATTAGTTACAATTATACGAAGATGAGTGGTAAATGTATTGTTGTAACCAGTCATACCTTTCAAATGGGTACATCCAACGAAAATGGACTTGTCCACCGAGTCTTGCTTCCATGCCTAGATGAACAGTAAGATGAACCATGATATCAAAGAAGCTTGGAGGGAAGAATATCTCAAACATGCATAGAGTTGCCACTTTTTCAACTTCCATTACTAAAATTTGTTCCATGTCGATTACTCTTTGACACAAGTTGTAAAAAACTTGCATAATCGTGTGATGGCGTTCCTCGGTCCTTTAGGTAATAAACCTCTTAGAGCAACATGGAGTAATTGTTGCATCAGTACATGATAATCATGTAATTTGAGACCGGTTACCTTACACTCGTCCACTGATACATCCCTTGAAATATTAGAGCAGTAACCATCATGACCTTTGAACTCAAAAAGTCTCTTACAGAAGATTTTCTTCTCTGCCTTAGACAAAGACCAATGCACCGCAGGAAGGTAAGTTATTTTACCATGGGTGGTAGGATGCAGATCCTTCCTAATACCAAGAAGTTGCAGATCTTTACGAGCATTAAGTCCATCCTTGGACTTACCACAACGCGGTATTGTTGAGACAATGCTTGCAACCACATTTCTCTCTATGTGCATTACATCCAAATTATGCCTCATAGGAAGCTCTTCCCAATAAGGCAGCTTGAAGAAGATATATATATATATATATATATTTTCTTTCATCTTGATAACTCCAGTTCATCTACTTCTTCTTTTTCTTCATCCTTTGAATCACTAGATACATCCACACTGTCAGTTCCTGACCCAGCAAATTCACTGATTTTCCTCTTCTTTGCAGATTGCTTAACATTCCCAAAAACATATTTGAAAAATTTCAAGTGTTGTGAAATGTCATAACCCGTTAGTATCCTAGCTTTTCGCCCATGTTTAGCTTGTCCATCAAACCATGAATTCTTTACTCTATACGTATGTGTTGGTGCAAGCCCCTTTCTATGCCACATATAAACATGCTTCCTACTAAACTTCAGCAACATAGAATCTGTGTGTTTTCCCGCATAAAAGACAACCCATTTTTCCCTTTACTTTTCAACCAACAAGATTTCCATACGCAAGAAAATCACTAATGGTCCAAAGAAGCATTGCCTTCATTGTAAAAGTTTTTTTACTAAACACATCGTATGTTAACTCTCCTCTCTTCCATAGTTTGGTTAGATCCTCTATTAGGGGTTCTAAGTAAACATCGATGCTGCTACCAGGTTGATGAGTTCCAGGATCAAGAGTGTGAGCATGATATTCTCCTTCTTCAGTGCTTGAGTGGCGATCAACATTACGACAGTCTACGCAAGGGCAAACAATCAATTTTTCCAACTCTGAGGACAAAACCCGTACGAAGTTCCAAGCACCTCTCTCGTATCCAAGATCAACTCTTTAGTTGAATGGAAAAAAAGAAGGAAAAACTTTAAGACGCCAAACACCAACTGAAACCTAACCTAAATTAGTGGATTTAATACCTGCATAGATGAACCTAAGCCTTGTCCAACATTATATGCAATAATGTTAATTGAATCCTTCAGAAGAAGAATTCAAATCCTTAAGCATATTATCAAAGTTTTAAAATCCTTCAGGAGAAGAATTCAGTCTCAAAAGAAATTCATCACAGTTTACAAAACAGACAGTACAAGCATTCAGTCGCATATGCATGATATTACATGTTTAAACAACTGTTGAACAACGAAAAAGAAAAGTTAAACGAATCTGAAAACTAGAAAACTGGATAGATGGGATAAACCTGTTTTGTATATGAGATGAAATGTAAATTGGAAGTCTATAATAGAGCAATCACTAGCTTGAACTTGCTCACATGAAAACCGAATGAGTATATGTAATGAAATACATGAAAACAACAACTTTAATCGAGTCACATACAAAACCGAAATAAACTGTTCGAGAATGCTTTCAGATGACATATAAAATCAAAATCCAAACTTTATTTCTTCTCTATATCAAGCAATGGTGAAGAACTAAAGCATGCAAAGTGATTAAGACATGATTTTTAAGTAGAAATTGGTCTTAACAGATACATGCAAACAAATCCTAAAACTCACAATAACCAACTTAAATGGACTGATTTTGTAACCGTGTTAAAGATATTGAGGGAACAAAAACGAAATTGACAGTAAGAAAAAGAGACTTAACTTCGGTGACAACGACGATGCAAGCTGATTTAAAGAACGACGCCGTGCACGGAAGGTGAAAGGGTTTCTGGTTGCAACTAGCTTCGACGGTCTCGACAGAGAGAATTGGAAGTTGTAAGAGAGTGACGAGTATGAGAGAGTTAGGAATTTTGTTTCGATAGTGTAATTGGGAAACGGGGGAAATTTCTAAGTATTGGCGCTCAATGGTTTTGGTCCTAATTATTGGCGGACTTATTAAATTTTGTTTCTTGGTCATTGAAATCCGCTCTTAGTGTGTTTTTAATGCTATTAATATACAAATCCAAAAACCCAATTCATCTATTATAGCAGTTTTGAAATTTGTGCTATCCTAAACTGCTATCAATGCTAAGATTTTTTGTAGTGGAATTGTGTTCTAGAAAATAGAAAATGATGTTTCAAAAATAAATATTACTTCAAATGTTATGAATAAAGAATATAATTACAAGATGTGGCCGTATAATAAAAACATGTACCATTTGACGATAGAAGTTGTATGCAAAATATCAAGAGATTAATCTGTAATGACTCTGAAATTATATAGCTGAGATTAATGTTGTGGTTAAGTTTTTTTGTGTGTTTTGTGGGTGTAAAATCTGGTTTTAAGCTAAAATATGCTTGTTAGAAATAACAAAATAGTAAGATGTGTAGAGAAAAAAAAAGAAAAATGATGTGATTAGATGAATATAAGAGAAAACCTAAATACTTTTGTCTAAACAAATAGATAATTGATATCTTAAACAATAACTGTGATTTCAAAGGAGGAACAAACGAAATATCCAAAAGTTTGTGTTCAAAAATATAAAAAAATATTTGAAATTTTATATAAGATTTGAAAGATGTGACTAGAAGACACAACTATAAAATGTGATCATGTAATAAAAAACACATATTTTGACGAAATAGAAGTTATATACAAATGTATGAAAAATAAATTCGAGAAGATACAACTATTCATTAGTATTTTATAGATTGTGATTATTAATAGATAAATTAATTTTAATTATAGAAATTCATATAAATTTCTAAATTGAGATTCAAATTTGAAAATTCGTTAAAATTCAGATTTTTAACTAATATAAAATTTCATAAATTTAAAATAACAAAAGATAATAAAAATATGTAATTCGCAAATCCATATATATATATATATATATATATATATCTAAATAAATTCATGAAACAAAATCCAAAAGTTCATGCTAAGGTCTTAAACATTGATTAATCTTGAGTCTTCACCATCTTCAATCATAAGTCTCCACCTTGTGTATCTCTGCATTCATAAAAAAGAAATATGTTATGTTATATATTGGTTAAATAATTCTCTCTATAAAAATGAAACTATAAACTATAAACTTGGATGTGATAATTTAATAAGAAATACAAGCCTAATTTGTACACATCCTATGATTAGAGTACACATCTTACTTTTCAGAGATATAAATAGAGAATATGGTATAAGCCTATAAAGACTAAACACTAACTCATAAACAAAATATTATAAACATCTTTTCATAAACAAGATAATTCTCATAAACAAAAGATCTTAAACATGCTCATAAACAAACACACAAAAAAAGATACTAGAGTTAAATCTTTTATTTTCTTAGCTCCATGCCATTCTTAAAATCAAACAAACAAGTATAAGGCAGTGAATTAAGAAACGAAAAATAAAACCAAGAGATGAACATCCGATCCTTCCCCCAGTCTTCAGACATTTCTATAAATCCGGTTGCATCATAACTAAGTCCATTTCTATTGTGTGTCAATTTTTTGAAAGATTCGTACTGCTTCTTACAATTAGTAAACCTGATCCCAAATTTCTTCCATGTCTTTCCTCAAATACCTCAAAAGAACTTTTTTGTTATTGACTGTCACCCATACCTTCATTCACATTCTGTTTTTTTTTTTAATATTCTTTTTTCGTTTCTCATCAATTTTTAGTTGAAAATAGAAACGGATTTGCTCATCACTCCACATAAGATTCTTATTTAAAGATACAAACAAATCTCAATTTCTTGAAAACAAAAATCTACAAGTAGTAAAATTTAGAGGGGCATATACTCACATCATTACCAGGAAAAGATGTTATTGTTATTTGAAGATGTGCCATAAATTGTACTTAACTAGAGAGACTTAATCTCTGGAAAGCTCAAATGTAAGCGAGAAACGAAAAATTAGTATAATGCTTCTAGGGGCCACTAGAAAGCATACGACAATACAATTTAATGTTTATGTAACACTATAGAGCAGTTCCTAACACACACACATTGGTCAGTTACAAGAACCAAATCACAAATAAAAAATATTCTACGTTAAAACTTCTCATGTTTTCAATCAATCACAAGTACCAAATCACAAAAAATAATCTAACCCACACACACACTTGCAGTTCTTATGACATGATCTTAAAAATGTCATGAGCTCGATATCAGGACAAGATTAAAACTTCTCACATCAGTAACAAAACACATGATTGATAACTCCTAATCGATAAATCTTTAATTAACTAATTAATTTGTCGGAACTAAGAGAAGTAGAATTGTGGAAGAAAGTAATAAGAGCTCAACATGGAAAAAACCACATCATAGTAAACATCAATACTGAAGCAGTTTAGTTCTTTATCACAGAGCAGTTTCTCAACTTAACCCGTGTAGCTCTGAACAAAGTCCTCCTAACTCTCAGACTATTGCATGTGCAAGATAATAAAATCATCTAGAAAGGAAGAACAAAAATTACAGAACAAATAATTAAAGTGAAGAGAATCACAAGTAAATCTTCAAAGTTAATGAATTAGTTTCATAAGTCACAAGAACCAAATCACAAACACTAATCTTCTGTAGACGATCACTAGAAATGAATTCAAAACAAATAATTGGAGTGAATATAATGGACTAGATAGAGCTAAATACACAACATAGAAGAAATAATAAGAGATTTGTAGTGGTTTGTACGAGAAAGTCCTTGACTTACCAGAGATTTAGCAAGAATTTCCAAACTCTATTATACTATGCAGCAAAGAACACCAATTTAGAGTGGTACTTAGAGCAAATAAAGCTAATGATAATACTAAAGCCAAAGCATATTTTGAAGTAACTGAAGCAATTGGTCACCGGATATCCGTAAAGATTAAAATCATGAAACAAACATGGAGTAAATATTAAACATGGCTCATACTATCTTGAATCAAACCTATATAAGTTTTTTATAACCTCAAACAAAATTATCAGCTTCCTAATCACAAGCAGCTTTATTTAATTCATTGAAGTTGTCTTCTTGAATCCAGACCCTTCAAACTTCTTTACAGAAACCCTAGAATCTGACTCGAAAACACCATAAAAAACATATTGAAGAAAGCATTCACGCTGAATAAGATAAACACATCAAACAAGTAAAAGGTTAAGCTAGCAATGAGAAAACAAACCTAAACCTAAGTAAAATTAAAGTTCAAAGTTCTCTCATGGAAAGCTATTTACAAGTTTTCATGTTTTTGATTTGTAATTTGTTGTTTTAGTTAGGATTATTTTCAATATTTTAAATTCAGCTAACTAATTTTTAAATTTTTGCCTAAACTAATAAACTTATCTAAATAAATCATTTGGATGTTTCTCATTTTTAACACTAATCGGACAATAATTCTCATTTCTAGCAACACCAAAATACTTACAAAAAGATATATGCAGTTGGATGCAAATCTCTGTAATATTTGAGTATGTGTTACTTTTGGTTTGTTTTATAAAATAGAAGGTGGAGGAGAATGAAAAAAACGAAATTAAAAACTACGTTGTCAAGAGTGGGATTTGAACCCACGCCCTTTCGGACCCGCACCTGAAGCGGGCGCCTTAGACCAACTCGGCCATCTTGACATTTGCTATCTGTTTTCATTAACACATTATTATAGCATAATAACTTACCCCGTTCTCCTGCACCCTAAAATCGAGAAATTTGGACATGTATGTTAGGAATTCAATTTCTCCCGGAGACGATCAATCATTCGGTTCATGCAGAAAATGTTAATCTCATCCACACTTTTTCAAAATTCCCAGTCTTCGTTTATCAGCTTTTCTTCCAACTCAATCTCCCTACTCTTTATATCCCGACTTTTGAGCGATTTGGACTTCACAATGAGCAGGAATTCGATGGTTTCAACTCGGGCGACTCATTCTGATTCCGGTAAGATACACGTTTTAGCTGGTCCTAAGTTTTCCGGCAAAGCAACGCTGATCCTACGCCGGATACTGGCGGAGAGGAGAAGAATTGGCAGGTTTTTCATCTCGAATCCTATCCTAATTTTGATTTTTCGTTGACGATTGGCGTCTAAGTTGAATTTCTGTATCTTAATTCTGTGCTCAACCAGATGGTTCACCTGTAACATGTTCTAGCTTTCAGGTAGAGCATCAGAGAAAGAAAGAGAAGCCTGATAAGACATTACGAGGTCTATGTATTAGTGGGAGACTGAAAGAAGCTGTTGGGCTATTATGGCGTAGCGGGTTACAAGTCGAACTCGAGCCTAAGACCTATTCTATGCTGTTGCAGGAATGCATACAAAGGAATGAATATACAAAAGGGAAACGGATACATGCTCAGATGCTTGTTGTAGGATTTTCTCCTAATGAGTTTTTGAATGTCAAGTTGTTAATACTTTACGCCTTATCAGGGGATCTTCAAACAGCTGGGATTCTCTTTCGGAGTTTGCATTCAAGGGGTTTGATCCCGAGGAACGCAATGATCTCCGGGTATGTTAAAAAGGGTTTTGAACAAGAAGGGCTTTTTATGTATTACGATATGAGACACCATAGTATAGTTCCGGATCAGTATACTTTTGCTTCAGTGTTTAGAGCGTGTTCTGCAGTAGCATCGCTGGAACACGGAATGAGAGCTCATGCTGTCATGATAAAGAGCCGTATTAAGTCGAACATTATAGTCAATAGTGCCCTTGTTGATATGTACTTCAAATGCAGCAGTGTCTCTGATGGGCAGAAAGTGTTTGATCAATTTCCCACCAGTAACGTGGTTACGTGGACCTCATTGATGTCTGGGTATGGGTATCATGGACAAGTTTTGGAGGTGCTAAAATGCTTCGATAAGATGAAGGAAGAAGGTTGCAGGCCAAACTCTGTTACGTTTTTGGTGGTTCTCACCGCGTGTAGCCATGGAGGTTTAGTTGATCCCGGTCGGGAGCATTTTGATTCTATGAAGAGAGATTACGGGATTGAACCTGAGGGACAACACTATGCAGCTATGGTTGATATCTTAGGGCGTGCTGGTAGGCTACAAGAAGCGTACGAGTTTGTAATGAAATCACCGTGCAAGAAACATGCTCCGGTATGGGGTTCTTTACTTGGAGCATGCAGTAATCATGGGAATGTGAAACTGCTAGAACTCGCAGCCGCAAAATATTTTGAATTGGATCCAACAAACGGGGGAAATTACGTGGTGTTTGCCAATGGCTACGCGAGTTGTGGATTATTGGATGCTGCCTCTAAGGTTAGGAGGAGGATGGAAAATGCAGGAGTTAAAAAAGATCCTGGATATAGCCAAATCGAATTACAAGGTCAAGTTCATAGGTTCATGAAGAATGATACGTCTCATAGACTCTCTGGAAAGATACACAAGAAGGTCAAAGAGATGACTTCACTATTCATGAATGCTGATTACTATACAGATGACTTGGACACTAGTTGTCCTCTTTGATAGATTGGTTTGTCATCTTGTCTTGATTGTGTGACCAAAGGAACTTTGGAGTTAGCCGACAGAATGCTTTAGCAGTCTCTCTCATATAGAATCCTATGATGCTGGAGAAGTTCCAGTGCTAAGCTCTGGAAAATGTGTCGTGGTTCAGACACAAGTTTTGGTTTGGATGGCTAACATATTAATTGGTTTGGAGCATTAAGTTTATGGGTTTAGCTGGAGGAGAATGTGAATTTTAGATAATTAAGATTGGTGGTCTGAGTTTTTATTTATTCAATAGGAGCGCATTCTGATAATGAATGTGATTGGTATTGATGGAAAACTCATTTTTAGGCGAATGTAAAATTGGCCCCTGTTCTCATTTCAAAAGCGACGGCACATAAGACTAGTGATACGAGGGGGTCCAATGCCACTGGACTGCCGTGGTTAAGAGAATTATCAATCCAATCGATTATTTTCCACCAATAACTAGTTTGTCATAAAGAAAACCTAACTCAGACATCAATTGTTCTAGCCATTGATCTCTCTTGTAGCAGCGACCATAACTTTTCACCGATGTAGCAGAAAGGTTGTTTCTTATTTTATTAAGGGCATCTAAAAAGACACACTATAAAAAAAAAACTCAAAACCTCAAGTTTGAGATTTCGTATTTTTCTTTTCATTCTAATCTCTATAACTATATATTTTATTAACTTTAACTTTTAAACTAGGATCCGATCCGCACTAAGCGTGCAGTTTTTTTTTTATTCACATAAAAAAATTGTTTAATTTTTTAAATTTTGTTTTAGGGTTGAACCTAATTTTTTTTTTTTTTGTCACAACCTTAATATCATTGAATCAAGTTTTTGGGTTATAGATAGAGGGAATTAGTCATCCTCTTTGAATAAAAACATAAAGCCTAAAGGCAAAGCTGAAAACAACAGATAGATCTTCTAAATTTAATGACAGCGAACTTGAAACAATCTCCAAATGCGTCGATAGAAGCTTCACGGCAAAACCATTGCCGGAAATTTGAAGGATAGTCACATTATATGGTGACTTTAGAAACCAACCCTTACTAGCAGACGTAGCCGAAGCTGAAGCATCTTTTGGTAATGAGTTGAAGAGTTTACTTGGTACTATGACCAAGAAAATTTCTCCTTTCAAAGAAAGGAAACATGGTAGCAAAGTTCTCTCCTTGGAATAGGAGGAGTGTGGAAAAGATCTCTCCCAGGCTAAGGAGGAAGTTGAAAAAGCCTTTGATGGATGTAGAAAACCCTCGGTGGTTTGAGTATGACAATTTGCGCTTAGTATGCTCTGTAGGCAGCAGGTTGGGCTAAGGCCCATTAAATCAGATTTCTGGATTTGGCCCACCAGGAGATTACGATCTGAAAGATCGTCGGAGAGCTGGCCGTGGTTTGACGGCTTCATACAGATCGGGAATCGCCGGCATGAAGGAGCCCACAAACGGAGGAACTCTTGACTGGCAAAGATTCCGTAAACACCTCGGTTGAGGCAAGAATCACCGGATTGAAAAGACTGACCTTTGATCCTGACTAGAAAATCAGGTAGGTGAGACCCTTCGATTGATAATGAGGAGAGGGATAGACCTTCGTAAGATATCGCAAAAGTGCTAAGATGACATCTTGGCACGAGCGGCGGTGCAGAACATGGCTTATCGGAGGTGCTGGGGGGCGAGGTTAAGACGAGCAAGAACTTGAAATTGGCGAATATATCCAGGCCCGAAAAGAGATCCGGAGGCGGATCTGGTGGCACAGGTGGCTCCGACCTTTCAACCAGCAAACCCAGATCCAGAGGAGATGAATCTGGAGGCTCCGGAAGGGGAGGGTCACAGGAAAGCTCCGCCACACAACTGCGCATAGATTCTACATCAAAGGAGGAGCGAGGGCTCACCGGCGACGAAGGAGTAGACGGCGGATGGAGCGAATCCGGTGAGCGACGCAGTCGAAGACGTGAGGTTTCTTCACTCGGCGGTGAGACTATTCTTCGGAAGACACCAGGCGGCGTCCCGATGATGAGGATCATAGCTCCTCAGGCAGAGAATCCGGCGGAAAGATCAGAGCTGCTTGAATCCATGTCGGAATGATGCGGCGCCTTGAGATTCTTGCCAGAGAGGAAACTCTTCTAGGGCGAACTCGCGCAGTCGATTGGTACACGGTTGAACCTAAATTTATTTTAATATTTTTAGTATATAATAAGGTTATATCCATTTCTAGGTATTAATATATGATAATTTGTATTTGTTTTTGAATGAGTTTTATAAAACATTTGATTTTGTTTTAATCGTTTTCGTTCACATCGTATTATTGTTTTATTTTTAAAAAATTTAAGTTACAACACTCTATTTAGTATTGATATATAGTAGTTAAATAATTATTTGATTGTTTATATTATAGTTCTTATTTTATACATGATTTTTTGGTTTAGTTTATGAATCAGTTTTGGACACAATTTGATTTTGTTTTATTTGTTTTTCAATGATTATAGAATTGATTTAAAGATAATAGATAACTACAAAATCTATAAAACTCCAACAATAATTGTTACTGTAAACGTTTAAACTAAACATAATGTCGAATAATCAAAAGTTGAAAATAAATATAAAAGATAGTCATCACAGATTACTAAAAATCTCTTTGAAAACAATATTCATGGTTCTTGTTTGAGGTTTACCTTCTTTGTCGACAATCAAATTTTTTAATTCATTCTTCGATGTCACCCTAGATACTGCCACATAGAGTTGTTCGTGTGAAAACACATGTCTTGGTAGAAATATCCCAACTTTTGATAAGGATTGTCCTTGGCTCTTGTTGATTGTTACAGCAAAAGCCACTGACAAAGGCAATTGTCTCCTGCACATTTTGAATGGAAGTTTTGTAACCGATGGTGTTATCAACAACCTAAGAATGAACACTTTATCTCCAACTCCTTCTCCATTAATAACTCTTGCTTCCACCATAAAATCGTATAGCTCGGTAATTTGAAGTCTTGTCCCATTCATTAATCCCCCTGTTTTAAGCAAGTAGCAGAATATATTAAAAGAGTATATGAAGTAACAGAATAGGGTTAGAAGACTATTAGTACCTGTAGGATCAATATTACGAAGCAACATCACATGACAGCCAATCTTCAACCTTATACTATGGTTTGGTAGCCCAGAAACCTTAATACTATTTAAAAAATTAGAACTATGTGCTTCATTGTTTATTGAGCTTGTATCAGACGGGTCTATACTATCTGAACTGTAGTAGATCCGTTCCTCACATGAAATTCAAAGAAACATTAGTATATGTTTAAAAATAATTCCGCATAAGTTTAAGAAATAATTCTGAACTTACCTTTGAGCCTATCTAACATATGCTCATTAATCATATTGACATCCTCGATTATTGGACATAATATAGCTATTTCTTGGAAATTTTTTGGTTCCTTAGCTGTTTGAAGCAAAGCAGTTTCTCCGTATATTTCCTTGCTTATAGCTTCAATCGGGTCATCTGAATTTGTAATTAGAAACTCTTCTGGGATATCGATTAAAGCCTCACCATCATTAGGTTCTGCAATTTTTCCATCGCCAACAGCTAATATGCAATTCGAGAATTCTTCAAGTTCAATTGCTTCTTCAGCGGTAAGATTATCCGAACATAACCACATATTCTTCGTAAGTTTGAGAACCTTACAATGTTCCCAAAGATATGATGAATTTAGTGCAGCCAAGACAATTTCAGCCCTACAAGCGCCATTAATAACAGGAAGTACCTGTCTAAAATCATCTCCAAGCACCACAACCTTTCCTCCAAAAGGCTTGTCGCCTTTACACCCAATTATATCATTCAGACTTCTATCTAGTGATTCAAAACAATGCTTGCTCATCATAGGTGCTTCATCCCATATAATTAGAGAAGCTTCCTTGATTAAATTAGTTTGATCTGTTCCATGTGCCAAGTTGCATGTAGACCACTCGTCAGGATTAATAGGTATTCCAAATCTTGAATGAGCAGTTCTCCACCTTGTAGCAACAATGAAGCAATTCCGCTAGAGGCAACATTAAGAACAATATCTCCTTTACTTCTAATTGCAGCTGAAAGCAACTTCCAAATAAATGTTTTTCCAGTGCCACCAAACCCATAAACAAAAAACAGACCGCCTCTGTCATTAACCACAACATCAATTATCTCTTCGTATATTTTCCTCTGTTCATCTGTTAGCTTTAGAATATCTCTCTCGTGAGTGGCCAACAGTTCTTCACAATCATAGCTTCATTCATCAAGTATCAAAACATTTTCTACCTTCTGATTTAAAGGAGGTATATAAGGAATGGTTTTATACCTAGCCAGAGTGCTCCCACACCGTCTCATAACCTTTTGTATCTCTTCCAGAGTGTTTTTCTTCTTTTCATCATCACTTAGTTTAAGTTCTACACGAAAAGGTATTCAACATTAGCATTCGGTATTCAAGATATAACAATAATAAGTTGAAAGTTGTTTCCAATACTCATACCTGGCCTATTGTAATATTTCCTAATAGTGTGCTTTATGTCTTCCGATAAAAACTCCCAAGTATTTTCCCAAACAACTTCTGGTTTAGACAAAGTATCAGAAAGAAGCATAACAACAAAAAGCTGTCTCAGAGATCTTCCACAGGCATAAAAACTACGTCTAATGATATCATCAATATACTCTTGGTCATCCTCCATCAACCCACGAGCATAACACGCCTCTTTATATTCCTTGTATAGAACACCGTTGAACGTTTTTAGATGATCATAACCTCTCGGTCCTTGGACAATGTTCAACAATATATGCAAATAATAAGAATCTTCTTGTTTACGGAGAGCATAATTAATCCTTCCAACAGTGAATTGTTTGTTTCGCCTTCTATTCCATTTCTTCTTTGTTTTGTCGAATGTGTAGTGATTTGGAATCTGAGCATAAGTTAGAGTGTTGGCGAATGAATCAACTTTGTTCAACTTAAACAACGCCAAGAACATAGTATTCTCTATGAGCTTACGACTGACCACAACCTCTAATTTATCATTCGCTGAAGAAGACACTTTGTTTTCTTGGTAGATGGAAGTAGAGCCTCTGTACTGCCGTAGATCGATAGTGTAATTGATACTTAAAAATTCTCCATCCAGCTTCGCATGAAGAGACGTATCTACAAAATCCGAATCATAAACATGAGTTATATAAGTATATGTAAGCCAACGTTTTAGTAACTTACCTACAATTTAGAAAATACAAAATGTACCGACAATCGAAGAACTCTTTTATCTCATCTCTTTTTTTCTGAATACCGGCTTCACCATTATCATCGTTGTCTGATCCACTGGTTCCTGGTCTTTCAACAACGACACTCACACGATCAGCTCCTTTGTTAATATACTTAAATAAGTACTTGATAGAACCACTTTGGTTGCACCATTCCACATTTATGTGAGCTTGATAACGTAAGGAGAGCTTCTTGTTATATGGAATAACAAATCTGTTGTCACATTTAACACCATTCTTATCAATAAAACAACATGTTTGTTCACGTCTTCTATAAACAGGAAACCCTTCTCTGTTAATTGTAGTTTTCTCAGCATAATGCTTAGGAAATAACTTCGAACATTTACCATCTTCCATGCATGGTGAATTCATGTTAGCAGCTCCACAAGGACCATGAATCATCTTATCTTTTATGATATTATAAAGCTTCGGCTCTTTAATCCTATCTGGTATTTCAGCTGAAATTACCTTGTCAATATCACCTGTAGTGACAAATTTGGAAGAAGGATCCATAAAGAGCAGAATGTGAGCATGAGGTAATCCTCTCTTCTGAAACTCTATGGTATACATAGTTGAAAAGCGGGAACATATACGGCTGTTAGTAATATAGACTCTAGTTATAAGATAGATAATATACTTAAGAGATCAAACGTTTTACTTACCTGAAGCGGTCTTTCCTAATAGCTTCTTCTTTGTTAAATCATTCATCAACTGATTAAGTTTCATGTGAAACATCCTGCAAAGAATATCTGGTATGTCATCAAAGGTCAACTCTCGTTCCGCCAGGAGTCTTGTTATCTCAGGCCATTTTGGATTGCATGTAAACGTGATGAACAAATCAGGGAAACCAAAATGTTTACAAATGGCCATTGCAATTCTTCATATATCTAGGACTGCCTGTATGAGTCGATGGCAACAAAAATTCTTGACCCTGTTCACTCATATCCTCCACCCCGACATCCTCAGACTATCTGATAGAGTCATAACTGTCAGAACGCAAATTTTTTTTATTATGCTTCAAATACCTTAACCTGCTAGACTCGATGGTTGTATAAGAATCAACCAAAAACTGCTGGAACAATCTCCTTGATCGAAGTAGAATGTCAGATTCATGTTTTCGATCTTGAATCCGGAATGCATACCACTGTCGCATACTTATCGTATCCTTTTCAACTTTTTTGTAGCGTCTGAGTCACGTTTCTTAATCCCAGGTCTAAATCCGTCTTCGCCATAAACAAATATAAGCGGATACTGAAGGGAAACATGAACCTCAATGATCCTTTTAAGCTTTCCTGATTGTTTTTCAAGCAGAATATCTCTCTTATTCATTCCCAGTTGAAAATCATTTGGAATTAGTGCAACAACTTCTGAAGCAGTGGGAACATTATATGTTCTGCCATCCGTTACATGAGTACTGATAATCCTCATGGTGAAAGCTTCCTCTGGATTTGTATTATACCTATCACGAGCTGATCTAAACTTATCAACATATGGATTTACCGAATTTAATATTTCCATTAATCGTTTGATAATTTGATCCTTCAATCCATCCTTCCTCGATTTCTGACCACTGCTATGTTTGCCTTTGCTGTACCACAAACGTAGATATTTGGTAAATTAGTACTGAAAGCAGATTAAATAAATATGATTTAATAAATATATACCTCGGCGCATTGACTCTGTTTTGAATCTCATTTTCCGTATCAACAATATAGAGTTGTCCAAACTTCGCCTCTTTTCCTTGCAGTGGTCTCAAACTTCCCATTAAATGATAATTTTCTCCTTGCATCTGAAACATATCAGGTCCTCTTCCTTTCTTAACCGATCGATCAACATTTCCACCAAGGGAAGTAAATGAGAAGGACATGTTGTAAGGCCTCAAGTTTCTCTAAAAATGTTTGCTGAGTTGATCGTTTCCTTTAAATAGCTTTTCTAGTTCTTCCGGAGGCTTCTTTAGATAAGAAAGCTGCACTTGCCCTTGCATACATCACAACGAAAATACAGGTTTAGTAGCTTTTCTGTGTCTACCAATTCGTTCTCCATACCACATCATATGTCCAAAATCACCACAAGAATAAGTTGGATCCCCTTCGTCTATATAATCTGCAAACGTCAATGATATTAAAATTACGTATTAGTGTTGGGATAGTGTCCTGAAATCACACTTGTACTCACTCCTGTGATAGTTGTGTGTCGAGATCAGACATTCGTATAATACTGGGCGTTTGCAATGCTTTGCTAGAAGCCTCTTGCATTCTGTAAGTCGTGGGCTTACTGCCAGTATTGTATGATCCTATAGGGTCACACACCTAAGCGAACTGGAAGCTACGACATGGGAATGATCATTGTTGCAATGATCATATTATGTGTATTGAAATACACATAAGAAATCGATATAATGGTGTTGTGTCGATCGACACATCTTGTGTGTCGGTCGACACAGTTCGGATTTTCCGAACAGGCTTTTCGGGTTATGGCTTAATTGAGTCTGGCCCGTTAAGCGCGTTTAGGTCGAATAAAAGCTGATTAGTTTCGACCTAAACAAAGAGAGCCGTCCAGTTTTCTTGACAGAAACACTTGACACACCAGACACCATCGATCCCCATTGATCCGGCACTAGCATCCCGTTTCCAGCGAGCGTGCGTGTGTATCTGGTAGAGGCAAAGCGTTGTGTTGCTCCACTGATCTCGTTCACCATCTTCTTCCGCTGCCAAAGGTAAGAACGAGGTTGGTTCTAAATTTCAATATAACAAACCCTAGATCCATCGGGATCCAACAGTGGTATCAGAGCATGCTTAGGGTTTAGCTATTGAATTTGTTGCAAAATAATTCGAATCCTGATGTTGTTGAATTGATTTTTGCATGTTCAAATCGTGTTTTCATATTATATTCTCGGTTTTGTTCCTGTTGAAAAGACGAAGAATTGATGAAAACGCACTGTGTCGATCGACACAAAGCGTGTGTCGGTCGACACGCCGCGGCGCAAATATAAAATTTTAGGGTTTGTCGCAGGGTGTCGATCGACACAAAGCGTGTGTCGGTCGACACAGAGCGAAAACTCGCGAATAAAATTTAGGGTTTGTCGCACAGTATCGATCGACACAAAGCGTGTGTCGGTCGATACAAAGCGAAAATCCGCAAATAATCTTAAGGGTTTCGATTTGAGATCGAGTACCCGTAATCGTGCTGCGTCGATCGATACACTGGGTGTGTCGGTCGACACAGGCAATACGATTAGATAGATCGGTTCAATTGGATTGAACTGGTTATCTAGCTCGGTTAATTTTATTAACCAAATTGATTCTGGTTTGGTCATATCGATCGACACACAGTGTGTGACGATCGACATGGACCATTAAACCGAACTGGTTCAATTGAATTGAATCGGTTGAGTAAATTTGATCCGGTTTGACCGGTTATCGAAGATCGGTTTAAAACCAGTTGCATCGATCGATACCAATGGTTGGCGTCGATCGACACAACGTTCGCAGACTTGTTGGTTTGACCGCAAATTTGCATGAACCAGAATAATTTAATCCCAGAAGTATTAGATGAATCTAAACTTAATAAAACTAAATGTTTTAATTAAAAGTTATTATTTTGATATATTTATAGTGAATATAAATCAAGATAAGATTAGTTCTTTTCCTCAACTAAATATCAAGTGATCTTGATGTCTTGCCCGATCTTGTCTACTGTCAAAAACTCATGATGTTGTTGGGTATCCTTGGAGTCCTTGGTATCCACAGCAAAATGAGTAAGGCAGGTGGTCAGTGACAGACTTGCAGTGCAACTGTTAGTGATCACAAGACAGATAAAAGATTGGTTATACTTGACTGGGCTGTCAGAAGTTCTGGGCCCAGAGACATCAGAGTGGATTGGACATAGTTTGTCTTATTAACGACCAAGAGTTGTACTGAGTACAATTAGCAATGATTTGCTTACCTAGATAACTAAAGCTTGAGTAACGGCGAGTCGCCCACTCGAATTTTAGTAATCTGAGGATCTTGGATCATTGTATTCATATGAGGAAACATAGTTTGAATACAATGCGAGTTTTCTTATTAGATAAGAATTCTCATTCCTTCTGCTTTATAACTAAAATCTACCTTTTGTTTGAATTACAGCTATGTCTGTCTCAAATCACATCAACACTTTCTCACTAAGATCCGTCCTTGAGAAGGACAAGCTAAATGGATCTAATTTCTTGGAATGGTATCGGAACCTGAGAATAGTTCTCAGGCAAGAGAACAAGGAATATGTCCTTGAAAGAGTTCTCACCGAGAGGCCACGTTCCAATGCTCCGCAGACAGAAAAGAATGCTTGGGATAAGCATTCAGCGGATGTCAAAGATGTTAATTGTCTAATGCTGGTGACTATGAACTCTGAGCTGCAGAAGCAATATGAGAACGTGTTGTCACCCATTGAGATGATTAACAGCCTGAAAGCTTTGTTTCAGGAGCAAGCTCGCACAGAGAGATACCAGACGTTAAATCTCTCATGGATTGCAAGCTGGCTAAGGACAGTCCAGTAAGTCCTCATGTCCTTAAAATGATGGGTTACATTGATAACCTGGGGAAACTGGACTGTGCCATTAGCCAGGAGCTGGCCACTGACATGATTCTGCAGTCATTGCCGTCGTGTTTTGATCAGTTCATTATGAACTACAACATGCAAAACATGACTAAGACATTGACTGAGTTGCACGGTATGCTGAAGACAGCAGAACCAAATCTCAAGAAGGCTACTCCCAGTGTCCTGATGGTACAAGGGAATAAGAGGTTTAAGAAACCTAAGAAGGGTAAGGGTCTGGCCCAGGTTGTCCAGGCTGAAAGTCAGGACAAGCCCAAGCCGAAACCCAAATCCGGGCCTTCTCCTGAGGATAAGTGCAACTACTGCAAGCAGTTGGGGCATTGGAAGAAAGACTGCAAGAAGTTCATGGAAGATTAGAAGAAGCTGAAGAAGACGTATGACGCGTCTGATTCAGGTATTTATGTTATCGAACTTGGTATTATATCTTCTCGTTCTACTTCGTGGGTATTGGATACCGGCTGCGGTGCTCATATTTGTACTGATGTGCAGGCACTAAGAAACAGTAGGACGCTGAAGAAAAGACAAGTAGAGCTACGAGTCGGGAATGGAGCTAAGGTTGCTGCACTGGCCGTAGGCACCTACGAGTTGTCTTTACCTTCGGGCATGGTTTTAATTTTGAATAATTGCTACTATGTACCTGCGATTAGCAGAAACATAATTTCAGTTTCCGTTTTGGATTTGGAAGGTTTTGATTTTGCTGTTAAGAATAAAGTTTGTTCTTTTAATCGTGATGGTAATTATGTAGTAAGTTTTGGTTGATCCTGATTCAATTCTCATATTGATATCAACCTAAACATGCATCAGATCTAGGTGTTCTTATTTATAAACAATATGATCTCACCTTTTACCTGTTAGTTGCAGCGGAAAGAAGAACAGGTCAATGATCAGGGAGATACACCGAGAGATGGATCCTCCAAAGGCTCACACACGCAATCACAGGAAATTGGCTGCTAGACCACAAGGAGGCTGGCGCAGAGAGAGAGGAGAAAATCGGCTGGGTGTTAGGGTTAGGAGAAAGAGATTTGGCTTTTAGCTTATAAAAGCCTTCTCTTTCCCTTTTGGGCTTTTGGGCCCAAAACACCAATCTGATTAAATCCCATGGATTTAATCAGACCCGTTAGTCTCTCTTAGTACGACAAATGCCTGGCACTTTTACCGTACTTCTGCTAAGCCGTTCCAACATTATTTCCTGCTAGCTTAAGCGTGTGACCCATATGGGATCATACAATAAAGGCAATAAGTCCAAGACTTATAGATCATGAGCGGACTCTAGCAAGCCATCATGACCCCCAGCATTGTATGACTTATGTCTGATCACTGACATACTCTTACTTTCTAGAGACAGTACAGAGATTGCTGGACACAATTCCAACAATCTCCCACTTGAACTGGAATCTCTGTATTCATAATCCTTTTCGTCACAATATCTCGATTAGTCATAAGGCAAGATTAGTGTCATCCTTATAAAGCCTAATCTTGTTTATCAGACTCTGATTTGATACTGACAATCCAAACGACTCGGGAAAGTCCGTTTGAGCATGGCCATGCGTTTTCCAGTATTCAAATCTCCGATTGGCCTAGAGATATTCACTCCATTTATATTGGAGGGACAAATCCCGTCTTGTTCCATCACTGTAAACTACTCATTTCATAATGTACCCAAACAAGGTCCTTATAACTATCGCAGAACGATAGCGTTAGACAATGATCAAAGTGCATCAGTCCATGTGCAGTCACATGCATGCGAACTCAGGTCTAAGGACTATACTCTATAGTCGTAGTAAGAATCTCTTATGACACAGATATAAATATCCTGAAGAGTTCTTATAAGCGGGTCTTGTCCGGTCGTATGTTCCCCAACATACACCTATGTACTGACTTTGATGCCGCGCATCCATGACACACTAAGACTTTGTCATAAGTCACGTACCAATCCAGTCTCACACGGTTGTTGGTGTTCCAATTTCAACAACCTTCGACTAGGGACAGGATGATATAAACCATCTATCAAATATAGGGTCTTATGATCAAGCTAAATGACTTTGATGACTCAAGATCAAGTCATTTACTTCGATGACCTATAAAATGGTTCATTTCATTTTGGAACGATTATTTCATCACAGTTAAAATAATCTTGAAATAATAATTTCATTAAACATCATTATATGTTTTACAAGAACATATCAATAACTAAATAAAGCCCTTTACTAACTCCCACTGAAATTAAGACTACATCTTAATTTCACTTATCCCACAGCAACAGTCCGCGACTCGTGCTTAGGCTCAAGGAGTGGCTTCGTTAATAGATTAGCAACGTTCTCATTCGTTGAAACTTGCTGATCTACTTAACATCCCTGTCATTTATCTTACGGAATAGGTTATTCCACTAAGTGTTTGGATCTTTGATGTGCAGCTAGTCTCATCTAAGCTGGGAATCACATCAAGTTCAGTGATGAACTATTCTTTCCAAACAACCTCTTTCGCCGCTTCCAAGCTGCGAATCATTCAGTTTAAGTCATGGAGTCAGCAACAGTGCCGTGCACCGCCAGACATACACAAGACATATCCGGACTGTGACTGGAAATCATCTTTGTCTGCTGGAAACTTGCCTTTCAGACTCTATCGACTTGTAGCACCTCACTTTCTTCTTTACCTAAAGAACTTATCCTTAGTATTCCTCAAATACTTTAGGACATACTTTAGGAAACTTGATTCTTTGCTGGATTTGACTGGTCTTTACTTGTTTTGCTTAACATTAAAGCAATATCAAAACAAGTACGTGTCATGGCATACATGATAGATCCAATTGCCGTCGCATATGAATCCTATCCATGCATTCAAGCTCAGCAGTTATCGTAGGACACTGCTTCTTGCTTAACGTATTGCCATGTGACATTGGCTTAAAAACCCTTCTTGGAGTGCTGAAAACGTGTAGGACTTTGTCAATTTAAGAATCCTGACTTTGTCCTACCAGCTCTTCTGGATCTCTATCTTTAGATCCAGAATCCAAGACTTTCGTGGCTTTACCCATGTCAATCACTAAACCAACTCCCAAGCCAGTCCTTTACCGACTACAGCATTGGGACGTTGTTTCCGAGAATCAGTATGTCATCGACATACATTTTGAGAAATGCAATATCGCTCCCTCTAATCTATTAGTAAACGCTCAGTTCCATTTCGTTCCTGTTCAAGTCAAAACCTTGACTACTTCAACAGAACGAAGATTCCAACTCCGATATGTTTGCTCCCATCCATGAATGGATCGATGAAGCCAACTTACACAAAATGTTATTCTTCGGAGTCCGGGCTCACTTCTTTGAATTTCGCAGATTCGTCGCTTTTAATGATCATCAGATCATGCGAACTTTCAATGATTATCAGGTTCAACTAATGACGAGAAATCACTCTCGGATTAGTAACTGATTCATTCATATCTGCGAACTTCAGGCTCCACAGGTGTAGATTCTACAGAAATCTGTAAATCCTTCCGCTGCTCTCCCTCAATAGGTAAAGCAGCCTCCTGTATTTCTCGAATTTCTTCGAGTTGTACTTTTACTCCCACTGTTCTTCTTGGAAAGTAACTTCCCTTCTTAGAAAACAGAATGGTCGTAAAATTACTTTTTACTCCCACTGTTCTTCTTGGAAAGTAATTTCCCTTCTTAGAAAACAGAATGGTCGTAAAAGTACCGAGCCTTGGTTTCCCTAAGAAAACTTCGAGTTATGCTTTTACTCCCACTGTTCTTCTTGGAAAATAACTTCCCTTCTTAGAAAACAGATTGGACGTAAAAGTAACAAGCCATAGTTTCTCTAGGACAACCAGCGAAGTAGCACAATTACAAATACTCAGTAAAGACAAATTTGGATCGATTCCAATCCACATTAACGTGGTGTCTTTCAACTGATATTGGTGGAACTATTTTAGCGTAAACTTAGATAATTTAGAGCGTTATTCTTAAATAATATCATGGAAGATTCGTGTGACTCATCTTTAATCATTTCTAATAAGATCTGATTCTTTCTCTTAGAAATACCTCAAGGTTTTTCAGGAGAAATGAGTTGTGAAACGACTTCACACTCATTCAGATGATCACACCATCTGATGACTCAAGTATTCTCACTCGTGATTTAATTCAGAGTCTTAATACTTTCGTCACTCAGATTCTATACCTCATTCTGGAACTCTTTCGACCATGTCAAAGAATTCCGACTTGTGTCTCATCAAATGAACACAGTCTTACTCACTGAAATAATCAGTAGAGATAATGAAGTGCAGGAAATTTTTCTCTGGCATTACTGCTCATCGGACCACATACATGAGTATGTTCAATCTCCAATAAGCCTTTGGGCCTTTCTCTAGCTCGGCTAAGATGGGCCCTTTATTTTTGGTCCAGTAAGCATAATTCAAGTCTCATAAGATATCCATTCAAATGAGCCCAAAAGTCCATAACTATGGGGTTTCTGAATCCGACTTACTCTATTTGACCAAAACATTTATGCCAAGAAAAATCAGGTTTAATTCATCATATTTAAACCAATTCGGTATTTATGTTACATTTAGGCACTCTTTGGTTTAAGATATAAAACCCATTCCATGAATAGGGTGCTACAATTAATATTTCATTAGGATCAAAAGAACAAAAACTTGTCTTTTATCAAAATGAAAAACATTCAAATTCTTACAAGAAAATGAAAGATAACTCTGCTTAAAGCAGATACATTGTAGTAATTACTTAATACAAAACCAAGCCTCGAAGGCATCTACAAGTGAAAAACCCTATGACTGAGGCAGCATCCATAGCTCCTTCCAGACATGCAGTTCCACTTGCCCTTCCTTCAACGTTCTACTGTTGCTTAGGCTCTGCATATTATAACAAATATCAGTGCCACAACCAGTATCCAATACCTGCAAGGTAGAACTTGAAGTAATAACATGAATACCTGAGGAAGTAGTCTCATACATTAACTTCAACTCCTCATCGTCTTCCATGAATTTTATGCAATCTCTCTTCCAATGCCCTGTCTCTTTACAGTAGCAGCACTTACCAACGTAAGAGGTATCTGACTTGGGCTCGGAAGACACACGCTTGCCATGATTCAAAATCTGGACAACTTTGTCTTCACCCTTGTCAATACTAGGTTTAATAAACCTACCCTTCACGTTTGGCTCAACCGTTTTGAGCATATCATGCAGTTCAGTCAACGTCTTCGTTAAGCCTTTCTTGATATAGTTCCTTACGAACTTATCATAGCTTGACGGCAGTGACTGCAGAATGATCTCAGTTGCCAATTCATGGCTAACTGGATAATCCAGTTTCCTCAGGTTATCAATATAACCTATCATTTTACTGACATGAGGATTTACTGGATGATCATTTGGTAGCTTGCAGCTAGTGAGAGACTTAACCAACTGGTATCTCTCCACTCTTATCTGCTCCTGAAATTTCATTTTCAGGCTGCTGATCATCTCTATTGGCGACTCCATGTTCTCATATTGCTTCTGCAAGTCTGAGTCCATGGTAGCCAATATCAGACCACGCACATCTACCGCATCATTATAATGCTTATTCCAAGCATTATATACTGCATGGGTGGCATTGGACCCGATCCTCACGGGGAGAGCTCTCTCAAGAACATAGTCCTTTCTCTCCTGCCTGAGGACTAGCCTCAGGTTCCGCGACCAAGTCAAGAAATTTGATCCGTTCAGTTTGTCCTTCTCAAGAACAGACCGGATCGAGAAAGTGTTTTGATTGTTTGTGCTAGTCATAACTGAAATATATATAAGATAAAAGGTTATTAGTTAATATGTTCAATATGATTAATCTCGTATTAAATTTAATATGATTAATCACGCATTATATTCAATAACATAAGTTACCCTCAATAGAATATAATGATTCCAAGATCCACATATAACTAAGATTAAAGTGGGCCACTGGCCGTCACCCAACCTTAGCTTATATCGGTAAGCCCTATATCGGCTAATTATATCCGTGATATAACTCTTGGTTGTGAATCTGGGCCCGAGGCCCAATCCACTCTGATGTCTCAAGGCCCGGGACTCCCGATGGCCTAGTCAAGAAAACCGGACTATACAGTCATGTAATCATTAATGTCTGGGACTCCCAATGACATTTATGAATCACAAACCGTCTTACCCACGCAAAAGCAGACATCCTCACACTGTAAGGCCATGAATGCAATTGAATGGGCTTTGACAGCTGACATAGCCTGGACAAGACATCCAACGCTTGATATTATTTGAGGTTCGTAGGTTTATTAAAATCATTCCCAAAATAGAAGATTACTATTTCGAGAAACTTTCTATTTATGGAAACCTACTATTTTTAGAAACTTTCTAAAATTGGAAACTTTCTAAAACCGGAAACTTTCTAACTTTAGAAACTTCTTTAAAATCCAAAACCCGCAAATTCAGAAATTTCTATTTTAAGAAACTTTCTAATTATAAAATTTCGGAAACTTTAATTTAAAACGACTTTATAATTTTATAAAATAGTTTTTAAATTAATCTGAAGAAAGACTCAATTAACTGGCCCAATTGTTTTAACTTCTTGGCCCGAGGCCCAAGAATTGGTCCATGTCCGAGACATGACCCAATTGTCCAATTAATTGACATAACCGGTCTGGTTCATTAAAATTGGTCTAACCAAATTTTAATTACTACGATGACCACAATTGTCAACCGGTTATTTACTAAACCGGAATCTCTCAATTTATTTGGTCCAACCAAATCAAATTAGAAATTCCCGGTTTAGGCACTAAATCCAATATTTCTTTCGACATTGGATTTCTTATCCTGGTTTAACCAGATTTAATAAAATTATTAAAATCTGTTTATTAAACCAGAACGTATCAATTTTAATTGAAATTTTAAACCGAGCCTTGAACCGAACCGAACTAGTCACGAACCAAACCGAGTTGGTCGTGACCTAGTTTCCAGTCAAGACACTCTCGTCCAGCCGTTCAGCCGCGAGCCGATCGATCCGAGATCGAGGACGGTCGGGACGAACCAACCGGACGTTCGAGACGGGCGGGACGGACGGGACAGACGCACGCTCCACGATCGCCGAGCGATCGGGACGCGACGCTTGCGACAGCCGGAACGCGACGCAACGATCGACTGCGATCGATCGTCCGATCGTCTGACCGGTCGATCCCGACCGTCCGATCCCGAGGCCAATCACCATTAACACGAGTCATATAGCTCATGTTTGTGATTCAAGTGTTTGTTCAGGATTTAATTCAGTTTCTTATGTGTTTTTCTTATCAGTAATGGATTCAAAACACATCTAAACAGAATAAACAACCTAAACAATGAATCTAAAACAAGAAACCTAAGAACCAATGGCTCTGATACCACTGTAGTAAGTTTTGGTTGATCCTGATTCAATTCTCATATTGATATCAACCTAAACATGCATCAGATCTAGGTGTTCTTATTTATAAACAATATGATCTCACCTTTTACCTGTTAGTTGCAGCGGAAAGAAGAACAGGTCAATGATCAGGGAGATACACCGAGAGATGGATCCTCCAAAGGCTCACACACGCAATCACAGGAAATTGGCTGCTAGACCACAAGGAGGCTGGCGCAGAGAGAGAGGAGAAAATCGGCTGGGTGTTAGGGTTAGGAGAAAGAGATTTGGCTTTTAGCTTATAAAAGCCTTCTCTTTCCCTTTTGGGCTTTTGGGCCCAAAACACCAATCTGATTAAATCCCATGGATTTAATCAGACCCGTTAGTCTCTCTTAGTACGACAAATGCCTGGCACTTTTACCGTACTTCTGCTAAGCCGTTCCAACATTATTTCCTGCTAGCTTAAGCGTGTGACCCATATGGGATCATACAATAAAGGCAATAAGTCCAAGACTTATAGATCATGAGCGGACTCTAGCAAGCCATCATGACCCCCAGCATTGTATGACTTATGTCTGATCACTGACATACTCTTACTTTCTAGAGACAGTACAGAGATTGCTGGACACAATTCCAACAAATTATTATGGTAGCGCCCCATTAGATAATGGGTTATATATATTAAACCAAGAAATGCCTGTCTTTAACATAAATACAAAGAGGTTTAAGTCCAATGACGAAAACCCGACTTTCTTATGGCATTGTCGTTTGGGCCATATCAATGAGAAACACATCCAGAGGCTCCATCGAAATGGGCTTCTGGGCTCATTTGATTTTGAATCATGTGAGAAATGCGAGTCTTGTTTGGTGGGCAAAATGGCTAGAGCCCCTTTCAACAAACCAAATGAAAGGGCCAGTGATTTATTGGGCCTTGTTCATACTGATGTATGTGGGCCAATGAGTACTGCTGCCAGAGGAAACTTTAAGTACTTCATTACCTTTACTGATGATTTCAGTAGGTATGGCTATGTCTATTTGATGAGACACAAGTCAGAATCCTTTGATAGATTCAAGGAATTCAAGAATGAAGTACATAATCAACTTGGCAAGAGTATTAAGATTCTGCGATCGGATCGCGGAGGAGAATACTTGAGCCAAGAATTCAGCGACTATCGGAGCGAGTGTGGAATCGTTTCACAACTCACTCCTCCTGGTACACCCCAATGGAATGGAGTGTCGGAGAGGAGAAATCGAACTTTATTGGATATGGTTCGGTCTATGATGAGTCATTCTAATCTTCCACTATCCTTTTGGGGATATGCTCTAGAAACGTCTGCGTTTACACTGAATAGAGTGCCATCTAAATCAGTAGAAAAGACACCACATGAACTGTGGACTGGGAACGTTCCTAGTCTGTCTTTCCTAAGGATTTGGGGTTGCGAGGCTTATGTCAAACGTTTAATCTCCGACAAGCTTGCACCCAAATCAGATAAATGCTACTTCGTTGGTTATCCTAGGGAAACCAAGGCATACTACTTTTACAACCAATCTGAGAACAAAGTATTTGTTGCTCGGGACTGTTCTTTTCTTGAGAGGGAGTTTCTCTCTAAGAAAAACAGTGGGAGTAAAGTACATCTCGAAGAAATTCAAGATGCACAGGAGACTGCCCAACCTATTGAGGAAGAGCAGCAGTTGGATCCACAAAGTTCTGTGGAACCGGCGCCTGTGGAGCCTGAAGTTCGCAGATCCGGAAGGATCCGTCACGAACCCGAGAGATACTATGGATTTCTCGTAACCAATTCAAATGATCTGATGATCATTGAAGGTGACGAACCAACGACCTTTCCGGAAGCAATGATGGGCCCGGACTCCGAAAAGTGGCTTGGAGCCTCTAAATCCGAAATGACATCCATGTCAGAAAACCAAGTATGGTCCTTGGTCGATTTACCTAATGGTGTAAAAGCCATTGAGTGTAAATGGATCTTCAAGAAGAAGATTGACGTGGATGGCAATGTACAGATTTACAAAGCAAGGTTGGTGGCTAAAGGTTTCAAACAAATTCATGGTATTGACTATGATGAAACCTATTCCCCAGTCGCTATGCTTAAATCTATTCGGATTCTTCTAGCGATTGCTGCTCATTATGACTATGAGATTTGGCAAATGGATGTCAAAACCGCATTCCTGAATGGAATTCTGGAAGAGGACGTGTACATGACACAACCTGAAGGTTTTGTCGATCCTAAAAATGCTAAGAAGGTATGCAAGCTTCATAAATCCATTTATGGGTTGAAGCAAGCATCACGGAGTTGGAATCTTCGTTTTGATGAAGCAGTAAAACAATTCGGTTTCATCAAGAACGAAGAAGAATCATGTGTATACAAGAAGACAAGTGGGAGCAATATTGCATTTCTTGTACTGTATGTCGATGACATACTCCTCCTCGGTAATGACGTTCCGTTGCTTCAGTCTATTAATACTTGGCTAGGAAGTTGTTTTTCCATGAAAGACATGGGAGAAGCCGCATACATTCTTGGAATCAGAATCTACAGAGATAGAACTAACAGGCTGATTGGATTGTGCCAAGACACTTATATTGATAAGGTGTTGCACAGATTCAGGATGCACGATTCCAAAAAGGGCTTCATACCAATGTCTCATGGCAAGAGTCTCAGCAAGAAGCAGTGTCCGGCGACATCTGCTGAGCGAGAACGCATGAATAGAATTCCTTATGCTTCTGCAATAGGATCTATTATGTATGCCATGCTCTGCACTCGTCCAGATGTAAGCATGACGAGTAGATACCAATCTGATCCAGGTGAAGCTCACTGGACAGCTGTCAAGAATATTCTCAAGTATTTGAGACATACTAAGGATAAGTTCCTTGTGTATGGAGAAAGTAATGAACTTGTGGTTAATGGATTCACCGATGCGAGTTTTCAGACGGACAGAGACGATTTCCGATCACAGTCTGGATATGTCTTCTGTCTAAATGGCGGTGCGGTGAGCTGGAAGAGCTCTAAGCAGAATACCGTAGCTGACTCCACAACGGAAGCTGAATATGTTGCTGCTTCAGAAGCGGCAAAGGAAGCTGTTTGGATCAAGAAGTTCATGACTGAACTTGGTGTGGTTCCTAGTATCTTGGAGCCAGTGGCTTTGTTCTGCGATAACAATGGAGCCATTGCTCAGGCGAAAGAACCCATGTCACACCAGAAGTCCAAACACGTTGAGAGGAAATATCATCTGATTCGAGATATTGTCAATAGAGGTGATGTGAAGATCAGCCGAGTTCCGACAAACGAGAATGTCGCTGATCCTCTAACCAAGTCACTCCCAAGGCCTAAGCATGAGAGTCATACGACTGCTGTAGGCATTAGAGATCTTAAGATGTAATCTTGATTCTAGTGGGAGTTTTGGATTTTGTTTTAGTTATAATAAGACGCCCTTGTAAACATTCTTTTAGAAGTGTTTAATGAAATTTGATTTCAGCATTATTTATTGTGATCTAAATAATGGTCCCGAAATAAGTTTATGACATATTATAGGTCATCAAGTTGAGAACTTGATCATGAAACCCTATAAGTTAATAAATTATTTTGTCCCTAGTCAAGGTTGTAGAATTGGGACACTGACAACCATTAGAGACTAGATTGTGAGGTGACTGTTGGCTAAGTTTCATGGAGCCAATGATATGATTATCACAGTCAGTCACATAGATATATGTTGATGAACATATGATCGGACATGACCCGCTAATGAGAAGTCTACAAGATAGTAATATCTGTGTCATAAGAGGTTCTCATTACGACTATAGAGTATAGTCCTAAGACCTGAGTTCATCATGCTTTCTTGCATATGAATTGGTACATTTTGACTTTGTCAAACGTCGATCCGTAACTGGCGGCTATAACGACACTGTTCAAGTTTATCATGAAGTGTGCGTTGAAACAGGGATGGAACAAGATGGAATTTGTCCCTCCTGAAAAACAGGAGATAAATATCTCAGGGCCTATCGAAGATTGAATACTGAGAGAATGTGTGGCCGCACTCAAACGAACTGTAGTTCAGTTGTTTGTAATGTTCAGTATGAGATCAGGAGTTCGATAAACACGATGTTGGCTAAATAAGGATGACACAGATCTTGCCTTATGCCAAATCGAGATATAGAGACAAAAGGATTATAGGAATTGATGATTCCAGTACAAGTGGGAGATTGTTGGGATAGTGTCCTGAAATCACACTTGTACTCACTCCTGTGATAGTTGTGTGTCGAGATCAGACATTCGTATAATACTGGGCGTTTGCAATGCTTTGCTAGAAGCCTCTTGCATTCTGTAAGTCGTGGGCTTACTGCCAGTATTGTATGATCCTATAGGGTCACACACCTAAGCGAACTGGAAGCTACGACATGGGAATGATCATTGTTGCAATGATCATATTATGTGTATTGAAATACACATAAGAAATCGATATAATGGTGTTGTGTCGATCGACACAGCTTGTGTGTCGGTCGACACAGTTCGGATTTTCCGAACAGGCTTTTCGGGTTATGGCTTAATTGAGTCTGGCCCGTTAAGCGCGTTTAGGTCGAATAAAAGCTGATTAGTTTCGACCTAAACAAAGAGAGCCGTCCAGTTTTCTTGACAGAAACACTTGACACACCAGACACCATCGATCCCCATTGATCCGGCACTAGCATCCCGTTTCCAGCGAGCGTGCGTGTGTATCTGGTAGAGGCAAAGCGTTGCGTTGCTCCACTGATCTCGTTCACCATCTTCTTCCGCTGCCAAAGGTAAGAACGAGGTTGGTTCTAAATTTCAATATAACAAACCCTAGATCCATCGGGATCCAACAATTAGTCTAAATAAATAGATGCTAGGAAATCTCAAAAATAAAGGAGGAATATAAAGCAATTACCATCTTCCTTATTACACCCCGTGTTGGATAAGAAACATTAACACTAAAAACCTTTTTTAGCATAGCTGCCATTGATGTAATTCTGCTTCGCTTTTCAGCGGTTTCTCGCTCAGGAGTTTTTATTTCTTCAACGTTCTGTGTATGTTCAGTATCAGAACTATCATGACTACTACAATCCCAATTTTGATCACCATGTTGTTCCCCTAAACAGAAAATCGTTTAGGGTCATATGAAAGCGATGCAGAACAACTTAATATTGAGACTCACGAATTTTGATGAACAATAGTACCTTCAGAAGAATACTCGTATCCAGAACACGAGTCATCATCTTCGCTATTCTGTTCATCATTAGGAAATATGCTATCATTATTATCAGAATAATCGTTACTCTCGTTGCCTTGTCCTGATAGTTTAGTTATATCACCAAGATAAGTTCTTCCGTTTACACTGGTTTGTCCTGCTGAATATGTACTGGTATTTGCCAAAAAAAACATACCTTACTGAATGTTGAGACTTGTCAGTAAAGTTAACACAAAAACAAAGAAGTTTATAATAAAAATCTTACATGCAAGTATAAACTTACAACAAAAACTCATATTGTTTTGACGTCTTTTAGTAGGTTCAACATTTTCTATGTTTGAAACCATCTTTCTTTTGTTCGCAGGAAAGCCTTGTACATCATTAGCCTCCTTGTTAAGATTCGCCGCATTATAAATGTTACTTCCATTTATTTGTCCTGGTAAATTAGTTATATCACCAAGAACAATTTTTTCGTTTCTATTGTATTCTCCTACTGAACCGTTTGGAGAACACAATGTACTGGTGTTTGCTGTACAAAATATGACAATTTAAAAGTTGAAACATGTAAGTAAATTATTATTCTCTTAAATTTTGGATTTAGCCATCTTACATGTAACTACAAACTTACAAAATTGACTCAAATCATCTCGACGTTTTTTTATTAGCTGACAATTTTCTCTGCCTGTATAGAAGAAAACAAACCATATAAACAAATTATCATTCTCGATAATATAATGATAACACATTAGGGATCTTAATAACCTGATATCAATTTCCTTTTGCTCGGAGGAAATTCGGGTGATAGAGACTGTCCTTCTACTGCTGATATTATGCTTGAACTTCGAGGTGCATTTGTTAAATCACGGATTAGCCTATTAAAAATAGAGCTTAGTGGAACAGAACCCTGGCTTCCACGGTTGAGTTTGAAACACTGAGAATCTTCTTTTGTTTTGGACATTCTATGAATTACAAAACAATAGAGATTCAAACATGAATAAATACATCTAATAAAAATAGTTAAAGAAGATTTGTTATTGGTGCAATTATTGACATAATTCTAACCTGATGCATATGGTTTCCACCACCTCAATAGCATGGATGCACTGTGGCAGTGTTTTGCTTCTATTAGTAAGTAGATGTTAAACTTTAATTTCAAAACATTTCGTGAAATTTGTATATTAGAAGAAGCGCCAAAATACAAACATTTGTATAATTTTCAATAATATTCTAACCAAATGTAAATAACTATTAATATCTAATACGAAATTTAGTTTTTTTAGATATCTTTCACATATTAAGTCGTATGAAAATCAATTAATAGTTAACATGCTTGTTTGAAATATGGATATTCGAATATATTGTAGCCTATTTTTAGAATCAAGAGAATATTTTAAACACTCTAAATATTGGTTGATTAGATATCGATCTAATCCAGTTTAACTGCTAGTATCATTTCAGTATCTTTCAATTCCTTAACTAGTTGGATATATTTGATAAAAATACTGGATTAGTTATTTCAGATTTGATTATCGATATCTCACTAATAACAAATAAGGAATCAAAATTAATTTACTTAACATGCAAGTCTCATAAATATATTCAAATAAATTGTATAGTGAATAAATATCTTCAACATTAAAGATATTGTACAATTTAAATTATTAATATAAGATACTCTAAACTTGATAATTAATCAAAATATGACTACAATTTCGAGATGAAAATATAAAAAAGCAACAACAAACATTAAGGGTCTGATATTCATAAGGTTTACCTTATAATTTGAAACAATCTATTTTAGTCAATAATATATACTTCTATTTAGTGCAACGTAATATTCGTTCGTAAGATGCTTTATATAAAGTTTAACATCCACATATTAAAATAAAACATCCAAGACATAAGTTTTTAAAACAAACATACAGAGGATTATCATCCTATAAACAAAAAACTCCTGTTTATAGAACCGAGATACATTATTTAAAATATAAAATGTGAAACGTCGATTTCTTCAGGATACTGAGCATGCACTGGATTTGGAAAGCTACATAACAGAGAAACAATGTATTAATAACTACTCAAGATATTTCTTAACTAACAGACATTCAAAATATTAATAATAGTCAAGATATTTCTCAAATAGAGTTAAACATATACAACCTGTTGAGGAGTCCATTGAAGTCTGAATTATCAATTTGATCGTACATAATTGCTAAAATAGGCTCCTGTCCTCTTAGCCAAGTTACATCTATATTATAGAACAAAGAAATATGATGTTTAAATCAATAATTCATAACAATATTTGATAATGATAAACAATGCTTATTAAGCACAAAACATTTCACATCTAATATTACTTGATTCATGCTTAATGTAGAAGCACCGGAGGATTGCAAAGAGATGTCTATCGGCATATTTCGAAAACCTTCTTAGGAGCTCGTGAGCAGCTTTTTCAATTATCAAACACTAAAGACTCCGCAGGCTATTAATCAAAGTATTTCGAAGTTATATTATTTTAGTAAATTAAATCTATTTACCATTTATATCCATATATATTTGAAAATATCTATGAGACTTGCATATTAGCTTACCTTGTGTCACGAATGGTAAAATGCAACTTTGGTCCTGCCCAATAAGGTTGCAGATTTCCAACGTGTGTAACAACACCAAGAACATCTACACATAATAATACAGTAAGATAAGACATCTATATATTAAATCTGGTAATAACATCTTCCATACTTTCCCCAAACGTTAGGCAAACTTCTTCACTATTATGATCGCAACAATATCACAAATCTGCATGTTTATGGTTACCTTTCGGATATTCATCAGCAACTCTCCCATCCAATATATCCGGAATCGATGGATATTCCATAAAATGACCATTAGAGATATTATCGTAAGTCAGGCAGAAAGTTGTGTATTCACCAAAGATTAGCTTGAAGTCGTGAGGAGTCAAGGAACCATATTCCGGTGCCTGTACAACCCGAGCATTCGCAAGCTTAAACCAGCGGCCCTCACACCATGTTACGAAGCGGAATTTTGGCACATAAGAGACATGAACAATAGCTTCTATTTTCAAACCCTAAATCGATATAAGAAATTACTCAGCTAAACATGCAATAACCTTAAATAGAACAAATAAAAGAGTAAAAAAGAAATTACTTCCTCATCGACCAAGAGCATCCTGATGCACTCATCTCCCAACTCGTGTGTCGAACACATCCAAACTCGCAAAAGCATTACTTTTAGTTCCCATATGCAAGGAACAAAGCCGTTGATTTGGGAGATTTTTCGAAAAATCTGTGGAGCCATTGTTGGGAATTGTTGAAATTTCAGAGAAATTACCGAGAAAGAAGTTATTGTTTGGTTAAGCAGTAAGAAACTGAAGCGTCTAGGGTTGAAAACTTAAATAATTTTCAAAAGTGGTGAGTAAAAGGTGTTATTTACTAAATGAAAACCCTTGGCTAAGTTAAAACGTTTGAGCCATAACCGCTTATAATTAACTGTCTCAGCCCAAATCGTTTGGAGTATGTACTATGAATCTACAAAACCATGAAAATACAAAACAATAACTCCATACATTTCGGCCTGTATTGCTCTAATTTTTAACTGCTTACAGTCCAACCCTTAATGTTTTAAAATATACATTAAGGATTGACAATTGCAGTATTGGGAAGCTCTATTGCTTTGTTAATTTGGAGGCTACATATTATGTTTCCGAAGCTTGCGTCTATTAAATTCCCAACATTAGAGCAATACGAAAAACCATAAAATAGACATCATCTAAAACAAAAACAAAAACCAAAACCAAAACTTACAGTCCAACCCTTAATGTTTTAAAATATAAATTAAGGATTGACAATTGCGGTATTGAAAAGCTATATTGCTTTGTTAATTTGGAGGCTACATATTATGTTTCCGAAGCTTGCATCTATTAAATCCCCATCATTAGACCAATACGAAAAACCATAAAATAGACATCATCTAAAACAAAAACAAAAACCAAAACCAAAAC